>JAOXYF010000001.1:5770396-5788198 GCA_028565775.1 Sternarchorhynchus goeldii | reverse complement strand
TCTCATCTCTTGCTCCCTCCCTCGCTCCTTCGTCTCATCTCTTGCTCCCTCCCTCCCTCGTCTCATCTCTTGCTCCCTCCCTCCCTCCTTCGTCTCATCTCTTGCTCCCTCCCTCGCTCTGATCCTCTGAAAGCTCTGTTGGATAATCAACAGACACTTTACCACAGGTTCTTTGGGGAAGGGAGGTTAATCCACTGCCCTAAAAAATTTTAAAAGAAAAAAAGAAAAAAGAAAAGATGAAAATCTAAATAAGCTTTCAGGATGCCCTCAAGTCTAAAAAGAAGGATAATAACCCTCAGTTAGTAGATGGATGATTTGCTCACAGCAACAAGCCTGGAAGATGCAAGCTGCAGGTTCAAAGCCCTCATCTACAATGCATCTCGCGTCCAGGGTTACGGCTCACTCACATTTTAACAAGATCAGCCAGATTTCGCCCAGATTTCGCTACGCTCCGTGACATTTTATGCGGGGGACGCCTGTGACATTTCGGTTCGGACCGGCGAGGAATTCTTCCCTAGAGGGCTTAGAGCACATTAAAGATGTGCAGATCAATCCATGGTGGGAAGGGAAAAGGCCTCTAGCAAGCAGAGAACAGACCAGCGTGCAGACGCTCCACCTATCCACCCAGCCGGGCACCTGCCGGCTCTGTAAGCCCCACGCAGGCCCACGTCCAGCCGTGCCCTCGCCGGGAGCGGCGTAGGACGCCGCACACGGTCGTCTGTAAACACGACGGAGCCCCCCCCCTCCGCAATTTGATCGGATGATCTATCAAAGACGGGTAATTCTGTGATAAATCCAGGCAAACAATCAACCGTGTCCTTGGAAGTCCTTGTGCATGCGTGCGCGCATGTGTGCGTGTGTGTGTTTCAAAAGCAAAAACATAAGAGGGTGTTTGAGAGGGTTTAACATGGTTATCACCCTGCAACCCAGGGACCTAGAAAACCACATGTTGGGCAGCTGCCTAAACAATATAATTCATTGCACACATGTAACCTTTTAAACTCCACTCTCCCTTTTTTGATTACTGTTTAACGTACGAGCGGAACTGATGTGAAGCGGTGTGTTTGTGTCGTCGTATGGAGAGGACGATGCATTTGAACGAATGGGCCACCAATGAATTCTAACCAAATATGAAAAACAAGAGCTGCATCAGCAGAATGAAAACGGCAGCATGAAATCCTGCACCAAATCGAGGGCTTTGCCTAGAGAACGGGATCATAACTGGGGAAGAGAAAGGGACGACCTTTCAACCCATTCTGCGATTTACAAGCAAGTCACCTTTGGGTCACTTCAGAACCAGAACCTGCCCCCTCGGCCTGGCCCGCCGGACCAACATAGAGCCATTTTTGGCGGTTCACTCATGTTCTAGCAGACCATCGTCTACAATCCATAAAAGGGGTGGCGCTTCGCCCATCGTCCACGGAAGGTGGGGCGGAGATGCTGGCACGGTGCCAACGGCTCGCAAACCTGGCACAGGCTCTAACGTGCCCCGGGAGGCCTGGCATGCCTGCGGGGTACGGAAGAGGCATGCTAGAGCAGAGACCTGCACAAGTATGATGTAATGGGGTCAGGGGAGGGCACCGAGGACGCTGATGGTTACTCCACATAAACCATCACCCCAGTAGCTCTAGTAATGAGCAAAGCTGGATCTGCATGAAATTATCACTTCATAACAGATCACACAGCAATCCACTGATGAGCTTGGACAACATTTCATTGCCTTTAAAACCCGTCGCTCAATTGTAGATTAAAAAAAAAAAAATCATCAACAAAAAAATCTCGAAGGCACACGTTTTATAGCATGAACATGGCCATGTTTCAGTAATGTAGTCATCAAGTCCTGGGATGCATTAAAGAAGTAATTATTTGAAGTTAAAGGAGCCTGTAAAAACCCAACAAGCCAGTTCAACAGGAACCGCAGGGCCCTCGCCCAACCAAGCAACAGTGGATGCTAGGGGAGATGAGGAACCTCACTTTATGGATGTGCCTGCATTGACCCTAGCGCAGTAAACAGTTGACCTTTAACCCTCTCCAACCACCCAATCCTGCCGCCCCCCTCCCCCACCTTTTTTTGAAAGGGTGTAGATAGTCCAAAGGTCAACTGTGTTTACGTTCCTGAAACATAACACTCAGACTACGTCAAAGAAAGCTGCTATCAAGGAACAGTAAAGCACTGATGGGTTTCAACGTTAATTTGTTTTCACACGACAAATCCTTCTTACCATGGTTAAACCGGTGGTGGATTAAGATGAGGACCCATGTTCATTCTGCTTTCTTTAATTCACAAAATTACCCCCCCCGAAACAAAGCCCTTGCTGATACGGTTCAGTGTTCATGGCTGCCGGTGAAAAGGGCATTTTTAATTAAAGCCTTACGACCAATCATAACTCGCAGTTTCACTTTTTCGTAACTTTTGTTTCATTGGCTGCACTGGTGGACGTAAACAGAACGGCACAGACAGGGGCTAAAGGTATCACATCGCCTTCGCAATTAGTGGATTTAAAAATACAAGGTCATCTGTTTTCACCCTGCATCTAAAAGCACTTTCAGAAAGCTCTTCTTAAGATATGTAAAAAACACAAAGAAATAATGCTGACACACGTATTCATGTTTATTCATTACACACCAGTGAAACGCACAAAGGCACCAGGTATTTCTCCTTTAAACACATGACTGGCCGGTCGAGTTTCATCTCAGCACTGCTTCATATAGTCATCCTGCAGGCCAATGAGAGAAGACGATTCTCTCACTCTCTCTGTGTTCATATTAAGGGTACATGTAGACGATTCTCTCACTCTCTGTGTATTAAGAGCACATGAAGTGCTCCGAGTGTCTCGGTTCTGTATAGATCTGCTTCACATGTAAGCGCTGATTTATAGAGCATTTATAGAGCATTCACGAGCTCTTAAACGCTGTGGCGGGTCAGTGCGGTGACAGTACTGTTTGCAGTAGGCGGAAGATGTTAGTACTGCCTCTTGAGAAAAGCAAACAAACTGAGACAGTGGCATGTAGGAGACGCAAGCCAAGCCATGTACGGGCTAAACCATGCGGCAGAGCCAGGGGGCATTACAGGGCAAATCATGTGGCAGACTCAGGGGGTGTTCCGGCCCAAACCATGAGGCAGAGCCAGAGGGGACAGGTCAACATTTCCATTTGGCTGGTGCACAGAGTCATTTAACATTTCGGTGCCTTTGAAAGCTTTGAACCTTGTAGCCACTCATCTTGGAGACTAATTCAACCTCCCTGACTCTTAAATGTGCACAATTAAAAACTTTTACTACTCCCACACAATATCTACAGTTTTACTGGATACAGTGACTCACCAAATTTAACATTGTTACTGTAATGTTTCGATTGCTAGCCAAGGCACTAGTTCAATGGCTGTGCTGACAGAAGGGGGGAGCGTGAATGAAAGACTTGCTGCTCTGTTAAACATGCTGACTTGCTGGTTTCTAGATGGACTGATGCTTCAGATGCTAAAGAGAAGCTGGTTGAGGGAACAATGGGCTGACATCTACCACTCAATCCTCAACAAGCCCAATAAACATCCAGCAAGGCAGCTGATCAAAGCCTTGTGAAACCGGCAACTGCTCAGTGGGACTGAACGAGGCCTAGCTTCCTATACTAATACAAATAGGAGAAGTTAATCTATTTAAATGTAAAAGTAAATTAATAAGTTTACAAGAATATTTCTAAAATTCTGGCTTGGTATCCCAAGTGGCCCATTGGAAAATGTTTTTAATTCGTCCACCCCTGCATAGCATCAGCAGCCAAAACATGCAACAAACCAGTGGTGCTACAGGCTAAACCGTGAAACAAACCAGTGGTGCTACAGGCTAAACCGTGAAACAAACCAGTGGTGCTACAGGCTAAACCGTGAAACAAACCAGTGGTGCTACAGGCTAAACCACGTAGCAGAGCCGTAACGTTACACACTAACCCACGCAATAAATCTGTGGCGTTACAAACTAAACTTGCAGTGATAATGGCCAGACCACAATAACCTTCACTCTCGCTTCCCATATCTATCAGCGAGACACGGGTAAAAATGACCATCACTGGTTGGACTTCATTACCACCTGCATACCATGAATACCCCCCCCCCCCCCATGTGTGTGTGATGGGGTGGTCTTTGTTTCCTGACTAGCCAGAGGCCATGTCTGAGTCCGTAAGTCTGAATGAGCGCTCACTGAGCCTAAACTGAGCGCTCACTGAGCCTAAACTGAGCGCTCACTGAGCCTAAACTGAGCGCTCACTGAGCCAAAGCCACGCTGCACCCACTCTCGCATCCGTTCCACCTTCACCAGCGTCTTCGTCAGTCTGCTGCCCACAGGCCCCAGTTCTATTTGTACGCATTATTTTGTAAGCTTCTATTTTCGAAAGCACACACACACACACTCCATTGCTGTGGAGTCGGGCGCTGCCATGTAGAGCTGGTACAGCAGACACCGGCTCGGCATCTCGGGGGCGAGTGTGTGAACGGGGTAGGGTGAGGGGCACAGGTGCATGTAATGGCAGGACGGTACTGCAGAGCTGGGGGGCTTAACGGGACCTGAGCCACCGCCGATATTAGTCCACCCCCCACCCCCCCCCGCCACCTCTTGTATTCAAACGACGCCAGCTCTATAATCACTGTGAAGAAAAAGCACCTGCGCTCCCTCCGGACGCGTCTCCGTCAACAAGGAGGAGGGGGAGGAAGGATAAAAAAGGGCAAAGCAGGACGTTCATGAAGGTTCTGTGAAGGTGTGAGCATGAACCAACGAGGAGGGACAGGTGGTGGACCCAGGGACAGCCAAAGAGAACTTTGCCGAAAAATTTTACGCTTGCTCCGACGGTCATACGGTAACGGGCTGACGGCTAGCCTGTAATTGCACCCACGGGCGCTTAGAAATCGGACCGAACTTCACTGGAGCAGACAGCGTCGTCCGCTCAGGTTTTATTCCACCCCTGTCAGATCAAGCAGCGTTATAAAAGTGAACCAAGCGGTGTTGTTCTCCCCTCTCCTGGTTTGACTGGTTTACGGCTGCCAGAGCTGCGTGGTGATCTCCACATCAGAGCAGTCAAAGCCCCGGAGGCCTTTGCGGTGCGTATTGAGCGGCTCGGCGCAGCGCAGGCCCTCGTGTGGGATTTGGTGCCTTCCCGGGGCTCCGCCGTCGGTCGGTGAGAACTCCACTTTGTGGTGCCTCCCACACCCCTGCGGACGTGCAGAGCGCAGCGCCGGATGCCACGCGGATTAACGGCTGCTACGAGCGAGGCGGACCGCGGTGGGGACCGATACGGGAGGCCCGGGCAAACCGCCCAAGAGCGAAGAGGTCCGATACCAGCGGAGGGCGATAAACACAGAGGGAGGGACGGGCGCACCTGGGGAGGGATGGGCAAAACAACATCAACAACAACAAAAAACCAAACATTTGTATGAACCAACTGCTTAAGATTCCTGCCAATTCAAAACCTCCACTCCGGCAAGTAAAATACATTTTTTTTTAGAACCTCATCTTGGGTTGGTTTCAAAGGGAACAAAATTATGCCAATTTCTACATCACAAAGCCAAAATACACCAATCTCTACATAATGCCAAATTTCAGATTTCAGCCAGTGTCGATACGTAACTGTTTATTCAATATCTAAGAATTATAAAATGCCTTGCAACGACCCAAAATGGAACATAAAAATCATAGATAATAAATTAATCAAATTCTTGGAGCTGTTAGAACAGAACCATGCTGCTGACAAAACAAAGAAAAGACGTTATCATACAAGGCAGCTCACAACGAAAAAAATAAAAGCCATCAAACCATGTCCTGTACTTCTCCTGGTGCAGCTCGAACTACACCAAAGCTAAAGACTAACAAAAAACTAGATGAAGGCTTCAACTGCTAGACGCTATTAGTATGCCAGCCATACTAATTAGCTTTGGCTTTAGAATCCATTATCTCCCACCCCACCTCACCCCACCCCACAAAGCAACATCAGGAATACGGGAACATGAGGGCAAGCACGCCTCTTCCAACACATTAACAAAATCCAGCAATAAAACCTCACCCTCATTCCCCCGTTGTTTCCGGTTGCAGTGTCTGTACCGCTCCGGAACCCCCCGCGTGCTTGCCGTGTGGTCCGACTTCCACGCAGACCACCGCTGGGAAACGCAGGGGGGGGGGGGGGGCGGGGCTGCGGCAGACTGCAGTGGAATTACAGACTAAGGGCCTCAGTGTTCTGTTCCGAGAGCTAGATAGACACTGAGCAAAAGAGAGAGTGAATAGAAGGACCTCGAGTGGCTTTCAAAGCGAGAGGCGGAGCATGTGAGTGTGGAGGGGTCGGAGTGGAGCGGCAGTCCTTGTGATGTGAAACGCAGAAACATTTGGTTTGAAGAAGAAAAAAAGGATTTTTGCAAAAATCATCTGCAGAGCACCTAGGAAAAATGCCTGAATCTGGAAACAAACGCTGAGCCCATGATTCCTGTCTGCACAGGGCATCTTCAAATGAACACAGGAAGTGACAGACGAGTAAACTGTGCAAACACGAACGCACAGAGACGCTCTGGTGCTGCTCAAACACGAACGCACAGAGACGCTCTGGTGCTGCTCATACTTCAGGCACACAAACAAGGGTCTGGCAGCTTCGCTCAAACCTGACGCATTTTTAAAAGTGAAATGACTCCGAAAAGGTGCGGTGCGCTGATAGGGAAGTGCTTAAGGAAACAAATTAGCATGAAACTCTACTTTGGGCACGTCCAACGCTTGACGGGTTAATGAATTAAAACGAGATTCAAAGGCTCAGAGTCTTTGTTAAGAACACAAGCATCACTGCCTAAGTTCTGTGTTTCGAATCATGAATATCGTGCCTTAATTCAGCGCGGCACTTTCAGAAGTAACCACAGTGGGACGCGCGTAAACGGCCAGGACACAGCAAAGCCCACAACGAGACGATGGTCAAGTGACGAACTTTCCAAGCTGCGACAACAGCTGAACAGACGTAGCGCAGCACTTATTAAAAGGGGGTTATTAATTACGGGGTGGCATTTCATAGCCAATATCCGAAGCCAGGAGCAGAGGATGCAGATGCACCGTAACCAGCCTCAGATTACAGAGAAACCAGACCACACTTATCTTTACTCAAGTTTGCCTGATGTTTTTTTTTTTTAGACATTTATAGCCTCAATGCGAAAAAACAGACTTTGCAGATACGGAAGAACATTATATTGCTCTCCAAGTGTCAAACTACATGCATAAAAAAAAGGAATTTGAGTACTAGTACATTTTAAATAATACATTTAGACTTGCGACTCGGTTAGATTTCCCTTTTGAACCAGGTCAAAGGTTACCAAGCAGGCGGGGCGAGCATAGGCAGGATCGAGGTGCACACAGGTCTGCTGAGACGGCTGACATTTCAACACACGGCGCCAATTTCATATGACAATGCTGAGCAATCAAACTAATTATTTCCACAGGGCAATTACAAGGAAAGCACAATGCAAACAACAGACACACTAGAACATACAAGACAATCATGATGTCTTGCATGGTTGCTCTTAAATCACACGCGCGCACATAAAATTAGGGAAGTACAGAGAGGCTGACCCGCTGCAGCCTGATATGAACACCACAGCTTGACATACGCAGTAAATTTAAAATCAGGTTAATTATTTTTTTATCCATTTAGTTTTATGGTTTTTTAAACGAAGGATGAAGATTACCCACAGGTAAAACTGCCATGCTGATTACACAGGGTGCCTCACTGGCAAACTATGTGAAGTTCATCGAAACTTCTGCTGCAGTCCATTAACCATTAACTGCCAAAAAACCACAGAAACCAGTTCCTTATCTGGGGCTCAATTTCATGTGACATCAGCCGGTGCAGGTGCATCGCTGCCTGGGCAGCACATCCCTTCAGCACTGGGACAGTACTCATCTAACATGCTGAATTGGGAAAACGTTTTGGGATTAGGAGGAGGAGGAGGAGGAGGAGTCGGAGTCTGGAAAAAATGAGTGTTGGAAGTAAAACGCACACTACCAGGATCCATGAGAAAGAGCAGCACTGCACAAAAACGTGTTTACACATCTCACACTACCACAAAGACGTGTGTACGGGTCTCGCACTAGCACAAAACGATGTCAACGCAACAGATGTGGATATTTGCAAGTTACATTAATCAAACTACTGAAACTGAAAACCCCAGGGTCCAATTTGGTGCAGTTCAGTAAGAACAAAGAGAAACCCTCTTTTTCTGTGAATATTTTATGAATTTACATTTATTTTGCTAAAGCACAGCCCTGGAAATCAAACACTAGAGGGAAAGTCCAAAGTTGCCACCAAACACTAGCGAAAAGCATAAAAATGATTGAGTAATTAAATACTTGGCAATAGGAATTCGATTTTCACATAATCATGAAAAATCGTGATACTGTGCCCAATTTCACAACCAACATGCTAGAACAAGATGAATCAGCACGATGCTGTGTGGACAAACTACTGCTACACACCAGGTCACTGGCAACACCTGTACATTTAACACCTGTTTATTTCGCTCTGAAACAGCACAGGCCATGAAGTCATGATGGCTAGGGGTGGCGTGTAGAATCTTTGGCTGTAATCCTCCTCACATGTACACTGTAAATAGACAGGTTATACTGTATACACCGTTTTGATATGGAGAGTAGAACTGATAAGCTTACTTTTCACTTGCGTAAACGGTAAATGTATATTTCGGTGTGCTCACCTTGTCCTGAGCACTTGCCATGCCGCTTCTATATCAGCATACAGGTTCTTCTCAGATGGTTTTCCAGTGCTTACCCCGTAGCCAGAGTAGTCGTAAGAGAAAACGTTACAGTTGATTCTTGAACCAAGGCCAATGTAGAAACTGCACATCTGGCCCAAGTCCACCGCGTTACCATGGGAAAACAGCAACGTGTACCGACTGCTCGGGGCACAGCGTACAAACATACACCCGAGGCGATTTCCTCGACTTGTTCTGGTGTTGAACACCTCTACAGCATCCAGTTCGCGCTGGGAGTACTGCCAGTCGGCACGTTCGGTTAAGTGAAGAGTGCTCGTCCCATTAGCATCTGTATGGACCGAATACGTTGGTTCCGGCGGGAGAAATGCTAGCTTAGCCGCTATGCGACTTGGACAAGGCGGGCAACAGAACAGCCAACATAACTCGCCGAGAGAGAAACCATTCATCCTTGGGCCTTGCTCGGGCATTTAGGCGTGGCACGCTTAACTAAACCCTTATCACAGAACACGACTTTACAGTGGAATCAAATACTGTCCAGGCTAACTGAGCCGCTAGCTAGCTTCAATCGCAAACTGAACGTACCTCGCTAGCAAGCGAACAAGCTAACCTAGCTGCTAAGGCTGCTAGCACCAGCGTTGCCTATCTTTTGCGGTTTTTATGCCTCGGTGAATCAAACTGTTCACTAAGAGTAACTTCATAACATTTTAATAACTTGTTTTGCGCAAAAAAACCCACTCACTAAAAAGCTGCGGTTTAGAATGTAAAAATATATGTACAGAAATTCGTATGCCACATCCAAGGATGAGCTAGCTAGCCAAATACAATGTAAGCAGCCATTTCTCCTGCCTCACGAACGCCAAATATAGATCTTCCGGCCAAAGCGGAAATCCTATCCTGGTAAAACTTAATGACATCACGGCCAAGTGCCATCCTAAAAAACCACCAAGCCGTTTTTTAGGCTGTGTACAACTGTTTGAAGGTAAAAGTTCATGTATGCCGCATGACTTAATATAAAGTACATAATAATAGTGAAACTAAGCTAAATTAAGAATAGCTTAATTTCGAATCCAAATTAAGATATATTCTTTGTGTGAAACATGACCGAAGTTGTGGGTTAAAGTTTAATCTGTGTAAAAAAATCATCTTAAAATAAAAGTTTATTTTAAAACGTTTAGGATAAAGTGTGGATTACCTTTGTTAGCTGACCTATGAACATCTGTTTCACTCTGAAGATAAGCTATACACAATACATACATATACACAAAATACATATATACATAGATGCAAGTGTTAACATGAAGGCTTGGAGGTCATCCCAGTGAATTTATTTATTTTAGCATCTCCAACAATTGGTTCTGATCAATATGCAAGTTTGGACCCATCCAAGGAATTACCAACAGCCAGGAAGCATATTTTCCAGATACCAGTGCTGCAGATATTGCAAAGAGAATGTGATGTTACTTGTGCAATGTGGGATTTGCCCAGAAGACCAGCTCGGAAACTTGGGAAATGGACCTGGTACGGATTACCCTGCCCATCTGCTGAATGTTTCTGAACAGATAAGGTGGACATATTTCATTCACTGCACATAACTCATATGAGGCCAAACCAGGTGTTTAAAAGAAGAGTTCTGGGTTTTTTTTCTAGCAGCACAGAGTACTATCTCACAAACATCCACATATTTCATGGTTGTTGTAGCCTTTGGCTGTTTTGAAATGATTTTCTGAAAGAAGTGCAGGTGCGCTCTGTATCTAAAAGGTGCTGTATGAGAACATTTTCTCATTTTGCTTTATAAGATCACATATTACTAGTTTACTTTTAGTCATGTGATTGTGGCAAAACTTCAATACGGAACGAACCCCTGGATTTCCCCTGACACTGGCTGAACAGAAGACGCACTCAAGACCTCCCTCTCCATGCATATCCTATAATACTACAGTTCAGTAATTTAAATTCTGTTGCAAAAAAATCCTACTTTGTCAAAGTTTCACTTTAATGGTTTCACTGTAAAACAGCCTTAATTTATTCTAAAGGTTTAGTCATCATGGTGTAATCCACAGTGGTAAGTAGACTACAGGGCTATTTCTTGAATTTATAGCTAGTGCATACATTTTATGTCACAATCAAAATAGCCTCTAGATATAAAATGACTGTTTATACAAACCTAAATGCCCTATTGAAATAAACCCTATACAGATGATGAGGTATATTCTTCATTTATCAAAGGCTTAAGTTAATACTACATGATACACATTTCTTAAAGGTGAATAAATAACCCATAGGCCAAAGTCAGAAAATTACCATGAATAATGGTAAAATTACCATAAATAATGAAAAATTTCTCATCATGGAGAGGCCAATAAATGTGTACTTCATGAACTTTGGATAGCGATTGTGAAACCATAATCCTCTTCTACAGCTTTGAAACCAGACATTTGCTTTGAGACATTTAAAAAGGCATAGTTGGTAGAGGACCAGACAGTCTTTTTTCTGTCAGATTACGTAAGCAGACACTGAGTATGAAATCCAGCCTTAAGACTGGAGGTCTTGATGGTGAAGAGGAGAGAACCAATAAAACAATGATTCTGTTTCTGAATCTCAGGCCCTAGGGTCTTTCAGGAACCTTGGGTCTTTCAGCTCTTGTTCGAACATTGTGTTCAGGCAGGCTAAAGGATGGCCCATTCTCCTTAAAACTTTTTCTCGCATTCTGAATACCAGGATTAAATACAAAGAAAAGCTGCAGGCTTCTAAAAAAAAAAAGCACCACTCTGTATATTACAATTGTGCTGATTTGTTTGCCAAACTCTCTTCAGGTAAACAGTGATTGCCATAGCTACATTACTGTGGATCTTGATATGTGGTGAACTGCGTACATGCTCAGCAGAATCAACATAAACAGTCCAATTAAATAGAATTTCAGAAGTAACGTTTTCTAAAGAACTCGTAGAGGATTATGTTTGTGATGTTTCAACACTTTACACACACACACACACACACACACACACACACACGCACCCCCATAGAGGATGGGGGTCTCTATGGTAAAACTACTAACGATGCTCCTCCTGCATCACTGAACCCTCCCTCCTCCTGTTGCTCTTCCAGCGCATGCCGAACTGAACCTCCCAGTCTGCAGGGCTGGGCTCAGGCCTCCAGTCACAGCGTTCCTGTTCTCCCATTGCGAGAGATCACACACCCGACCAGGAGCCCCGCAGCTCCTTCTATTTGACTGACTGTATTAGCATAACACGGGCTCTCCAGATGGCGCTGTACACAAAAAAAAAAACGGCTTTACATTTATAAGAAGCAATTGCCCGAGAGCTCAATGCTAACAATGTGGGGATGCCCAGGGATTCCCGCCGAACAATGTCTGAGGGAACCGTAATGACAAAAAAGTCTTCATGATGGCTTGTATCCACGCAGGGGGCGGGGGTATAGGGGGGGCATCTGGATGCATTGGGCAACGTTGGCCGTGACCACGTTACTGATTCACTGCTTCTGGGAATGTAACCAGCACCTGAGACTTCGTCAGAAAGAGTGCTGCTGGCCGTCCTCTCGGAGGGGATCTGATAACAACCAGTGTTTATGCAAGTGGTGGTCAACATCTGGACTGACGGGGTTGTGCTTGGGTTGACTGGGAAACGCTTGAGAGATGACTGTGTTGGGCATTAGCCTTAGCACAGCAAGACTACAGCTAACTGTAAGGATTCCAGACTAAATGATTAAACGTTTACATGTGTAAACATCTCCCTCGGAGTACGGGAGAAAAACAAAAAAATCCCCAGGTTTTGAATAATACCCCAGTTCTTTGAAGCAGCTAAGTGTGATGCAACCCACATTTAGGGTTATTCGTCTTGTCAAGCTCACTGCAAGGCCTTCCTTTGAAGTGTACAAAGCTTGCTGCCACACCTGATCATGCTACTGTACCCAGAAGCAGCTCGGTGGTTGGAGGACAGCCGGTGTCCATGAGCTTGGCAGGTGCTGACTGGCTGACACGTGCTTATCGACATGAAAGATAGGAACCTTGCTGTCCTTCAAGTGGCGTAATTGGAATAGCTTCTCTGCTTCCTGCATCTTCACAGGAGTTCAATGAGCGAATTGTTTCGGCTCAGTCCCCATTACAGATTTGCCCGGGAGCCAGAGGGCATACAGACGCGGATCCGCATGCCTGGCACACTACATCAAACTTACAAAACATCACCTTACTTCTAGGTCTACAACGTGAGGGTCACGACTGTGAGATCCGTATTGTTTGGGGATCTTGGATGCGAAAAATCGTCTCATGATCCATGTACTGTTTAAGCACTGAACATCTTTAAGCTAAGAACCTTGTATCTGTGCCAAAGTGCAAATCCAGCATTAGCCCTAAAGCCCAGAGTGATTCAAGAACTTATCACCTTTCAGGAATTACTCTTGATAGTCATGCTGAAGTTTTAGGTCCATCTGCCAATATGGTAGCCAAAAAATGGTCTAAAAACTGGCTTTGTGCCTAGCAGGGTACGTATGTATTGGAATAACAACCTACAAGAGAAAACACGTCTGCTAGGTTTGTACCTAATGAAATGCTCTGAAATGCATATTTGATTTACAGCTCTGACACATCGCCGGAAATGAAATGAATGTTGAGCGGTCAGAGACAATGCAAAAATGAATAAAACCCTACGAGCATTGTATTTTGGAATACTTCCAAACTGCCTAGAAGTTACTCTAGGTACGCGCATTTATATGCAAATATGCAATGTGTTTTTTAACAGAAGTCGGCGGTATCAGTGGTAGATGTAAACACAGTGGGAATAAAGTGAAAAGCACAGGTTTGTTTTGAAACAAGAACAAAAGCTAAACGATGGACCACAGTGAGCGTTCAGCAAAATGTAACCTACAAGGACCCTTTCACTTTCAGTAGCTTTGATTTCAGTACGTGACCTGTTTTTTTTTCTTTCTTTGTTTAAGGAGTAAGGGTGTGACGTGGACAGCGCTGGTTCAATCCAAGCTCTGGAGTAAATGTAGCAACAGCCAGCCAAAGGGCTCAGTGACATGGCCTGAATCACACGTGTAAATCTGTTCTCCACGCTGAAGCGTTCATTTAAAGCTTTGTAAATAATCCCATTAAAAGTGATTAAAAAACCCTTGTAAGCTGGGACAGAGACACACAGGGAAAACCCACGAGTTGATTCATGTGCAGTAGGCACTGCCTCTTATATTTTGCACACCAGTCTTTTATACAGTCCAACAAATTAAGACCGTATAAATCCCCCCCCCCCACAGCCAGCATACCCTTAGTGCAGTCTTTACATAACATGCAGACATGGAAGGTTAATGCAGTGTTGAGATGATTATCTAATTCTCCTTTGTCAGGTAGGAGTGATGAGTGATTTTATTGTCATTGGACCGAGAACATTCCAGAAGTCCTGACCTGCCTCTGGAGGAATCCCATCACTGCTAGGAAATGAGAGAACATTACAGCATTGCTGGAGTCAGGTTTTTTTTTTTACATTTTTTTTTTAAATTTTGATTAACTGGACACTTTTAATGAAACTATAATTGAAGTTATGAACATATATTGTAATGATACTTCTTGCAGGACTCCTAGTCAAAAAGCTAACCACAGACACAGCTAACCACAGACACAGGTAACCACAGACACAGCTAACCACAGACACAGCTAACCACAGACACAGGTAAAATGCTACAAAAGTATATATGCCTTTAAAATATGTTTAATACTCATATTTTAATTACATTGAAACAAGGTATTTAAAAATTATAGAACTATTAAAAGACTGAGCGTAGTGATGCCTGCAAGCTAACTTACTCTAATATGAAACACTGCGCTGATATATCATTTCATGAGTATAAAATCTTCTCTTGACTGGAACCAGAAATCAGTATCGCAAACAAGAAGTGAAAGTCAATAGAGCCTAATTAGGATGATACAAATTACATGTCAAAATCATCACAGAATCATTACTAAAGAGACATGTACTCCTGAAGATCTCAGATAAATTAAACTGTCAAGTGCTTAATACGTACAGGAGAAAAATGACGAAAAATGATTTGGTACACACTATTAATTAACATTTATTTCTGCTATGTGACTACATAGAAAACTGGGTGTCGGATTCCTTAATTGGAATCCTAAGGCTTAAATTAGCATTTTACCCATTTCTTAAATGTGAGTCCTAACGGCAATACTTCCTGTTTTATTCATTTATTTTCAGTTTGTTCATTTTTTTGCATTTATGATCATATTTTTAGTCATTTTCTTTCTCTCAACGTCATGTTTTGAGCACTAAATCACCACAGTAATTTATTTTGTACAGAGTGTACAGAGCGTGTGGGAGTGAAACAGATTCCTCTCAAAGTTGCGCCACAGTAAAGAATTACATTAAACTGTAACCCATAAAGCACCTGTGTGATATTTCAGGCTTGTAAGCCAAGCCACTTATTCATAAGCCATGACTGAGGTTCACCTCCTGGCGAAACGCTCTGGGGACGGTGGACTCTTCCAATCTCCGAGGGTAATTACTCTAGGAATCGAAGACTACTGAGACATAAGACTGATTACACTGATAACTGAACACTATCTGAAATTATTAACAGGATTACTGGGGAAGAAGGTGTGAAAGCCCATCAAGGAGCCCTGCTGCCCACACTGTGGCTGCCAAGGCGTCCATCAGAGAAGTGAATCCTGGCTGTGTCACTAAACACCCAGAGTGCACTTCCACGTTTCTGATGGTTCTCAGAAAGACACCAAAAACACAATGCCAGAAATTGCCTTAGACTAGTATAGGACTATTAGTGATAAATGTACTTGATGGAAGGGTGAAATGTTGACAAAGCTTGAAAAGTGTGAGTGTATATGACTTTCTTGGCCTGTAACATGCTGACATGCTACTGGAATGACTGATATCTGGCAGATGCTGATCAACAGGAAAAGAGAGAGAGAGTAACCCAATTCCTCCCCATCCTTTGTCCTCTGAATGCCCTACAACACAAGCCAAGGGAAAACACACACACACACACACACACATTGTTATAGCTTGTTGGCTTGTTTATACCCATCAAAAATCTTAATGATAGGCTGCCACTGCAATTTGTTTGGTTTAGATTTTTTTTCCTCCAGTAATACGCAAATGGGAACAACTAAAACCTGTCAAACGAGACACTCTGCTCCCACCTGCTCACCGTCAGCTTTCCAACCCCAAACACGCAGCCGAAGGCAAGGTGGCGCGAGGACGTCTCTGGGCGGGTTTTTTTTGTTTTACGACATTGTTTACAGCGTTCCATCTTGAACCGCTCGACCCAAAGCTGAGCTACCTGCAGCGATGGAAGACATGTGGGTGTGCAAATAACGCACCGCAAAAGAGACCCGGAAAATAGTCCTCTCAGCCTCAAAGGGCAGTCCATCACCAGCACTGTAGTGATTATCAAATGTCAACCACAAATCCAAGACCCCATCAACTCGGAATGGAATGTCGGCGCCTTGTAAAATTAACTTTATATGAAATTAAAGGGGGGGGGGGGTGCACGCAGTAAACCTGATTTCATTGACCTCCGGTTAACTCTCTTGGTGAGTCATGTGCCACACGCATCACAGATGAATGGAAACGCAATTATAGGTGCTGCTGCTTGTCTAGGTGCTACAACGGGGAGAAGAGGAGGAAAAAAACCTCAAGAAACAAAGTGGTTTGGCAATTACACACCACCAGCCTGTGTGTATGTAGTCATGGGGAAAATCACTTAGTTACCATTGGTCAATTAACTTCTGAGTACTGAAAAAAAAGGATGGACAGTCTATAGATAGAGCTACTGAGTGAACATCGCTAATGAAATGGAGTGTGTGTGTACCAAATTAAATGATTACCCACTGTCTTGTGTGTATGCAGTCATGGGATCTGTCATTCAGTTAATTCCTGAATGTCTAGTAATGAAAGGTTGGACAGACGGTAGGTGCAGATATAGAGAAATGTAATAAAATAGATTACATGAGCCAAATAAAGTTCAGACACTTCATCAGAAACAAACACCTACTATAGTCGCACTTTACAAGTGTATAATTAATGTATCCTACCGTGGACAATAAGCCTGATATCAGATATCAGCATGAACATGTGAATGCTTGCATGGTAGAGGTTGTTGAGCCAGCACAGGTGCATCATGCCCAACCCACACAGATACAGCAACAGGTTGAACAGTGTTCAGACAATAATGATCCTGTGGTAACAAACGGACCAGTGAAGAAGAGCTAAAGAACATCTAAATGGTAAACTAAAGCTCTCCCACTACACCTTCATGGTGCTCCTACGTAATCCAGCGTAATCCTCCTGCAATTGGCAGCAGCGTTTCAAAAAGGCTCAAAGGCACATCTTCCACCGGAATCTTCAGGAAGCGTCGGAACGTGTGATGAATATCCCGCCCGCCTGCAGGACGCCTGTGCGTGTTGGTTTCAGCGTCCTTCGTTCTCCGTCACAGTAACCGGAATGTCAAACTGAAGGTCATGGTTGGTCAGTCAGATCGTTACAGACGAGTTGACATTCCCGACACAGTTGTGATACAAAGTTGCAGGGGTTTTTTGTGCCTTCTTCTTGTACTTTTAATCAGTGGAGATGAAATGTTGTTTTCTTTTACCGTCTTTCATGTCATTTCCACAACTCAAAAAAAAAAAAAAAAAAAAAAATCTAATCAAATCAAAAAACATCAACTTGGTATAAACAAACCAGTCCAGCGAACACACAAGTCTGTTTGATTGAAAGCCACTTATTCAATGGTAATTTATTGTCACGAGCACAATTTGTCGTCATAAAGTTACACAAAAATAATGGAACACATTTACACGGTTTATACAAGTCTAAACTCATTGTACATTTAACCGGCTAACTAAGTACCAAGAGTTAAATACACACACACATCGCACACGATGATATTAAACCTACACAAACACGCATGTAGCCGTGGGCATGAAAGAAAATGACATCCTGCCATAAAAATCACATTATTTACATAAAAACATCCATTTCGATTTAGCAAAAAAGACACGCCCCCCCCTCCCCTCCCCGCCCCACCCCCTC
>JAOXYF010000001.1:5699110-5728244 GCA_028565775.1 Sternarchorhynchus goeldii | reverse complement strand
ATCGCCTCCCCACCCCTCCACCCCTCCCCCACATCGCTCTTTTCTTCAGGGCCATGGCTTTAATGCTCTGTGAAAAGTGCCCTCCACTGGGACGGCGTTAAGACAGCTGCACGAGAAAATTCCACCATCCTGACACGCATCTCAGCTCTCTCTCCCACAGTGTCGTGTCACATGATCTCTGCTTACTGCACAGTGTCAGAGCTGACAGCTACTTGAAAGGGTGTGTTTTTTAATTAAACAATAAATATACTAATATTCCATCAACATGCCCATTTTAAAAATGTCTGACTCTGACTGGGGAAACCCAACAAGCAGCCTTGGTTTCATGACAAGAATTCATCAAAACAAACAGACCAGTTCAGTCATTAATGATCTGTGCTTAACATGAGTCTGTCTCTGCTAGATAATCTGACACTTTACATTAGGGTTGCCTGATCTAACAATTATTTCCAGCATTAGTTAACAACAACTTAAGTTTCAGCATTAATAAACCATAAATGTTACCAAAGTAATTAACACAGTAATAGACTGTGAGTAAAGTGGCAGAGATATGAGGAAGAAGCAGGAAGGGTCATACGACATGACATGGCGTTACACGACATGACAAGGCGTTACACGACATGACACAGCATTACACGACACCACGACACGGCGTTACACGACATGACGAAAGGAAGAACACGTTTCATATGTTTGAAAAAAAACTGTGATGACTTTCAAACACCTTGGTAACGGGACTTCGTGTTAGAACGTCTGGCCTGCACCTGCACTCGGTGGCCTCACCGTGCTGTCTCTGTCAGACACGCTTAACCCGTGTTCATCACTACTCGGTTTCTGTTCCACGGGCCCACAAATCGAGCGCTGTCACGAACGGAGTGAGGCCGTGGTGTCGCACTGGCCGAGGTGGCTGCGTTTCCGGAGAAAAACAGCGCTACACGAGCCAGGTGAAGGCCAGGCGGAGGCCTCTGGGCAGGTCGAACCCGGACGATCCTGTCCCTCTTTACCGAGTTAAGCAAGCGGCTGCTGTGGAACCTTACATTCGCTTCGGAAAGGAAGACTCTCCAAACACACACTCTGCAAACAGCGGTTAATCGATAACGTCTATAATCTCCGTAACAAAAGCACCCCCCCACACACACACTTTGTTCGCCGTGAGCCATTTCACAAACACGTTGGAGCGGGAAGCGCTGGGCGTTTCGGCTGTTTGTGTGTACCAAGGTGTGAGTGCAGGACTGCAAGCTTGTTCAAGCTAACTGAACGCCGGTTCGTGGATTTTTAAACAAAGTGCCCTTCAGTCCCTCTCCTGACAGCTGACTCTTCCCAGAATGCTCTGCTGCATTCTAAATCGTGCTTGGCAGCTCCAAGGCTCGACCAGGTGCTAATAACGCTCTCCTTCTTTATTCGTCTTACCTCATTTGCATTTCCAATGAGCTGGTGAGGGAGAGAAAAAAAAAACTGTCCAATGAGGGAACCAGTTTCACAGCAAGCAGGAGAGTCAACAGTGTTCACTGCTAACACTTTTAGCAGGATGCTAAATGTGTTCAACAAAAAATGTAAAAATGGAAATAAAGTCTGGACACATTTTTTGTAATGATTCACTTGGGGTTTTTTTTTTGGGGGGGGGGGGTGGTAAAGAGTCACCTGACATTATTATCATTATTCAGCAAACAAAAGCACTAAAGGTATGTTATGTTCTGCTTGGTAAAATCCCTCTGGTCTCTGGTCAGCTTACAATTAATGAGTTGCCCTCAGGCTAGAGACGACCTTCTCTTCCTTGTATAAAGCAAAAATCTTTCAGAAGACTGAAAATCTGTGAAACCTGGACACAACTATATCCAGTATACAGGAAAGGCTTACATCTTCTTAGGATTGTAACCTACAGAAAGCCTATATAAAATACTACTTTAAATATAAACATTATTATGGAGTCTTTTATTGCTCTTTTGAGTTATTCTTAACACTAAAAGAATAATTCAAATTTTCCAAGGATTACGGCGTTTTTATGATATTTACTGATCTAAATCGATTCAGTACAACAAAACAAAAAATTGTTTTTCAAAATAAAAAATCTTAGGAGCTTTACATCTTGTAGTTGTATATTTTATGAACCACTATTATTAAATGATTACAAAAGATAAGAAAAAGCAGTCTACCCTATAATCATACAAGAATCACGTGAACAATATGTGAGTTCAAAAGAATTGATTATATCACATTAACACTGAGTGCAACCATGAGATACTTATTTTGGTATCCAGTCACAAACAGGCTGGTAACTTTGTAAAAGCTTAAAACAAAGTAATCAGTGGCAAGTGAGTTACTCCTCTTTAACTGTGATTTTGTCTTGATTCTGGACTCTTAAACAGAATTACATTCTATTTAAGAACCAGTCTATTCCATGTGGTTTGTGGTTTAGAAAGGCAGGTTCGAGCATAAATAAATCATAACACATTTCTCAGTTGTTTCAGTCATAGATGTTTGGACCATCATTTCAAAGGTTTCCTTTTTTCCCAGACCATAATGTCATCTATAAACTACTCATTTAGACAAAAAATACAACCACACACGCCTCCGTGATCGTGACCACCCTGGCTTATGCCAACGTCCTGCGTAGGCAGAGACTCGAGCTTTGTGTTCATGTTTGAATCAGTAAAAACAATAAAAAGAGCAAAATTATACTACCATAAATATTGTTTTGTTAAGTGATACATTTGTGCATCTTACGAGGAAAAAAGTTTCAATACCAGTGCGTTTCTCAGTGCAATTACTAAGGCACCCCGTACTGAAAGGTTTAGATGTTTGCAGTCCAGATGCCTGTATTAGTTGATTAGCATGGAGCTCCTATGGACTGAATCAGGTGTTGTAGAGTGGGGACGGTCCTAAATTACAGGGAACAGAAAAACACGGGTCTCACACCTAACAAACCCAAGGAATCTTTCAGATAGAAAGAAAATGGTACTTCGTTGAAACGCATGTCTCACGGAAAACGCCACAAAAACACCTTTAGGAAACACTTTAACATTTTCATTAGCTGTATGCAGTCTAAGAAGTAGACAGGTATATCAGACGGTGTTTGCTGTAGTTGACGCGATTTAATCTCATCAGTAAACATGCCTTTTACTTAACCTGCAGGAGAGATGTATGAGTCAAGAAGCCCGGTTGTTACACTAAAGCAGGGCTATTTCGTGAACTGTGGCACATTTTAAGATATCCTACCTACTTAACTTGTTCTCCTCTTTTAAAATAACAACGCCAAGACTCGTTCTTTACCCCCATGGTTTACAAAATATTACGCAGCAGAAGTGGAGCAGGCCGCAGCAGCTGCCGCGCTCGGTTCGTGACATCGCAGGAATACGGCTTGGATATTTTAACGGAGATTTTCTGTATAGGCATAAAGATGGGATCAACAGGCACAAGAACTGAATCTCGGTCTCCGGCATGTACACTACACACCGTGGTTTGCAATCTCAGAACAAATCAACAAAACACTAGCGGACGTTATCCGCCATAAAGCGATGAACCATTAAAGGACAGCTTCGTACGGAGGAAATCAAAGCACGTAGCTTCTGCCTTGTGGCAAATATATTCTGCATCTAATTAGCATTAGTGAAAAGCGAAGCCCGAATTAATGTCGTTTGCGCGTTAGCGAACTTAGATACACGCACTGTCCACCAATACTGTCAACGCGGTGGTCTAATTCTGACTTATCGTACCAAAACGTCCAGCACAGAACATTTTTACGCCTAAAATCGGTAGTCGGCTATGTGCAAAACGGTAAGCTATGTGGGGGAAGGGGATGCTGAAACTGACGTCGGCCGACGCTCCACGCTTAGTTTCTTTTGTTAACGCAGAAACATTATATGCGAATGTAACCTATATTTCCCCCAGCGCGTCTTTATTTAGCAACGTGATTGCAAAATTTGACTTACCCGACGGATTAACGGCGGCGGGAGTTGCCATGTTGCCTCGATGGAAAACAAAATGCAGAAATGAGAATGACGCACAATACTGGACACTTGGGAGAAGACAAGCTATTCAAGTATCAGGCACGTAAACCCGCTTCAGCTGCCTATAGGACATTCGCGTGCATTCGGTCGCGAACAAATCTGACAAGTATCCGAAGGACAGACAACGTTTTCGCTCCGTTGCTGCTGGCGCATGTAACCAATTCTGCTTTCAGACTGAAAAATGCAAGATGTCTGAAAGGTAACGTTAACAACGCGAGACTTCGCTTGAATTAATTAATACTGTTGTAGCATCAAGTCAAAATCGCCTATCGCAAAAGAGTAACAAGTAGGTGACTGTCGGTAACAGTATAGAACAATATCCTTGCCAGTTTTTACATAATCCTGTCATTTTTCCATAACCGTATTAATTAACCTACATTAAACAGTTATTAACGTGTAGGAAGTGTTTTTGTTTCTTTTAAAGAAATATTATTTAAGGAATGTGAACATTTATTAGCATAAAGTTATCATGTATAGACTATTTCAATTTGCATTTGTAAACGCACCACATAATTTGACGTCAGAATAATACTGTAGTCTAACCTTCCTTACAATGGGTGCGAATGAAGCTGAAAAGGTTCCTTTCCAGAAACTGGCTGTCGTTTATAAGACAAATTATCCAAGCTTTTATGGGTAAAATGAAGACTAGGGGTGTCATCTCCAAAACAGATGGAACTGAGGGCACTGTCTTTATAGTGCCACTTAGTAAACCAAATGTATTCCACAAACACACCCTTATTGAGGGCATCACAGGAAATCTGCTGGTTGTATATCTGTTTTTAGTTACTTTTAGTAAGTTTAAAAGAGCATCTAGCTACATAATTTCTTTTGCCACATCAAAACAAAATGGTTGTGTTGTTGAAAATCCCCAAAACCACTGAAACCAGATGTCTGAGATGTTTTCTAGACTAACCTACCGCAACAGTTTGGAAAAGAGTGAACACAACATGCTTATTATAACGTTCTGTACTGTTTCCCTTATATTGTCTCAGTTCTGGAAAGTCTGCAAACTTCAATTCTCCCATATTTGTTTGCTGACCTTTACGTGACAGGCATTGTTTATATGTTATCGTGTAATAAGCATTTTGTCCTGCATAAATTCAGATCTGGCACACAGCCAGTCACATGACTTGTCACATGACATGGGAACAGGACATATCTTGTGGAAGAGAGTTGTTTTTTGGGTTTTTTTTGTTTGTTTTTCTTGCAGCCTATATAGACACCTGTGACAGCACAGATCACAGATCACCACACAGTATGCAGTACCTACTATAACGAGCCCGTTCCTTGAAACTGCTGTATAGAATCGCATGAATACCTTCTGTGCCTCAAGATCTCCTGCAGTGCTTCCACTCCTGTGGTTTGTGAGAACCAGTGTTCACTCGTTCACATGTAGCTCAGTTAAACAGGCTAAACAGGATCCGATTCACGGGTAGAAACTTTCTCTGGGTGGCAGAGTTCATTTAACCCTGACGATTTTAGTATGGTCAGGCCTCTTTAATGTGTTGATGGCACGAACTTTTATTTGTTTGTTTGTTTTTAATGGTAGGTGATTTTGGAGAAGCAGATCAACCCAGTGCCTCCTCTCCTAAACCTAAAACACCCCCTTCCTTCAATGCCACTAACCCACATAACAAATGTGAAAACCCTCAGGTGTATTCTGTTTAGCTTCTGGTCGATAGAGCTTAATGTAACTGATTAATGGCAGGTTGCAAAAGCTGTTTTCAGCCCAAAGATGAAGTGAACTAATTTATGAAGTATCCCAACAATGGGGCGTCCATATCCGTAGGCAGGTTTGTGAACAGGCCCATTCATTTTAGGCTACTCCTATTAGCACACAGAGCTGCTTCCAACCTTCATCGATCCGTTTCTTCTGTTATTAAAGAAGTACTTCATGCAAAAAAATACCTACAGTTGTTAACAATGAGCAAAAGCTGGGAGTGCAAAGTTAACATTACACAAATTGGCTCAAACCTTCTGCCTCAATTTATCTTCATTAATTTTTTTATCCATATTAGCACTTTTTGGGGACATATTCCTTTATCCAGTTTCTTTTATTAGTTTCCTTTACTGCATTCTGTTTCCTTTATTAAAAGGTCTCAGACCCAAACCAGACTCTAAATGTAATTATCACTCAGTGTTCTGGGGGTTTCATTTCTTTGACTCTTGCTCAGTTCCGAACCCTGTGTTTTATTCTTACGCTGTCCTGGTTTTAACTAGCATTTTAAAAATAAATGAACACCTGGACGTTTGCCCACACTGCCCTGTATACAGTACAACAGGAGTGTATTTTTAGGTTACGAAGAACGGTATTCATTTTCAACAGTCTGATTGGATCCAAACAGAAGGGTAGAGTCCAGGACGCTTGATAGTTTCAGGGTTTTTCATGTTTGAGTACCTTTAGAGACAGGGGTGTTAATGGAATAATATACAGTGTAATAAACTCCAAACGAAACCAAAGGACCAAGTCAGGCTGCAGTTTAAAAGACACAAGTGTCTCCATCTGTTCCCACAGTCGGTGAAACTTTTAAAAGACAAATACTCGGGGTGTGCACATGCACAAACTGTGAAATGCCACGGTTTCTCTGTAAGGGGAAACCTTACACTTACAAATCGTATGTCAATGTGGAGAAATATTCCAGCTTTCTGTTGCTTCCCTGCAGTGAGAAGGAATGTTAGAGGCTGTGTGAGTGTGTGTGTGTGTGTGTGTGTGTGTGTGTGTGTTTTACAGCTTTGGGTAATACTATGCTGTAATGTTTAGTAATGCCAAATACCCCACCTTGGTAAATATACTGCAGCTTCAGAAACTCTAGTTTCTCTAGCTGTGATTCTCGAGTTTCTATTCTGTGGTCTCCATTCTCCAGCTAGAATAAGTTTAGATGAAATCACTCACTTGGGAATGACAGAAATAACATTTCTTTTCATTTGGTGTTCAGTATTAAACAATAAAAAATAGTATTAAACTGTCAAGTACAAATACAAATGTTTATATTGTTCTTACCTTGTCCTTGCAATGTAAAAATAAACATTTATTCAAAGAGATAACAGACAGTACTATGCTCAACATAAAGCAGAAAATTTCAGTTAATTATAATTCGTTTTTACTTAATTCCTTTAGTAATCAAAATATTATACTTATCATACTTAAAATATCAGACAGAGCATGTGAATCTCTGTGTTTTTGTTCTGTTCTATTGTAAACAATTACAATTTAAGTGAAAGAAAACAGTTACTTGTCTCATCACCCAATCCAATTTTAAATTGGTGCAGCTTATGAACTTACAAAAACATGATATAAATATTGGTCATGTTGAAAGTAGGATTAGTCCCTTTTTGGTGCTGAAGTCTTCAAGAGTATAAATATTCTAGCGAGTGCAGAGGAATGTTTCGGTTTAATAGCGGAGTCATGAACATCCAGAGCTACAGGAGGATATGTGTCTTGTGGCAGAGGAGGGAACCACAGTCAGCAACTGTTTCGACGTGGTCCAGTCATCTTAGCCAATCAGGAGGCCCTCCCTGCCTGTCAGTCATTTTGTGCATGCACAGACAGAAGAGAGACAAGTAAATGAAGGCTTTGGAGAGACCATAGGGACCACGGGATCAGAGGGAGGCCATGGATTCTCTCTGTGGTTAAGTCTGGCACAAGTAGGTAAGATCAACTGAGTTTGACTGCAACATATTTGAAGGCCACATAAAAACTGTATTTAACTGCACTGGGCTTTTCCTTTTAGGAGAAGCACCTGGCATAAAGCATCCATAGTGAGAGTGGTGGGAGCTGTTTTGTTCCCCCTGCAGGTTTTTAGCTATTTCTGTTGCTCTGCTTTCTCCAGAGCTGTCCAGGGCTCCGAGGGTTAGCCGTGATTGAATACATGCGCAGAATTAATCCCTGCTGCTTGTTCTTTGGTCCACAACGAGGCCAAAAAAACCACTTCTGCACGGGCCAAGCCAAGGAAACTCCACGCTCGTACTCAACAGCGAGGGAGCGCATGTGAGGACGAACCTGTTTGCACTGCGTGTTGTTTGCAAAACAGTGTGCACTGTTTTTGAAGTGGATTAGCACTTTACACACAGTGTTGATACAACTGATACATTTTACAATTTTAATAGAGCCATGTATGGTTTTTGGTTAAGTATCTGCCTAATAGGGGTGGAGGTGTGTATGTGTGTGTGTGTGTGTGTGTGTGTGTGTGGGGTGTGTGTGTGTGTGGGGTGTGTGTGGGGGGGGGTGTGTGTGAGGTGTGTGTGTTTCTGCAGACACTTCTCTTGTTTGTCCTTGTTAGATGCCTTCTTTACGGGCCAGTCGGGCAGAGGTGACGGGTGGTGGACAGTGGCGCACCTGTGCCGCCAGCAGGCTGAGGCGAACACGGTTGGGGGTGGAGGTGGGTTTGGGGAGATGGGGCTGTCCACCCTCATCAGCGTCACCTCCCGCCCGGGCTCCCCGTCGCGCTCACGTGCCCCTGCTAACAAGCATGTTAAAGCTAACCGCGCATGGCTGGGAGAGATGTGGGCTGATCCAGGTCCGAACCTCCCTGCGTTCGGGCGTGTTTTTACGTGAAGCCGATCCAACGGCAGGCTGTGCAGAGAAGAGTGGAAGCTGAAACCAGATCCGCGTGTGCAGTCAAGTGGAAGGTCTAACACAGCTAAAGCCACCATGTGCTACTGACCTAGTGCTCATCAGAGGGTCATTAGGGAAATGCTAAAACCCCCAAACAGTAAAGCACATACCAAGTCATTCCTATCATATTCTCATAACATAGTTTCTTTAATGCAATGAGTATTTCAGCACTGAAGAATTTTACTGTGATGTTCTGATGTTTATGGACAACACGGTCTGTTGGTATACACATGGAGATGAAAAAATAAACGTGTTATTAACATGCAGTAAAAGAGGGCTGGAAATATGCAAAATAAGTCACAGTTAACATGCTTGTGTGACCGTGTGAAAACTGTATACACAAAGACAACTATGTCTGTGAGTTTGTCTTTACACATGGCTGCCTGGGGTATCACGGTCTGTCCTATTGGTCCATTAGCGTGTGTGTGTGTGTGTGTGTGTGTGTGTGTGTGTGTGTGTAGACGTTCCGAGATACCCCCTCCCTTCCCCCTGTCCTCACATACACAGGCACCCTCTCTCTCTCCCACACGCACTCCTTCTTTCGTTCTCTCTCGCACACACACGCACGCGCACACACACACACACACACACACACACACACACACTCTCTCTCTCTCTCCGTGGCCGATGCAGTAAGGCTGAGAGCTGGATGCTGCAGCAGCCCCTAAGCACTCCTGATCCCGGCACTCGTGCAGCACCGTTCAGGGACGCCCTCTCTCCCTCGCTTTCCCTCCACGGGATGTGAGATCAGGTAGGACGCTCTGTTTCTCTCCTCTCGCCTCATCACCGTGGCAACCCTTCACACCCCGGCCTGCCGCTGCGTGCCTTGCTCTGCCAGCGTGTGAGAGAACCCGGTCCAATGGCACACGCTCGTCGCTAATAACACAGATGTGGGTTTTTTTGTGTGCGTTTTCTGTCTTAAAAAAGTCTTTTGGAGATTTCTTGTTGTGGGATGTCTGATGTACGACATGGATTTTGTCCTACAAAACAAGGCTGACTTGTTTTAACTTAAGCCACAGCTGTTATGAGGATGGAGAAAAAGTTCAAATAGGGATGAAGCCCTGTAATTAAACACCAGGTGCCCACGATTAGTCATAGTTGACAAACTCAGCAAGAGAAAAAAGCACTTCCAGCGTGTCCTGAGAGCAGGCTCTTATCCAAAACTGATCTTACAGGCGAGGGTTGAGTCGCACCATCAGCTGTTACGTAAGCTGTTGCAGGTTGCTTACCCCAGAACGGTACTGATGTGTTCAGGGTTACTGTATTATTAATAATCCATCTGCTCTAGAATCCTCCTTCAGTGATACTCTATCACTGTGCTGTACTGTGTTTTTATGTAATTGGAGAAACCTTAGTTTGATTTATGATTAATATGGTAAAACTGATTCATGGTTGTGAGTATTTGACAGAACATGATGAACTCTGTAGTTGAGTAAACAACGTTACAGCTGTAAAACTGAATTATGACACATTTCAGATAGTTTCTCTGGTTTCTCAGGACCTTAATGCTTCAAACACGACAGAAGGTGAGCATTATGCTCTTATGGCCATTCTGAATAATAAATCTTGGTTTTCATTTATTACAAAATATTAATTCTGCACATTTTGATGTCGTCAGCACCCGACCCCCACCACCCCCTATTTACGCAGTCGCAGATTGCAGCATCCAGAACAGAAACTGGAAACCGGTACCGCCGACAACCTCACACTCCATTACACACCAGCAGCGTATTTTTGTCTGTGAGATGCCGTTAGGATGCTGGAGTCTGTGAGACAGTGAGACAGATATTTGTCTGTGAGACAGACATTTGTCTGTGAGACAACGCCATTAGGGTGCTGGAGTCTGGCACTGAAAGTCAGCAGAGAACTATCGTTAGCCAGAGAACTATCCTGTCATGCGGTCTCGTGTTCCTGAGATGACAGAAGTGGTGTGACAGTGCTCCCCTTGTGACATGGCACATGCTGTGGAGTATAAAAGCTCGATATCATTGTACGTGCAACGATGCTGACCTTAGTGGTGAGGGCTGTCGGTTCTAATGACTGATGTGTTTATTACTTTGAGGTCCTTCCTCTGTCGTCACAAAGAGACCATTTAACTAAACGACTTTAGAAAACTTACTCTAATTTGTATTCAGACTCTTCTATAAAACTAATTTAAAGAGATTTAATCTAGTACTTTCCCATTGGTCAGCCTCCAGACTGGTTAATTTAGCCAGTTGTATTCTGAAAGCTTCCACTTCTGCAACAAACATTTCTTCCTTTGGCAGTTGATAGTTGGAAAGATGGGTGGGATAATTCACAGAGAAAATTTGAAATAATTTTGTTGAAACACCCACACTTCCTCTGCTACTGTTACAACAATATTACACACAGAGAAAAAAGTCAAACAGGGTTATAATATAATATGTTTAACATCTAATCGTATGTAAAGTTGTATTTACTTTTGGTAGCTGGCAGGTATCAAATGATTATGCAACGTCTCTTCCCTTTCTTAACAAACTTGCAGTTTTGATTATTTGTCTTAGGGATGTCAGGATTCTGTCTGTGAACTATTTGTGAAGGAGATATAAGGGCTTTTAACCTTTCCTGGCAGGAAGAGAAGATGTGGAGAGAGGGTACACAGCTAAGCAGTTATAGAAAAAGACAAAGAGAGACACAGAGAGAGAGAGAAAGATGGATATATGGGTTGGAAGAGAGATGCACTGAACAGCTGATGGAGCGGATGTACTGATGGAGATCTGTTGGCTATTTCTAGAAGATTATGAGCATCAGTACAGGTCTCGCTGGTGGAACTGCAGTAGGGCAAGCAGGAGCAGATCAGAGAATATGGCACCCACCACCTTCTGGACAGTGGCCCAGTCTTCTCTGGCCGTTTGTTCTGGCAGTGCACCGCAGGCCATACGCACTGAATTACAAAGGGCAATAGGGCAGAATTATATATTGTCCTACCAAAAAAGAATAACACCCTGTTCATTGAGGTTTGGTGGACGTTGAAGTGACACATGGACATAAATTCTCCTTCACACACACACACACACACACACACTGAGAATGAGAGCACATGATGCAACAGTAATGAGGGCTGCTGTCTGTCATAACAGCTCTTTGAAGTTTGAGTCTATTTTTTTTAAGTTTGTGTGTGAGAGAGACAGAGAGAGAGAGATTGACAGAGAGAGAGAGAGAGAGAGAGAGAGAGAGAGAGAGAGGGTAGGTTTGTGCAATCCCCCTTCCAGAGATCTCTTGATTCAGTTTAAATGAGAGTGCCTCCGTCCTACTGCCTGCTGTTCAAACACACATCACATCAGCCCTCTTTCCTCTCCGTCCTAAACGCACCTTCCTTTCATGTCCAAACAGTGCCGACACACACCACAGCTGCAGGTTTCATTCGCAACAAAGCTTTTATCTCATGTGCGTTTTAAAAACAGCAGAATGGTGGGGGCAGCATTTAGCACATTGTCACGTTATGTGAGAATTACAAATGAAATCACTCCAGCTTGGTAACCAACCTTTCAGCCGACGGCTGGAGAGAGAACGATTAGATGACAGCGCAGGTGTGTCGCCGCGTGGTTCGTCGTGGCGGGACGCCGTCACGAGGCTCGCAGAGACAGCGTGAGAGGAGAAGCGGAGAAAGCGGGGATCCGCCACCCCGGCCGGGCCGACAGGAAAGCTCAACAACATTAATACGAGAGTTTAGAACAGAAGGCCAGAAGAACCAACCACCTCCTGCGGTCCTAAACAGACTGCAAGAAGTATCAGCAGTATCAGTGTCTGCTTCAGCTTCCTTCTAAGGATTTACTTTGCAGCGCCAGACCACTACACAAAAGCGGCACTATCGAGATACAGAGCTGAGCTGCATACCTAAACGCTGTCTGTCTCGCACAGCCGACAGCTTCTCAACAAATGGCCGTTCAAGCTGAGCAATTATAATCACAGTAGAACTCTTCATTGAAGTACTATTACTGCTCGTCAGAAAACATAGCAATAATAAAAACTACAATACAATCAACAAAATAATAAAATGCCTTTCAATATTTGAATGATTATAAGTCATATCAGTTGTAAAGTATCATATAAGTAGTAAATATTTAATAAATGCTATCTGCCTGTAACTTTAATATTAATTAGTAGAAACAGGACATAAATCCAGGCTCAGCAAGCGTGTCACAGAGCTCCCAACACACTCTTACACACAAATGCCGCAAACACACATGTGGATCTGGGCTGTTGGTATTATGTGTGAAAGACCTCTGATCCCCATCTAAAAGCAGTGTGTGCGAGAGCATGTGGCCTCTTTGGGGATGCATCTCTGAACGTACCCAAATCCTGTACGTGGGCTTTTGTTTTTAAAGAATGTGCCTGAGTGTGTTGGTAAAACATCCCAGCTGGAGCAGCTACTGTAGAAGTGGGATCTTCCAATGCCATCACTGGCAGATGGATTAAATCAAGCCTCTCACTTGGGTACAATATAGCACAAGTATACCATACACAAGCTATACACACACACACACACACACACGACCCACCCCTGCACCACCATACACAACATCCTTCAGAGTGCCATGCAGTCTGATCACTTACCTATGTGTCTCTCTTTCAAGTGCACGTATACTCACATTTAAGCCCCTCCCCTCCTCTCACACACATACACACAAACACACACACACTGCGGTATACTGTTATCTCCCAAGCCAGCTCTGACCCTCCATGCACACAGCCTAAACTTGGCCCACTCATCACACCAAGCAATTATGAAAATTGTGAAAGCATACCATGTAGCAGAAAAGCATTTCCCTCCTCAGGAAACTGCCAAGTGTCTACCTGACTAGAACTCCCAGTGCATTAGTGCAAATGTTAATGTTAATGTAATGGAAAGTCACTCCTGAGTGGCCCAGTAAGACCCAGTAGTAGTAAGCACTGGCCCTATAGTTGGGCAATTGGTATCTTAATGCCTGGTCCTGACAGAACCATCCCTGCCTGGGAGTCCTTGCTCTCTTGGCGGATTTGATGGCTTCTTCTGGCCCTCAACATAGTGCCAACTAATCTGGGTGTAGGTGGAGCTGGTGGTTGCTGTTGTCTTCCATGTGTGTTGAACCATCCAGTCATGCTGCGTTGGTGACTGGCTACATGTGTACAGGAAGGGATATGTGCTAGCCTTTATCCTCCTGATGTGGTGATGCTGTGTGACGAGGGAGATTGTGAGAGGAGTTATACACTCCTACCGTTGGGAGAAAGTTGGGGTAGTAATTTACAGACTGTAAGAAATTCATACAGCATTTTATTTAATGCTTTTTATTAATGATATGAAAGTGTCCTGACTGACAGTTAGACAAAGTTAGACTATATGGCCCAGATAGTATCATCACACCCATTTAAGCTTGTTGGACATCCCATTCCAAAACCAAGGACATTTATATGGACTCATCCACCTTTTGTTGCACAAGATTTTGGAGTATTTTTGTATGAATTTATGTCAAGTTGGGTCAGCACTGTGCCACTGGAGCTGTTTCACTGCAAACTCATTATACCACATCATAAGGACCTTGCTTTGGGCACGGGTACAATGATGAGCTGAAACAAGATAGGGCCATCCCCAAACTGCTGACATGAAGTTGAAAGTCCCAGAACATTATCCCTCCACCATCAAAATTGACTGCTAACACTATACATTCTGGTATATTATGGCGCTCTTTTGGCGTCCACCAGATTCGTCCATCAGACTGCCAGAGAACTCGTGTCCACGGCTCCAGAGTCTAGTGCCATGGTGCTTTACACCCTTCCAGGTGACGTTCGCCATTGTGCGTAATGATCTTTGGCTTCTCTGCAGCTGCTCAGGCATGGAAGCCCATTTCCTAAAGCTTCTGACACACGTTTTTTTTGTGCTAATGTTGCTTCCAGAGGCAGTGATGCAACTGAGAATAGATGATTTTTAGCGGTTGCAGGCTTTGAGCCATCCGTGGCCATGCTCCGTGATTTGTGTGGTCTATCATTTCGTAAGATGTTATTGCTCCTAGACGCTTCCATTTCACAGTAACGGCACTTGCAGTTAACTGGGGCTGAACTAGCAGGGTAGAAATTTAACTGATTTAATGCAACAGATGGAGTCCAGACACGCACAGACACAATCAGACAGGTTTATTTAACAAAGGAGCATCCAAAGGTGTAATCAAAAAACAGAAGCAGGCCAAAAACTAGAGAGAGTAAAATCAGTACAGATGAGGCAGGCAAGAGAGTAAATGAGAAAACAGTGCAAAATACACAGTAAACCTGTAAACAGTGCGAGAAATCAAACCAGAATAGACTGAATAGACTCAGGCAAGAACCAGGAGGCAAAAAGGGTCCAATACTGGAATGACAACTACAAGGTCTGCATGAAGGAATCGTGTCAATACCTCAAAACAGTAAGTGTGAGAAGACACGTCAAACGGACAAGATAAGCTAGGAACAGGTGTAAACAATTAATAATCTATCGAGGCGAAACGTAGGTGCTGGCTGTGATTGCTGGAGATGGTTGGAGCGGCAGGCGGGCTGATTGTAAATGACTGATGGGAGATGTAGTCACAGTCAGAGAGTGACAACTGACCACTAATTCTGTGCTTATGGAAATATAATTTTTAAAGTCTATCTAGTTATCAGTACTGACTCCTCTATCTAGTAGTATGCTGGTGCAGTTGTTATCTTGGACTCTAACCTATTGTACAGGCTAGGATGTATTGTACGAGGACAAGGCACTTTTTGTAAGTCAATCTGAATAAGAATGTCTGTTAAATGTTTATATGTAAAGCAACTGAGCTCCTTGCTATGACCCCATTCCAGAGCAGTGTTTGCCAGGGAGACTGTTTGGCTTTGTGCATGATTTTATATGCCTGTTAGCAATGGGTGTGACTCAAACACTTGATCTCAATTATTGGGAGGGGTCTCCACATTCCTCTGGCCATATGATGTAAGGTAAATGCAATAGCAGAATCTTTGAAACATGAAACGCAGCTATTGCTTTAAGTTCATGCTACACCAAGATCTGTTTGTGTGCAGACAACACTGAAATGTCATGATAGTAACAGAACGTCATGATAGTAACAGAACGTCATGTTAGTAACAGAATGTGCATAGTGAAATGGATTTGTGACCTAAAGGCATGGATGAGTGCAAACTAAGACGGAGAAGAGAGAGAGGATGTTTACGTGGTGCTAAAGATCTACTTTAGTATGGATGTCAGATACAGCTCTGCTCAAGCCTTCAACTAATGTGCAGAATCTTAGTAATGTTTCATCCTACACTCACCTTTGAATCTCATGCCAGTTCCCCAATTGAATCTGTATTTTTTCCTGCCTGTATAATATCTCCCAGTTCTCTTAGCAGATACGGAGGCATTTCTGTAGTGTGCTGGTAATATCCTGTAACAATTACTGTAAAGTCTTATTAACTGTACTTTCTGTCAAAACATTTAATAAGTTTCTACATGTACAAAGCGCAGAGGCTAGAGTCACCCATGTGCCCTCAGTTTCTGCTGGAAGTGGATTATTAGAGGCTCTGAGGTTTATCCTAACCTCTGTGGGAGGAACATCGGTTTATTCTCACAGTGCTTTTGATCCATAGTGAAATGCAGTCCTCAAACAAATACAGTAAGAAAGCAAGAAGTCAGTATGCTGTTGAGCTGGCCTTCAGCCGTAGCCACTTTAAATAACTCTGCTCTTTCAGAGTTTGCCTATTAGTTTCAATTTGTGGAGACTGAACTTGAACTGATCCTTACCAGAAGTCTGCATAAAGACTTTCAGGGTGTGCGTTACCTTCAGCCTTACTGTTCTGGTCTAAACCATGATAGCTTACCCAGTGCCAAGCTGAACCTTTCAACCCTTATGCAGTACATGTTGTGGACTGGTGTGCGTATAAATTCATAAAGCTTATAGCTTATAAGCTTATCAGGCTTATAAACAAAATTCGGAGGTATATCACAGCTTTTAGTTAGTTTCCTGTCATGATGTCCAATCAGTTGAATGAGGCCGTCAATTTATTCAACTCCAAGCAGCCAAGTAGTCTACATCATACACTTCTGTTTATGTTTAAAGGTAATACATGTAGGCTACAGACTCAAAGCTAAGGCTTATATCATTATAATAGATTACGCCTATTGTTGGATCACTACGGCAATTGCAATTCGTTAGCTAGAGGAATTTAGTAATGGAGAGTTTATTTTTTTCCTTTGCATTTCTTTTCATTGAACGGAAAAATATACGTCATCTCTTTGGTTGCGCGAGGACAACGCTGAGTCTAGGCCCGAACGAAGAGATCTTCGCGTTGCCTTCTAAGATGAAAGGTTTACCTCCCCGCGTCTTAGGTCGCCGGAGTCAGCGGTAATTTTCCATTAAATTGCTAATGGAGTTGCCAAGGTTACTGTTGCTATGAGTACTCAGGCGAGCAAGCGCTTCCAAATTGCCAGACGGACAGCAACAAAGAGCACGCGAGTTAATGTACACGAGGTACATTCCAGAAACTGCCGACGCAGGGAAGCGCTCCGTTCCTGGGGAACCCTCCAAAACCCTGCACGTCCCATTATTCACATACAGCGCTGCCCCTGTGATCATCGGCTCTGTGTTGGCCGCTCAGAGTGACAGCAGTGGTGGTCAACAGGAAAGGACAAAAGTTTTAGTTCAGTAGTGAGACGAGCCAGGCGAATCTGTAATTAATAGACATATACCTTACTAGGTAGGAATCACGCTGCGATTATTTGAGGACTGAAGCAAGACAAGCGCATCGCATTATCTTTTTCTCACCTGTAGGTTCATACAGAATTCTTTGAGTATGGGTGCAATATCGTTATAACTATACTAGATGTACTACTCGATGTACTTTAGCTAGCTAGCGTTGCTTCCTTGCTATAACATGCAGAACCTATCGAAAGGGTAAAGCACACGTCTCACGTGTTACACTAATGAGAGTCTTAGCTTTCTTTTTTAATTAGGTTCGAGATAATCTGTCATTACGACTCCAAGTCACTGCTGTTGTCACCGAATACTCGCCTTCCTATTCATCACTTTAGAGAGCACGCACGCACACGTCGACAGTCCCGCGTGCACCCCCAGCCCGCGTGCACACACACACACACACACACACACACACACACACACACACACACACAGAGACACACCCAAACACATACGGCGCAGACTACTACGTGGTTTTGAGTTGAACTTTTTACCAATAGGCTATAGCAACAAAGAAATAACTGCTTGAAGCTGTGAACTATGCTCTTATAATTACTTGAGATGAAAAAAAAAACACATTGGAAAGCCAGTCCAAACCCTGAGGCTTTACGATGATGTTTGTCTTTTATTATTATTGAGTAAAGAGAGAACAATCTGTTTAATTAGCCGGATTAATGAAACCACATCAAACAATTTAGGCCTACAACAACATTTGCAGTTTTATAGTATGGTCATAAATATTTATTTCCACATCACATGTTTATTCAATTTATTTATATTTCTTCACCTCATATATTAACATCATTTGTCAAAAACATTCCAAAATCAGCTGTTTTACTGAACATAAATGGAGCTGCAGATCCTCTGTGTAAGCAGATAAACAACCAAGAGTGTTAATAACACAGAGATTAGAAACGCCTGTTGTCTGGTGGGCACTAATGCATGCAGTGTCATATCAGTTCTTTGACATAATAGCATGTTTGCAAGAGAAAATGAGACAGAGAAGAACACAAACCCAGCAACAGTGATGGCCCATGTGACAGTAACATCCTGTTCAATGCATTACAATAAATCCATCCACACACACTTCATTCTGCTGTCATTAGTAGTCTGGAATGACCTAGTCTGATCAGAAACGTAACTAATGTGTTACAGAAGTGACTTAACAGAGCAGGCAGCCCGATGTCAGCAGCATGTCTACGCATAAACACAACACGTGTAGAATTACACAAAATACGTCCAATCAGAAATTCAGTGATAAGGTCAATGGTAGACTTCACGCTGAACTGTGGGGTTACAGAAACACCACTTTGGCCAGAGTCTGATTTTCGCTATATCACTCAACAAACTGAAGTGGAATATAAATTCTTTAGTGGCTGGGCAGAGTTACAGTAGGGCCTTGTAATATACATATCAAAGGAAAGAGAGTCACGTACAAAGCGATTTATAGTTTATCAAAGCAAAGCAAGTTATGCACAAAAAGGTAGAAAATAAGATCTTTTACAAATTTCGAAGCGGTTTTAAGAGAGAACACAACCGGTAGCACTGGGCTGTGTTCGTTTCTTTAACATTCCTAATTCCTGCGATTTAATTTGGAGGTTCATGCAGATCTCAGAGCACACAGGGCTTGAAACTCATGAAGTGAGTCTGACTATTAATGGCCATCATTCATGAATCTATCGTAGGCTTTGCTTCCCAGAAGCCGCGCTTCACTGTGAGGGTTCACTGCTGGCCTGTTTATCTTAATAACTCCTGTGAACTGCGGGACATGAGCAGTGAGAGTTAGAAACAGCCTTAAGGCATATGGCTTGGCACATGGTTTACTACTTGGAAAAAACATTTTTGGCCTCATTTCAACAGTTGGGATTATACTGTTTTATATGATTTTAAGAATATTTTCTAAGTAATATTTGGGCATAAATATTTGTTGGTTTTTAATCCAGTGCTGTAAAACCAATGATTTTGAAGAATCTTTCAGGTAATAATCAAGGCAAGAAATAAATCATAACTGCTAACCATTCAGCATGAACAGTTATCTTTTTGTGATCATTTTTAGCATTCATGTTAGCATGTTTTTAGCACAATGTCAACAGACTTTATATTGTATTTTTATTGCCATACTAAATACTAAGTAGCACATTCAATTATTTGCAGGCCTAACAAATAATGCAGGCCTGGTGTCCATAGAAATTGCACAAAGCAGGTCTTATCTGCACTTTGACTCCATTGCGGTTCAAATTAGACTGGATTATCTCTATAGAACCTTTTATTGAAAGGACTTTAGCCAGGAGAGTATTCGCAACACAACATGGTGCCCTGGCTTTGGTGTTTGGCTCTAGCCCACCATCTCGATACCTCACGGAGATAAACCAGCCCAGTCTGTGTTTGGTGAGAGACTCCCCTACAGCCAAGGACACGTGACAAAAATCAGCATCACAAATGATTGCCAAGCCCACAAACCCTGACGTACCACAACAGGTAACGAACTAGACACTAAACTGGAAACAGGAAGCTCCCTCTGTGAGGACCTTGTATAATCTGATGGCTCTTGTCAGATTGTACATATGTTTAGAGTTTGAACATATTTTTAGGTCTAACCAAATTGTTTCCAAACACATGTGGGCTGGTATTTTTGGAAACTACAGAGTGACAAGCCCATTGAACCAATTTGGCCTACAGTGGACAGCATATATATATATATATAAATTCTATGAATAAATCATGAATTAAAGTGTGTTATACCCAAGAAACATAAAAAAGGAACAAAGAACTGTCTCAGAAATAGTAAACACATTTCTAGGTGTAGTATGATTTCAAGGTTAAATGTCTTCTCTTCCAATCCTTTAATCCCTACTGAATCTGTGTGGCTATAACATAACATCTGGTCTCTGATATAACCATAGCCATGCACTATCCTATCATAGTCCTGGGGAGAGGGCACCATTCTCGTTGTATCTGTTCCAGGATCAGGGAGGGCGGTGGATGGAAATTTATGGCTCATCCTTGCCAGAGTCCTCTTGGTGTCGAGCACCATGCATCAAGCTTCTCTGCTCAGGAGGTTTCTGGTTGGAGCTATGCATCTGAAGTCCATGTTGACAAAAATGCCTCACTGATTAAGACCACCTGCAATGGAACATTTATATTTCAACACTGAGCAGGACTACAAAAGCAGTGTGATACGTACATGATCTTCTCTTAATTAGAAACCACTGATATTGACTCTTCCAGACAAACAAAAATAGCTTTGGGTAAACAAGCAGATAAAAGACGAGTTACTGACAGCATGACTGGTGGTAATTTATGCAGCAGGAATTAGACATTCAGAGAAGTGTGTGTGTGCGTAATACAAACCTTTCTCTCTCTTTCTCTCTCTTTCTCTCTCTCGTGCTCTTTCTGCCTCTCAGATAAGAGTTCAGGATGATAGCAGCGGTTGGGATCGGGGCGGACGCACCGACGCGATGGAGGAGACAACACCAGACCCCGCGTTCGTGGACGTGGACCAGGGCCTGACCCTGGCATGCATAGCCTTCCTCTGCCTGCTGCTGGTGGCCATGATCATACGCTGCGCCAAGGTTATCATGGACCCCTACAGTGCCATCCCCACCTCCACCTGGGAGGAGCAGCACCTGGACGACTAATGGATCCAGGTCTAAGCACGCACGCGCACACACACACACACACACACACACACACACATGCAGATTCTAGCCCTCTGGCAGATCTGGGAGTTTGTGGCTTTTGGTGATAAATATATACCTATATAGTATCTGGAAAGTTATCATTTCCATCCAAAGGATAAGCAAATATTTGCTAAGAAGAAGACCTTTACTGAAAAGAAAGTCTTTGGAGATTGTAGAGCATACAAACACAATGGGATTCGCTTACCTTGATTTAAGAACCGGCTTATTTTACCTCGACACTGAATACTCTAATGTGGCTAAAACTGAAAAAGGGCATAGAAATGAAGGCCTTCTAGTTTATATAAGGCTACATATCGTCAGCAGGGTTTTAGTCATGTTAAGAGCCACAGAGACATAACTCATACACCCTCCCTTTTGAACACACACTGAACTGTAAACACTGCATGTAAACACATGTTGTGGCACAGTCACAGTATCTTTACCTTTCAGGAGTGGCTTCCACCAAGATGAGAGGGTCAGGTAACACCACTGAAGCACAGTGACCGGAGACTCTGCGATTCGCCGAAACTACCTACAGCCTGCTGGTCCGGGTCGATCCCAGGGGAGGCCTGGACCCAGCAGGACCATCCAATACAGCACAGCCCTTGTGGGACACTGCATGTCCCAGAACAGCTATCGACAAGAGAAATGACCAACGGCTGCCTGCACTCCTAAACAACACGCAGTGCATTGGGGAGGTGGGAGGTGGGGGGGGTCAGTATTATAATATGCCCAGGAGAGTTTTCATTGATCTTTGGGGGTACCTTTTAGTTTTCGTACATTTTCTAATAACGATGATGGATGGACTGTGCAAATATCGAGGACGCTGTGCAGTGAAATTAAGCCTGGCTCAGAGGCTTGCTGACCAAGGCCACCTCATATGGGCAACTCATCATTTCAGTAGTTAATATGTGACCGTTTCCAATGAACAGGCAATGAAGTTCGGGGTGTTTTATAGGACTACAAATCCCAGAACAGGGCTCTTGGTTGAGTTTATTGTGTGTGTGTGTGTGTGTGTGTGTGTGTGATGGAGGTGAATTTGACTTCCCTTTACTCTGCATTAGCTCGAACAATCAGACGCGCGTCCCTGTTCCTTGTTTGTCTGTTGTCCCCCGCACCGTGTCCACCGTGCACCGTGTCCAGGTTAGCGTATGTATTTGCCGAGACTTATAATCGTAGCTGCATGTTATTAAGTGCCTCAGCTGGAATGGAAAAAAAACCTGATACGCTTTTGTTCGTCGTTATCACAAATGAGCAGTACCACACGATTAAGACCAATGTAGCAGATGAAACATCTTGAATCAAAACCGCCACTGTGCTACAATTAGCCTGTGTTCTTATGCTTAATAAAGATATTGATGAACAGTTTGTTTTTTTCTGTAAAGTGTAAATTGGTTAAAAAAACAAAATCTTACGGGGAAGTTTTCAAATTCCTGGCACTGTGAAATAAACCATGAACTTACTGAGCGACATCAAGGTGTGCTTAAAGTCTGCGGGGTAGACTTACTTCATGGTAGTCTGTTGTCCCTACAAACTGATGTACATGTAAAACCGGTCACGTCTCTGAAGTCAAACATCAAAACGAAAGCTGTGTCAGTTGTGTCGGGTCTATTTGCATTGCTTTACAGATCAAAGTTACATGACTAATGGGATGTAGAGTCCCTTTGCCTGCCACACAGCCGAAACGCTAAGGCTCTCTCAACCGCAAAGATAGCTTACCGTAAGTAAGTAGTTGTCAGCATCCCTGTTCCCACAACAGAGGGAAATGGAAGGCAAAGAGGAAAACGTATCCACCCAAGCTCGAAAGGGGTGAGAACCCCGACATCTCAGTTATGCACATGAATCCTAGGACTTTTTGAATGTATGTTATCAAGATGGGCGCACCAGCAGCGTCTCGGCCACCCATGGCTACATTGCTACCTGAGGTACCTGAATGCAGAGCTCGACTCAGAATTTACTGCCTGTTTTAAATCCCCCATATTTGATCAATTCTGAACAATAGAGAATAAAAAAAACTCCTTGTCATTAGGCACGGGGTGATAGGAGAGGAGAATACATCCCAGCACTTGACAACCTGGCACAGCAGTAAGCAGAAACCGTGTCTTTTGGTTGTAGTCGTAGGTTAGTCTTGTCATATGTTGTAATAACATTCAGAGAACCACTGGAGGAAACTCCTCTCTCTCTCTGATAAACTCATGTTATGTTATAGCCACGATAAAGACAGGGCACGTTAACTTATAGGGACCACAGGAAGCCACAAGGTATGTCACACGCTTCAAGAAGAAACTCTTCACGCCACATCTCCTTCCCAGATTATTACTTTTCCTTTTCGAAACTGCACTTTCTGTATGCTGACCCCTCTGTTAAACGTGGGCCCAACGTTCTTTACATAAATTGTGGTTTCGCTGAGAGGCCCGCATAGATTACCTCATTTTTGCCAGCTGCATTCCTATAAAAGAGTGTATTTGTTTCCCCGTCATTAATCAGCTTAAAAGTGTTTCAGGTTTTCGTTGCCTGTTCATTTCATTCAAACGCCACATATGATTTTTTTTGGCAGCGCGCCGATGGATTACTTAGCCCGAGTCAAAGTTTGTACTATAAATTGAGTTTGGTAGCCATGCTAGAGGACGTAGGCATTTAACTTGTGTCGGAAAAAAGCAATTACAGTTATTAATATCATGAGAACGTGGTTGCCAACACTGGCTATATCACACGAGGAGTGCAGTTATTTAGTTCGAGATCACCATTTCCTTTTTGCATACACTTTAGTTTCAGCTACAAAAATGCTTTGCATCCTGCTCCAAATCGACACGAAAGTGTTATTTATACCTATAGTGTGTATTTGCACACCCACACAAATGACCACCTTCAAGGTATTTCTGTAAGACCACTTCTTGTAAAGCTTACACCCTTTAGTGAAGACGATCACATCGTTTACACAAAATGCTGCCAAAAAACAAATACAAATTAATGCTCCAACAGATAAAATATAACGGCAATAGGTGGAATGTTCATGAAAAATTATATTACTTCAATTAATTCTAACTATAAAAAAACTCTTCATCTTGAAATCAGTAATGGCCTTGCTGAACATAAGAATAAACCAATGACTTTCCTTTTACATTCTCGGTCTGTTCTTCGTCTGCTCAAGCCGTTGCACTAATAACTTTATATTTACAGTAGAACATAGGCTGGCGACTATGCACGGCAGGTCACAGCTGTGTTACTATGGATTTCTTTTACGCCACTGTCACGTGGGTGACGTAATTACGTAGTAGCACTTCGCAACCTCGGTTCACACAGATCCCAACTGTATTAAGATTGCACGCTGGGTGCCCCCCACTGCACTACATTATGAGAGTGGCAGCGTGGGGGTTTTCAAGTCAATAGCTGTAAACAAGCTTGGCAGGAATGCGTCTGGCCCCACGGCTTGATTTAATTAACAGTAAAACTTCATGCACTAGGTCTGAATTATTATGGTGTTACACCAAAGCATTGTAAATGCCGGTTTAAAGTAAGCGTTAAAGTGCCTCTCCAATAATCGATTAAACACCTAAAAGCTCATCTCTGTTCATCAAAATTACATATATAGAAAAATCTCCAAATGCCTTTAAAGTGGATTAGATATAACTCGATATCTTTGCCTTCATCCTGTATGTGCAATCTATGAATATGCAAACAGACCCCGCCTCTATCTCCACCCACCCCTCAGCCACTGGCCTGCAGCTCAAACTGACCTGCTCACCTTTGACATGGCACATCAAACAGACAAACCTCTGCTTGTTTCTGGATTGCTGGCTACTGTACACTACACAGATGGTAATATTGGAATAATTCAGCCATACACAGTTGTCCTGGTAACCACCTCAAAAGAAGAGTGAATTGCATAGGGTCGCCTTCCAGTTGCTACATCAGGATGGTTAATGTATTTTATGTGTCGCTCTCGACAACATGAGAAATGTGACAGTAACAAATAACTTGAGCCTTCGGCTTGACTATGTTATCAAACAGCTAATAACGCGTTAGACAACCTTGATCCAGATCACCAGCTCTGACCAGTTAAATACCTTGTAAAGATAAACATCAGATGTGCTGTATGGATGAAACCCTTTGAACCCGATAGAAAGTCACTGGGGAAAGGCATCTACTTCATAACTATTATCATGCTATATGAACTATATGTATACTAACAGTTTTCTGTCAGTATTATCGTAAAGAACACAACCATCATATACTTCAGCAGCTTCCCTATCTGACAGATTCTTTCGAGTAGCGTTTGTTCTGCCCTTCCTTGTCAACCTTCCCAAGCCACATAAAATGTTCTGTTAGCGTTCTGCATGAATCAGAGTGTAACTTGGCAGATTAACTTTGTCTAACATTATCTATCACACTGCAGATTTCTTGTGAGAAGCGAACAGACGAAACACACAAAAAAAGAAAAAAATTACTGGTTGGCCACCATGGCTGCTGGTCTTCGCCGTGTCCTCAGGATAAATGGATGGAACTTTGATGGCTCAGTACATTTTGTATCAAAACCCAACATACCTAACATATACAGTAGAATAACACCACATGGATGTTACCATGGTTAAAAACTTCTTGGGCCTCTAAAGAGGCTATGAATGGATGAAAAATTAAGGGCATGTGTTTGCATGATCTTTTATTCATGATAACTCATCCCAAAAAACTTGTATCTGACAGATGCACTGCAGACATTTTTCAGTATAATAAGTACTAATGAGTTAAGAGATTTATAAGAACTTAAATACCTTTGTTTTATGTCAGAACTAGGATCTAGATTTTACTTATCTCAAAAATCCCACCTCCTAATTTCACCCTTCTCTTTCAAGTTCATATTTCTAGATGGGATGGGCAGAAGTAGGAGGAGTAAGATTTGCTTGTGATTTGGCTCCTCCCCATCTTCCACCCTTGACTGTGGATTGGGCCAAAAATCATACAAATTCTGATCAACAGGAAGCCCTGACGTAGCTTTTGCCGCTGACTGTTCTGGGCTCAAGCACTGTTGATCTAGATTAACGACAGTTTGACAACAGTTCAGGAGCTTAAGAGCGATTAGTAGAGGAGATCATTTTTATGCCAGAAGACATCTTTTTAATATATGTTGGCATTGGTAACACCCTCGAACTAAAGAGGATAATAAATCTTCATAAACTAATGAGGGACATAAATTATAAAATTGTGCATTGACAAGGTAGATAAGTCCTTGTCATTAGGCAAGGTGTGTGTGTGTGTGTGTGTCATCGCCTGTGTTATTAAATCTGCTAAGTCTTCAGAGTGCGACTCTCCGTTCTCACAATGACTTCATTCAGTACAAAAGCACCACACAATGCTACAGACAGAAACAGATGTAACAGAGCTCTTGAATCTCATGCAGAATAATGAGCAATCTTTATAAAACACAGCTGTGTTACCTCCTATAAATACCCATCATTTGTAGGTTCAAACATCACTAAAGAAATTTCTCTACTATACGAAATAATGTTATTATCGCCAGCCTTTTTTTAAGTACTTGAAAATGTTGTGTACAAAATAAACTTAAGCACACCTGGATGCCACACAAATATATCTTTGGAATATATTGTTCATAGCTAACAATTTGACATTTCTAGTTGTCTCACCCTAACCCTCATTCTAGTGTTGTTACGGCTAGGCATGCAGTCCCCCATGCCTTCACTTTTCTTCTGAACTCTCTCCTTCATGTGAGTTTAAGTTCAACTCCGCTGTTAGCGCCCCCACCTGCTCGGGACATGGAATAACATCCATAACAAGCTAGTTGCAGAGAGAGCCCGACACCGAGTTGGCAGGGCTGGAGGAATAATTAATTCCCAGCCCAGTCATATAAGTCCCCGTGACGGTAGAAGATCCTCGCCACCTCAAGACCAGCAGCACCTGTTTCCAGTTCAAACCCCAAGCCACTAACTATGGCCCAAAGTGTTTCAGTGATCTTACTTTCACTCTTACAGCAGATGTTCTTGTCCAGTGATGGATGATAGTCCCAAGACATTATATATATAATTTATATACATATTTATATACATGTATAAAATCATAGAATTGGTGAATTCAAGTGGCCAGAGGTGCCTTAAAGTCTCTTAAAGTGACTAGGGATTGTACCAGTGATTCTTGAAGACAAGGCTGTTAAGTCACCATCTAGGCACTAGCACAGAAAATAGTTTAGAGGCAGGTCTTCAATCTGGCGCCGGTTCCAGATGAACTCAGTAGAAGACCTCACATAACTGCAGAGTGATGAAGAAACTCCTCCTTTGACCTACGACCTCCAGATTTGTGTGGCGTATTGGTGAGGCGGAAAATACTGAAAAGCCAGAGGTGTAATGATGTCAGAATCATTTCTCTTTTATGGTCGTAGCATGGGAAATACTGCTGGATTGCTAAACCCAACGGCTTCTGGGCAAAAAGAAGACATTTATGGGCTGTTTGTGTAATTGCCAGACTAAATGTGGAGCAGAGCAACAATGTGCGCTATCTGTGTGAAAACGACAGTGCTTGCTAATCATTATGAGCCATTCAAACACAGCAGGTGAGTTTTTTAGTGCAGGAAGGGCAGTCAGTCTAATGGCACAGCTTTTGTGCTGTTACATACTTACACTTTTTTACACTGCGTGCGCTGATAGATACACATACGTGCACTCGTGCACACACACACACACACACACACACACACACATATGGGTGTGCATACATGCATGGACACAGATAAGCGCTCTCTCTCTCTCTGTCATTTATCTTGGGAGGACACAATAAACATTCCCAAACAGTTCACAGAGTTCACACAGGCACCCTCAGCCAGTCCACACACACGCACGCACACGCACACGCACACACACATTTTAATTGTTTAGTTTGCTGAAGGTGGAGTAACATGCCAACAGACTTTCCAGTGCGCTCGCTGTTAAGAGATGTGGTGCTCCACCACCTCTCACCCCCACCTATGTGTGGAGTACAGACCTCTACTCATGCAGCCATGAAAAACCAGAAAGCAGCAGTATATCCTTAGTCAGTACGTCCTTTGTTCAAGCCACAACGTAATTGCAGTTTAACATGCCGAACCAGGAGCAAAGCTTCGAATAAAAATCCACTGTTTCGTCCCATCCACACACCACCCGCATCATCAAGTTCTTTACTGATCCTAGATCAGTACTGCTACTCACGGGTTTGATAAACAAGGCCCGTTGTTTTTAGTTGACTTAAATCTGGCGTTTCTATTGCTGTTTGCATGCCGTAAACATGACAGCATTTCCCATAAGGCTGTGCGATGCAGGGAGGGCGCTACACAAATCAAAAAAACTTGACCTTGTTAGCGGTGCCTATCCCAGGCAAGCTGTACAACAGCCCCCCAAAAATCATGAAATATCATCAAACGAAAAGGAATCTGTAACTTTTATTGCTAGATTGGCAGTAACAAACACATAGATTTATGTAAATTACACACTGCACTGAGAATGTGGTTTTGATTTTTCAAAATAAATCTTTAAAGCCCTGTGCTAGTGGCTTTCATTATGGCAATAGGTTTTTAGAGGTCATGAATATTTGAGGATGACTGATAAAAAGCGTTAGGTGGTGAGTGAAGTGCTCAGCAGGGTGAGTGATGGATGGAGGAACAACAGAGAGGAGGAGAGGAGGGGAGGGGAGAGGGGGAGAGGAAAGGGGAAGAAGAGGAGAGAGGCAGAGAGGAAAGGGGGAGAAGAGGAGAGAGGCAGAGAGGAAAGGGGGAGAAGAGGAGAGAGGTAGAGAGGAAAGGGGGAGAAGAGGAGAGAGGTAGAGAGGAAAGGGGGAGAAGAGGAGAGAGGCAGAGAGGAAAGGGGGAGAAGAGGAGAGAGGTAGAGAGGTAGGTCACTGTTGCAGGGCAGGAAGGATTTTTCCTGTGCATGACCCGAAACCCACACGGTATCCCTGACCCTCACAGAACCCTGCAAAGAGAGAGAGAGAGAGAGAGAGAGAGAGAGAGAGAGAGAGAGGCAGCTTTAATAAGTACAGTAGAATACAAGTGTAGTAAAGTGAAGCAAGAGTTACAGTACAGGCTTTAGTGTGCAGTCAATCACAGACACCTCCTTCTCTCCCTCCCTCTCTCTCTCCACCTCCCACCCTCCCTCT
>JAOXYF010000001.1:5665045-5692855 GCA_028565775.1 Sternarchorhynchus goeldii | reverse complement strand
CTCCAACACACTCCAGTATAGCCAACACACACACTCCAACACACTCCAACACACTCCAGTATAGCCAACACACACACTCCAACACACTCCAACACACTCCAGTATAGCCAACACACACACCATAAAAGCAATTATGGGATATTTCAGTGTTTCGGTTCCAGTGAAAGATTCTTGACCCTCCCAGTCAATCTTCCTACCTGAACCTCCCAGATCATGCTTTACCTTCATCAGTCCTCCTGAACCTCCCATAGCATTCTTCATCTTCATCAGTCCTCCTGAACCTCACAGAGCAGGTAAGACTGAAAGTAAAACCATGCAGGAACTACACGACAAGAGCTTCATTGGAGAGAAGCTCCTATGATGTCTGTGATTCAGGTAGCTATTGTCTGATTGAGAGTAATCTGAACTATGATACAAATAAAGCTGACAATCTGCACTGTACCCTCGGTCAGTGAGTCACTTCAAATCGAGTGTTTGAGTAGCAAGTGCATTAACACAATAATGCATAATGTATTCTCTGGAGAGCTCTCTGAATATGGAGAAAAAAAAATTGAAACTGAAGAAGGTCTTGTTTGAAGTTTGAGAACCATTGCTGGGATGTTCCTGCTCCCCACATCTACCATTTGACCTTCAATATAAACTCTATTCCAGTTTATCATCCTCACAGAACCCAGCTGTCACTCTACACATGCCGGAGAATGCGCACACACACCAAGCATCGAACAGGATCTGAAACTCTGAAGAATGTTTCAGAGTTAAGACTGAAGAATGTTTCAGAGTTAAGACTGAAGAATGTTTCAGAGTTAAGAATGAAGAATGTTTCAGAGTTAAGAATGAAGAATGTTTCAGAATTAACCATCGCTATTCCCTGCTAAGAGAATAAGCACACAAGCAAAGGCCTGAACAATGCTGTGAAAACAAAGGTTTATGCCCCCCCCCCACTTCCTCAGGTGAGATGTGGCCATGGATGTGGTTGAGCAAGAAAGGATGCCTCACCACTCCAGTCGTTCATCAGGACCATGCCGAAGATGTGTTTGTGGGCTCGCTCTATGGGGATTGGCTCTCCCAGTCTGTTACCTGCCCCCACGAAAAATGCCTAAAGAACACACACACACACCAACAGCAACTGGGACTTTAAGAACAGAATAACCAGGTGTGTGTCAAAATGTTGCATGTAGTTCTAAAGTATATGTTACACTGTATATCATTATACATAGAAATACAAGTTTCAAAGACACTTTAATTTGTGTTAGTTTTGCAAATCTACTCTGTATTCTATACAGAGAACAAAAGTGCAAGACGAGAACGAAGGTGACAGGAAGCACCCCTCACCATTTCCAGTTCGATATCCAGCTGCTTGGATGCGCCAAACACCGGAGCTCTGGCTGGGGATCAGAGAGGAAGAGGAGGAAGAAGACACGTATAAGCGCGGCGGGGCCTGGCGTCTGTTCTGACGTCTGCGCCAGCACGGTGCAGCAGTCACTCGGCCTTGTGCCAGGGAACGCTCAGCTCCATAACATGCCACTCCATCAGATCAACCGGTGTGTCACAGCCCAGCCTCCGTCGGCACAGGGCGGCAGCATGACGGAGGTGACCACAGCGACCTCTGGAGTCATTAGGCAAGTAAAACTCCCACTGGCTTTTGCCATCAGGCACTTTGTGGCCTACTGAGTGACAGTGCTGTGATCAATTAGGTCATCTGGAGCTTTTTTTGTCCTTGATGTAATGGACAGAGATACTACAGATCACAGGAAGGACAAACTTAGTAATCTTATTTGCCATCTTAAACTTTCCAGCAAAGTACCAACTGACATGCCAGTACATTCAAATGGCCTTGAAATGTGGTCTGGATCTATTGACGTAACTGCTGACTAGAAGGTGCTGGTGAATGTTGAGAGAACTATCAGTTTTGCAGACCATGGACAGAACACTGAGCTGAGGAAAACAGCATTTTACCATTTGTTTGTTTGCGTGTGTGTGAGATGTTACCTGGGTCTGGCCTCATCTGTCCCTGAGGTCTTCTGATTGGGGTTCCTGAGACTACAACTGATGAAGCTCTTCCATGATAGCCCACTGGTAGCCTCAGCCTGGCAACCACACACAGCATCAGCACCTCCCTGCTAGCATGCCCCGCCCCTGAGCCGGCCCTCTCAGACGTGTTCCCATGTAAACATGATGGCAGCCGAAACACAGACATGCCTTCTGAACAAAAAATACATGCAGCTTTGGTATTTTAAAAAACAAACCCTGAATGTGGCAGAAGTTAATTTACAGTCCTCCCTGAAGAGTAATCGAGGCAAAGCGTGCCAAGTTCAAAAATAAAAGACCCATTGCAATGATTTAATGTCGCTCGATCTCAGAAAAGGCGCGTGAATTTGTGTTTACTGAAATAAAAGCTGCGGTCACGTCAAAACTGAAGGCCATGTCACCTTCAAATCAGCTCACACTCCTGTGTGTTCCTGCGAACATACCGGAACAGAACACAATACATGTCGTTACGTTTCAGCCGAAAACGGAACGGTGTTCGATTGCAGAAACTGCAGTGAAATGTAATATCGTTGTCCAATCGCAGCCTGTATGTTTACCGCGTGTCACTGTTTAAACGCGATCTCATGTGTGCGCTGCACTCCCCAACGTTCCTCGTTAGTACCGTATTTCAGTGAGACATACATGTTTGAAGTGGAAAGCAATATAGTTGTGCCTTGGTTAAATTTCAAGGTGGATTGTATTCAGTCAATTGTTTTCTGACATGAATTCAGCGTTCAGTGTTTTATTTAAATGCAAAGCAGCATGTATTGTCCAGTAAAGACGTCAATCGACGCGAAAACAATATAACAGACTTTTCATTCAGGGACTCGTTTGGCATTTTGCTATTGAAAAGTAATATCATGTGCGTATTGCATTTCACATTTATTCCACTGCGGTGATTACATGTCAGTTTCCTCTACATATAATCTGGCCCTCATCCTCCCACATGGTTATGACTGACTTTTTCCCACAAATGGTGAGTCTTGTAATCACGGCAGTAATTCCGGTCTTACGAGTCGGGTCTGAAGGTGCTGTAGTAATCCATCACACTCATCTGCTGCTTTAACTCTGTCTCTCCCTTATCCCCCTGTGTCAGCATTTTTCTGTTACAGCGAGAAAGATGCAATGTTACACCAGGCAAACCGCCATGGTCTTGACTGTAGCCTTGAAGAGTTTCTTTCAGCTAGAGGCACAATATATAATAATGGAAGCAGAGGGCAGTGTGTCAGGATTTCAAGAGGATGACGGGGAGCAGAAACGACAGTAGCGGCAGACATGTGCATCGGGTGACCAGCAGGTGGGGCTGCAGAGCAGCAAACCGGAAGTGCATCTCAGCCTGCAGTGTCTCCAGGCCCATACAGAGACTGGCTCAACCTCCAGCTCCTATGAACGTTGCTTGCGTTGGCTCACCCCCAAACCGCGAGTTTTAATGGGTCCGGATCCGAATGCAAATCATCTTTCGACTACCGTGTCTCACAACGCCGGTTCCTTCATCCCCGCTGGAGCGAAGCCACTCTGAAGAGCATAAAGACAGATTTACCAAAGCCTGAAGACCCTGCGGTCGGTGCTGAAGCTCAGAGCAGACCATGAGGTCCACAGCCCCTCCCTGCTGTGACCCTTCCACCACAATGCACTGCACTGCAAAGGACTCCAAGCATTAGAAACAAGTCTCTGGTGCTTCCAAGTAAGACAGGAATGAAGAAGCGTGGTGTGAGATCCAGGCAATGTTGAAGTCATTTTTCACAGTGGGTGGTAGTTACGTGACTGGGGGTGAAGATTTTGAGGAGAGCTACAGGGATTTCTCTAAGGTATCTTGCCCTGCGTGTGCAGACACACACATACAAACACAAACAAACAAACAAACACACAGAGCTGCAAGGACATCAGAAATGTTCAAAGTGAAGCAGAGCTAGTGAGTCAGCCTCACTAAGACTCACGCATCACACTGAGCCAAAGGCTTCCTAGTGCAGCTCGTCCTTGTGGATGCTGGGGGCTTTAGAAGGCCTCTCCTACATACCAGTTGGGCATCAGCGCATTCTCCTTGCCACGGAACATCATCCCAACGTTAGTAGCATGGTCTCTAGAAGAGTAGAAGTCAGTGTAGTCCCCTAAGGTAAGGAAAACAGGAACGGGGGGGTTCATAACCAAGTACTAAACCTGCTGCCTCAATCAAAGAACAAGAGCACACTGTACCATTGGTGCGAAGCATCACACTGACACCACCACAATCTGCAGAATTTCCTGTTTTGTGCTTCATATCTATAAAGGGCACTGTGTAAGCACTTTACACACATATGCAAAAATGTCCTTCTCTCTTTTTTGTAAACATGGCTGTAGCAACAAAACATTAAAGTCGTAAAAGTTTATAGGGAGGAAAGATGCCAAATTGAAGACGATAGCGCCCTCTTCTGGCAAATAAAGAGTGTGGGACACAATTGAGAACAGCTGAAGTAGAAGCAGCTGGAAATATGGACCTTGACTGACGAGAAACTGTAGAGAAACTGTAATGCAAGTAGATTTCAGGAGTATACCAGTAAATACATTATCTTGGAATGGTGCAGTGTCACAAAATAAGCAAACAACAGAAGGAGCACTGAAACCTTGTTAATCACTCACCTATGTCAGCTGGTAGATGCATGTCTGCAGAGCTTTGGTCAACAAAGGCTCTGGAAACACACATACAAACATACACACACACACACACATATAAGAAACACACATACAAACATACACACATATAAGAAACACACATACAAACATACACACACATATAAGAAACGTTTCAAAATACTTCTCTTATCAGAACACTTGCCGAAAGTAAGCAAACCAGGGAAAAAGTTTCACATAAGAGACTTGTATTTTTTCTGATGATACAACACCACCTTTAAAGCAATAGAGCTGAGCTCCAGTCTGCACGTTTTCGTACCTGCTCCTCAAATCAACATCGTCACGCAGTGTGGAATCGTTTGCCGCTAGAAGCATCTGTAAGTATCTTCTGGCTTCCCTCCACGCATCATAACCGAGGCCCATAAATTGGTTGAGCGTAGGCTGTGGAAAGAAGCACTGATGTCTTTCTGCTTTGGGTACTGGTTACATGAAGCGAACTGCCAAAATAACTAAGTGCTTGAAACTTTTAGTAAAGCTCACCTGGTCGAAAACATCCTGGTGTGCCGCGAGCGCTGGTCCACTGAAAAGATGCTTAACAACACTCAGGTCCAAGATCTGATGTCCAATAGCAACACCGATCCTGTGCCGTGACTGAAATCGACATTTGTTCAAATTACAAAGACGATATTGATAACAGTAATTATCCCTTAACGGTATGTCATCATTAGTTGATAATCACTGGTAGGACCATTATACTCTGTCACCTGGTCAGCAGTGTAACATTCAAAATTTAGCCTAGAAATCGAGGATTTCAACTTACATTGTCGGGAGTCGAAAAAACTCCGTAAGGGAGATTGTGATAAGAGAAATCAGAATTTGCGTCAGCTTTTATGAAAGACATTTTGAAGTTGCTGTTTAACTCCGGAATACTTTTGAAAGTAACCAACACTACCACGACTAAACCTTTCCAGATGTTGTCCGCGGCCATATGAAGTTACCGCCTTCTAAAGCAGAACGGCGAGCCAATCACACGCGACCTTCTGCATCCTCCCTTCTTATAAATCCGCGTGGAAAAATCCTGCAAACCGGCTTGTACATGACTCAGCACAAATTCACAAAATCAACATTTGGACAATTAGGTTAATTCCGAAATATAATTTGAAACTATGCTTCTATTTCCAAATTCTATTCTAAACCGTGGACACATTTATGCGTGTGGTTTGACACGGTTTAAAATTCGTTGTAGTTTATTTAAATAAAAGAAGTGAAGTAGATAAAAACACCTCCGTTATCTGGGCACTTTTATGTATTCACGCTAGTTATATGATAAACTAGATTTGCAGTTCCTGAAGGAACAACAATAGTGCTTGAAAAGAGCTGCAAGTGTGTGTTTATGTGACTGAATGTATGTGACTGTATGCATGTGTGTGTCTGTTTCTGTGTAGGGGAACAAGACCTCCTTAGGTATATGTCTGTGTGTGCTTGTGTTGTATGAGAGAGAGAGAGAGAGAGAGAGAGAGAGAGAGACAGAGAGAGAGAGTTTGGTGTGTGGGGGGAGGGAAGCGTCATTCATATTGACGGTCACTTTTAATATGCAGCTCTTAGTTGACAAGCCTTGTGAGTGTATGTATGTCACTATGTGAGTGTGTGTATGTCTCAGAGAGAGAGAGAGAGAGAGAGAGAGAGAGAGTGTGTGGAGGGGGGGCAAAGTCATTCAAATTCACTGTCACTCTTATTATGCAGCTCTTAGTGGAGAATCCATGTTTGAGCCCGAATTGCACCCTCCGAACAAACTGTCGTAATTCGGGAAATATTTCATTTATGGATTATCTGAATAGATGGTGAGATGGAGGGAGGATGATTTTAGTGTAATTTTGTGTGGATTTAAATTTTTAATCTTAATTTTATTCAATTCTATACATCCCATTGAAAATTCCTAGCACAGGTCTCGGCGCCTAGACCTTCGAAACACAGTTTGAACAGAATCTCTATGTTAAGCGGTTCAGGCTGTATTAATTGCAGAAATGTGTGGAAGTAGTAGTAGTGTGGGGGGGGGGGGGGGTAATATAGCGCTTTTCAAGCAGTATAATTAGCTGGGATGGTGTTTTTAATTAAAAATGATTCATAGCAACAAAACTAATAGAAATACCAATAATGGAAATTAAAATACAATCACAAGTGCACAGATTACTTAAAGACAGACGGGCACACACACACACGCCTGTGCTACTGATTATAAACCTTTCATTGTGTATCTAAATAAGGCATAATCGATTAAAAAAAAAACAAAAAAAAAAACCCCCACACACTAAGTTGTTAATATTAAACTCAATCTGCCATTTCTGTTTACATTCATTATTTAAACATTAACATGAAGAAAAATAACTTCACTGCTATAGCATGCAATCTTTGTTTAAAGACTCCAGAAAAGTGCAGCCCCTCAGGTAGCCTCACAATATTCAGAGGAAAGTCCTATTAGTACAAACAAAGTAAAACAAATTTTAAAAAGTATAAATGTAAATCTTTGCAAATTTTCACACAAAAACAAATATTTTAGAAATGATAAATTCAAAACCATAATGTAAAACAAATTTGCAAGGATGCGATCCTGTGTGGCACGTATGATTTATAAATCTATGCTGGTTCTGTAGTTCAGAGTTCCAGTGTGAAACTTGTGATGAGAGGACAGGACACATCTGAACAAGGTCACCGATGCTCCAAGCCTCAGCCTAGATCTTTTTGATTTTTTCTCCGACGATGACAGGGTTTTCTTTCCTGATTTTCTGAGCAGCATCAGCCTTGTAGTCAAAGGTGCAGTCGTGGACGTCCGAGTACCGGTGGACCCCGCAGAACAAGTTCCCGCAGCGGCAGTCAAAGCCTAGGGGATGCGAAAATTAGCAACACGCACACACAACGAAGTCGCTCATGAAGAATGACAAGCTTTTGGGGAAGCTAGGATATAAACAGATTGTACCAGTAAGGCCCACTTTTTTGCGGCAGGTGAAACATCGGTTTTTCTTCGTTTTTAACTTCTCCAGCTCGTCTGTGGAAGGTTCCACCGAAACGTCTGATTCTGAGGACAGGAACAGAGATGTGAGGTGTGAGGTGTTGCTTTATCCTGGGAAAAAAACACACACACTTCAGTTTGGTGGTTAGCTGGCAGAGCTATGATTCAAAATATGATTCACACATACATATACACACACACACACACACACACACACACACACACACACACACACATATATATATATATATAAAAAAAAACAACAAACCAACCAAAAAAAAAAAAAAAATCTACGAACTGAAGCCACATTAAACACTGTAAACGTGAGGATCCCTCCATGCAGAACCATCTCCTTTATCCAATCGAAAAGGCATCGGAGGCGACTAGTGTGAACTACCTGCGCCTGGACCACCTTCACCAATGTCTTCATCTAGCTGAAGGACCTCATCACTCTTCCTCTTTCCTCTCCTAGTGACGTGATCCACAGACCCACCAGGCCCTACCAGATCAGCCATGCTGCTACTATTTCCATCCTGAACACTAGTGCTGTACGTTATGCCTTTAATACACACGAGCACACGGGAACACACGCGTGCACGCACACACACGGGAACACACGCGTGCACGCACACACACGGGAACACACGCGTGCACGCACACACACGGGAACACACGCGTGCACGCACACACACGGCTCTTCTCAACTTTGATAGTGATTTCTTTGAAGCTTTCAGTGGCCTTCGAAACAACTTTTGTTAACACCTCATTTGTTAAAATAAATTACACTGATACTTTCTCCAAACGAGCTAATTAAGACTTCCAGGACACTTTAGGAGTACACTAACAGCCAAGATCTAAAAATCAGCATATCACTGCTGTTTGCACCATCAACCTGGAAGAGAATATGCTTTTCACTGGACTTTGTGCATGGCTGAACTGTCCTGAAATCAAACAACGACAAACAGAGAGGAACAGAGAGCAGGGGCAAGTGTGTGGGGGTCACGGCGAGGCCGTTTCCATGGCATCTCGTTGTCACGGTGCCCTCGACAAACTGGAACTGCTCAAAACAGACAGATTAAGTAGAAAGAGAGAGAGAGAGCGCGTGAGAGAACTGTACCTGCTACATCGTCTGTTGTTCGCTCGGCCTGGGACGTCCCCGAGTCTGGCTCCACCTGCGTGACTGCCATCGTCAGCATCGTAGTTCCGGGGCTCTGGCTGCTTGGTCGGAAATTCAGATTAACAGTTTTAACAGAGACAGAACTGAGGTGCCAGATGATGACACACACAAGCCAAGCGCTGCTATGTGTGTGTGTGTGTGTGTGTGTTAGGGTACATGTTCAAGCGGTGGGAACGATCCGTACCTGTTCTCCTCCAGCGAGGGGCCTGGTGTGACCAGGGAGAGCTGTGGGGATGGAGGGGTTTCAATGCTGGCTGATGCTGTGGGCACTGGAGACGGAAACAAAACAGAAACAATCAAATCCACATCGGTGCTTCTGCATGACCAGACCACGCAGGGACAGACACTGCAAGGGCAGGACTGTGGTTGAGCGTGGACACAGTTCAAGGGCAGTACTGTGGTTGGGAATGGGCACAGTTCAAGGGCAGGACTGTGGTTGGGAATGGGCACAGTTCAAGGGCAGGACTGTGGTTGGGAATGGGCACAGTTCAAGGGCATCACTGCGGTTAGGTGAGGACATGGTTGTAAAAGACATGAGTGTGGTTGGGTGTGGACGCGGTTCTCAAAGACATGACTCTGGTTCGGTGTGGATGTGGTGGTTCTCAAGGACATGACTGTGGTTCAGTGTGGACACAGTAGCTAGACCCACATGTTGCACTGAAAATTCACAATTATTGTTAGTTCCAGCACTGCTGTGAATGGTTGCTCATGACTCTGGATTCATGAATCTGAAGATTCTGGAATTTTTTTTTAGTGCATGTTCCTGGCATGAAGAACATGTGTGAAGGTCAAAGATGCAAGTTTCACTGGTGAGTAATGGATCTGTAGGTACAGAGAGCTACCAACCTGAATCCACAGTTGACATGGACATTCCATTGGTATTAATAACGACACTGTACAAAACCGACACTGTCCATAAACTGTAAACCAAATGTGCAAAGCAGCAATCATAAAAAAGATGTTTTTGTCATTCATCAGTTTTTTGACCTTTTTAAATGTCAGCTGCTGATTACATTATAGGAATATTTGGTCTGAGCAATATAAGTGGTTTGGAATTACATTGGAATAAATTTTGAACTAAATTTTGTTTTGGATATGACTGGTTTTTAATAAAAAAAATAAAAAATAAATAAATAAATAAATAAAATCAATGAATCAGGCTTGTGAAGCAGTTAGTGTGGTGTGGGTGTGTGTGTGTGTGTATGGAGAGGGGGCGTGGTTCGGGGGCGTGGTCTTACCCGGCTCGCTGACCCTGCCTCCACCGTTGTGCCGCTGCAGGGAGTCTCTGTAACAGACGGAGCACATGCCGTTGGTGCGCTGGTTCCCGTAGAAACCACAGCCGTTGGCGCACAGCAGGGGCGCCTGTGTCGGCTTGGCATCCTGAGCCATGGCCCTCCTGCACCACACGAGAAGAGCAGAGATGTCAGAATATGAGCAACCATCTGCTAATGCTGTCGTGTGTGTGTGTGTGGTGAGTCTTGACTAATATCCTAAACTTGAGTCACAAGTAACTAGAAGAAAATATGACATTTGAAGAAAAATGCGTGTGTATCTGAGAGAGATAACATGTTTCTTACTACAAAATGACATGTTGGCAGTAATAGGGAAAGATAATGAGATGCCTGTGAAAGTAAAGCATCCTGTTTATTACATCATAGTGCTCTGAAGTTCTACAATTCTATAAAGGAAGCAAGGGATTCTGGGACTTCATACTTTGCTCCAGTTTACTGTAGGATCCATGAGACTAAAAGCACAAACAAAAGCACAAAAAAAGAAAAAAAAGAAGCCCTGAATTACACTCAGCTGCCCTTCCTTCATCATGACCCGGTCTATCTGTCCGAATGGGGGTGTGTACCTGCTGTTCACTCATGCTACCCTCCTCTCAGCTGCTGAGAATCACACCTACACTCACTGTCCCTGTGGACCAAGAAGTTGCTCCGTGCTTCGTATTTTTAAAGAGATCGTTTCATGCAAAAAAATAAATACATAAATAAAAAAATAAAAAAAGACCAATGAATGAAGCCTACTAAAAAGGGGCTCGTTTGCATAAGGAGGAGCGGTTCCTACTAGCTACCATTTATTGTCTGCGGCACTTGCTTTTTTTTTCAGATGACGTTACACTGCAGGAATTAATGTTCGAGAGGTAAACCAGAGTTCATTGCCCAAAAGCACCGCCCACTTGCACCACCTATTAGCACATTTGTGAGGCGGGAATTTTCTTGGACAGAGGAGAATCTGGCAGGCTGCTTGGAGAACTGCCGCCCCCCTCAGACAGGTGGGGTGGGGTACTGGGCCCACGCTGGCGAGGACGGAGCAAATGAACGTTCGGAAACGGCCTAGGAGAAGAACCTTCTGGATGATCTTGGACGGCGACGTATCCAGCCATGGTTGCAGCGCTTCTGGATAACAATTTGATGGAGGCAAACACAGGACTCCCACTGGAAGCACTACATGGAAAACTGCTTTTACAACTGGAACACAGGACAGCTTGAAATCCATGCAACATAAATGCACAGCCCGTCTCTACACTAAGAGACAGGAAATACGCCATTTGGGTGTCCTGAGGTTTCAAGAGCAGCTTCAGTTAGGGCAAGCTAGAAGCGGTTTTAAATTGTTTACAAGCGGGAGATGGAAGACTTGGAACAACTTACTACAAGACTTTCCTTTTGGAGGACACTGGGTGAAGCAGAAAAAATTAATGAAGAGAGTCCATGGCAAATTGCTCGTAATCTACAATCACCATGATGTTCATCCTAATTTTGCCAATGCACAAAGGAGACAAGGCGTTCCATTTGAGTTACTCCAGACACGCACTGGTCATACAGTGGTGGATTAACTCTGTCCAATGGGAAAACAGATCACCGCTGCCAGTACGATCAAATTAGCACGTCGCGGCGAAGCAGCTTCAAGTTACATGCGAACTGTGGGTGAAGTCAGGTCCAGTTAAGATGCGGGGAGTGGCATGGAAGAGCTACCCAACACCATGGGTTCACAAGGAAAAAGAAGACATTTACAAAAGAGACCACGTGCCAAAAGAAGATCCAAGTCTAAACAATCCTCCACTAACATGGCCAAATAAAGCACAGATCTTACCCCAGTGACAGCCAACACTCCACATGCTTATTGGTGCAAGAGTGGATCAGCCTTTGTTTAAGCCAATCTGCATGCTCTAAATCAGCCACATTACTGTCTGATGACACTGCTGTGTGAAAACAAACAGATAAAGAACTAAACAAAACTACAGACACAAAGCTCTAAACCAAGGACCGGTACTCAACAAGGGGCAAATGTGGTTTTTTTTTTTTTTAAAGCCAACAAAGTGTACATATGCTAGGCCACCATCAGGGCCGAGTTCCAGTCATCTGGGCACGTTCACACACGCTGTTGTGGCTCTGTGGACGGTCAGGCATGCTATTTAGGACGTGGGACAGGAGAGACACAGCCAGACGGCTGGGACAGCAAGCCACAAAACTCCGGGAGCCAAGAGATGGACCAGGCCAGGAAAGAAATTAGCTATGCAAACCAAAATCCAGCTTCGAATACTCTGGTGCTTGCCAGGCATGAGTGTTGGCTTTGGTTACCAAAGGCCTCCAGCCAGTTAGTTCATTTTTCATTACATACTTTTTACATTCAGACCAGTCAGAGAGGACAACGCTGTACGTTACAGCGTTGAACATTTTGACCTACCAGTTAAGCAGGAATGGTTTTGGTGAAGGAGGTTTCTGAGCCCCACGTGTTCTAGGCACTCCGATAATAAACTCAGCACTAATAGACAAGCTGTTTTAATATATGCTTTTTAGGAGCATATTAATCTTAATTACGTTTCTGAAGGTCTCACTGTTCTGCCTAATTGTGACACGTTAGATCAGATTATAGATCAAATATAAGTTTTTCTTATAAGCGTTCACTCTTTAGATGTCCCGTTTTAACAGTGCAAATGCAAAGTGACCTATGAAACTAAGAGGAATACCCGAAGCAATATTATGAAGTCCAATCCACTTTAACGTTTCACTATCATCTAGCTCAGACTTCATAATCATTTTCAACGCAGATTCTGCTTAAATCATATTTATTGAAACACTGACAACTAAAGTAACAAAAGCACTAATGACTGGACATGCCTAGGTTAGTTTTTACATAGCTGATTTATCTTAATACCGTTTCAATTATCTTACCTCCAAATTGTGCAGGGTGATCGCTGCTATATATTTGTTTTAGCTATATTTGCTATACTCTTTTTTGTCTTCTCCAGAGCGACATTACACTTCCAGCTAGCAATATCTGAGTTGGAAATACCCCTTAGATAGGAAAGTAAACACCTGCTTAAACCCATTTGCCCTGTTTGAAACCACGCCCGGGTCCTACATCACAAGTGGAGCTGCGTCAATCATGATAAAGTTGGATAGTTTAACATGTCTGCAAGACTTCGCCAGCTAGAAGTAAACACAGTGATTAGGAGGTAGCGAATATGTATTAAACGACAACCGGCAACGTTTGTCCCTCATTTATAAAAAACAAAACTACTTGGTCAAATAAACGGTGGTTATCTAGTTCCAGAGAGCAAGCTAGCTAGGGTTAGTCAGATTTCCTGTTTTGTAGATTTGAGTATAAAGTGGTTAGGCTGGGTTTAGATATTCGTCTTGCCTTCTCTAAGCTGTCCGTCTAGGACATTTTAAAAAGTTATCACGCTTCATAATTTGGATCACTATGTGTGTGTGTTTTGCTGTCTAAAACAGGTGTCACTGAGCTAGCTAACCCTGGCTAAGCGACTAGCTTAGGTTAGTTACCCGGCTAGTTTCACTGGAAACTCTAAAGTAGCAAAACTTACCTCCTCCTGACCTCACAGCTGTTACGCAAAAATATACAAGTTATACAACTTTCCTTTCGTCGGAAAGTAAAAGGAAAATTACTTTAGTACCGAGAGTAACATAAGATACTAAGTACTAAATTAGCTAGATGATTGTTAATCACCAATCCGTGAGAACGGAGCTCGTCCTTCAGTAGCAACTCCCACCCAGAAACAGCTTGTTTGTTACTGTCGTCACTCCATCCCCCACTGTAATCTTCACAGTGACGTAATAAATGCACGAACAATGATGTCTTTATGTCTTTGCGTCACATCTCAAAGCATATTTCAGTGCTCCCATGTATCGTTTAATTTTACATTTTGGCTTGGCGTGCAGGAAAAAACCATTTAATTACAAAACCTCTTGCTATTAACAGGCTTAAACCATTCTTCCTTTAGGTCAAGCCACACGTATAAACAACTCATAATAGAGGCAAACAAATATGGGACAATGTGTATTCCCAGTTTAAAACTCTACATTCCGTTATTGAACCCAAATAACTTCAATGTTCGCGTTTCATAATCTGCGGAACTGACTCCAGTCAGCCACGCCCACCAGGGCATGCAGTCGATACCGGATTAGCAGATTGAGTCCACGTGTATCCAGTGACAACTATGTTGTCATAGGAAATGGCACATCGGTTAATGATTAAGCTGTTTAGTGCTAAAATAGTCAACATTTCTAACTTCTTTCCGTTCTCTCCGGTTGTCTGCGAAGCAACAACAGTGCGTCGAACCTGCGAACTTTAGTTATCCAGCTCGTTATAGTTATGGCAGCCTTACGTGCAGCTAAGCAAGCTCTTAGACGAGAGATAAAGAAGCGAGTGGCCTCCTTGAGTGAAGAAGAGAAACTTCGCCAGTCACAGGTTGTTTCGGAAAAGGTAAATGTTGGTGTGTCGGTACGGTTCAGGTGGCGGAGCTCACTTGAGTACCAGCAGAACACAGCATTCACACAGCGAATAGTTCTCTGGTTCGACCCACGTTTTGATCCGTCTGTTGCAGGACATCTAGCTGCTCACTACACGGATCGAAACCTACACCTTGTCAAGTTTTTAGTCGGCCTGTTATTTGCACGCAGCAGTTTAAGTGATTGAATAGGTCATAGGTGATCAGAACATGGGTGATTCCATAGATTTATGCAGGACTTCTACCAAATTAGTATGTCATGTTAGTGTTATTCATAGTGAAGAATATGTACGATTTTATGGTATGATTATGCGCATGGATCCACAGTAACACACTAACAAAATAAAACGAATTAGACTCTTGTCCTGTTTGTTGTTAGACACTCGCTTCTCGACCTATAGTGTGTTGTGCCGTAAAATGAAATGCTGATTGCTACAATCTGATTTTCCTTTCCGTGAGCATACGAATGTCAAGGACAGCATATTTAAACTCAAAGGAGTCATGTATAGCATTTTGCATTCAACTCACGGTAACCACTGGCTGGTCGAATTCTCGCTATCATCACTATTGTTAATAAAAAGGAGCCACTATGGATAAAACGGGACAGATATTAGACCTTGCCTGCTGTATATCGTAATTGTGATATACCTCGTAATCTATTAAAAACTATGGAGAAAACACTAACTTCAGCACTAGTGCCAGAGATAGACATTTTACCATTGCTGGGTCTTGTTCATTCAATTCAACAAGTACTACTTACAGAAGGAATGCCCTACCAGCGTGATAAAGGAGACTAAAGCGAACCCCACCCCTCCTCACCCCCTTTCCCCTCCTCACCCCCTTTCCCCTGCAGCTGTTCGAACACCCCAGGTACAAGAACAGTAGGCGCGTGGCCTTGTTTCTGAGCATGCCCGACGAGGTGCGCACCGACGCCGTTGTCCGCGCCGCTCTCGAGAGCGGCAAGACGTGCTTCGTCCCCAGGTACTCGGTTGGCGGTAACCACATGGACATGTTGCGTCTTAAGAGTCTGGAGGACCTGGCCTCGCTGCCCGTCACCAGCTGGAACATCCGCCAGCCTGCCGACAGCGACACGGAGCGAGAAGAGGCTCTGACTACAGGTGTGTAAGGGGCGGGGTTTGTAAGCGCGCGTCTGAAAGGGCCCCCAGTTCCCCTTATAATGCACTACGTAAACTAATGGCACTGCCTAAATACAAGTGACCCAAATTACCTGTGTTTAATGTTCATAGAAACCGTTACGTATTCCTTGACGTATTTGTGCTTACGCCACGGTCTACACGAGCTATAAAACCGTAGCTAGTGATTTTTAAGGTCAAAGGTATGTTTTCAGGCCGCTCTATACTTGTACATTATAGACGTTTTTCCATTCATTTGGTCAGACCACTAGATGGCGCTCTATTATCACAATAGATACATGCCAAATCTGTACTGATACAGGGCGTCGTGAACACCTCATTACCTAAGATTGTTTTACATAAATCTTGGACTAGTGTAGGATAATTAATCATTTGATAAACATTGTAACATTTAAGGCAATTAACCAAACATGACCAAGGGGAGTGGGTGGGAAGGGGGGTGTCATGGCTTTATTTGTTGATGTATCCCAGAACGCAACAGCACTAGATGATTTTGTACTTCCACATGTTATGAGGGAACATTTGGCTGTTCTGTTTCCACACTGAGCCAGTGTTCTGAGTGCTGACCAGGGGCGAACCAATGGGGTGACCCACCGCACACCTTAAACACTGGCTTAACTCATCAGTCCTATGGTGTCCTGAGTTAAAGTACCATCAGTCTACAGCACTGGTGCCCCAGCCCTGTCTAAACCCTTTCTTTCTGAGTGTGTGGTTTCATTGCCTGGCCCGTTTGTTTAATCCCATGTTGTCTGCTTATTCACTTAAGTCTAGGCAATCCAAACGTAACAGCAGTTAAACAATCATGAGTTATGTTAGATCAAACCTACTGGGAAGGATTTTAAAAGTCATATCTGAGTCTTAATATCTACAACTTTGTTATGAATCGGGTGTTTTTCATCACACTAGGCAACAAATATAGTTCTCAAATGAAAATGTGTGGACTGTATAGTACAGTTTATGCTAATTGTGGATCTGTTTTCAGAGTTTTTCCATCATGTAGTTTCTATGTGTAAATTTTACATTCAGTAATTTTTATTCATAAATAAGGCTGCTGTTACATTTTTTCAAATCTGTTTATTGAGAAGCATGGTATGGACATTGTACAACATACTGCGTTATAGTACAGTTGCTTCAAGAAGGCTGCTATTACATTTAACAGGTGTACTTCTAAATGTGTACAGGTGTACTTCTAGAATGTATAATGTATAGTTGTTACACATATCTGGCCTCAGGAGCCTGCCAGCATACAGGCATCCAGTCTCCTTCGTGCCACTTTCCATATACTTAATGAAACATGAGAATACTAGGGAAGAAAAAACTATGGGTGAGAAATTCGGAAACACATTTGGAGTAAACATGCAAAAATAATGGCCAGATTTAGTTTTTTGCTAAAATCACTGTCGACCAGTGTTACTGGTCACGCTTAAGAAAAGCAAACCCAAACGGCAGCTTGGAGTTGCCTCTGCTGTCCAAGGGAAGAGAGATGTGGTTCGTTTGTGCAGAGTGAGAAGACGGACGTCGGTGCTGGTTCTTTGTGCTGGCACTGAATTTCAACTAGTCTGTACAAATGGGGCCCAGAGCGGGAGACGGATCCAGCTGGAACCGCTACAACAGTGAAAGAGAGCAGCAGCCCTGGAAGCAGAGTGGGTTGTGAGACGCGAGAGAGAGAAAAGTTGCTGGAGGATAGTGAGGCAAGTTAGAGGAGAGAGGTATAGAGCGAGGGATGGATAGAGGGATGGTCGGTCATGGCAAAGGATAAGCATGGAAGGAGAAAAGGAGTGGATGGAGGGTTCGGGGGGAGGGGGGGCACCAGAAGGCAGAGCATGGAGAACCTCATGGCCTGTTTCACTGTGTGAAGGGAGGTGGTGCTGCAGAGCTTCGTGTGATTGGTCAGCTTGAGTCTGTTTCTGTCCCACCCGAGAGGAGGCGTTAACTTCTAACGGTGGATTTAACGCAGGTTTGAAGACATTAAAAGGGGTCTGAGTAGATGGTGGGATGAGAAGGTCAGGAAAGCACACAGATATATACGGCTCATTGCCCGAGAGAGACACAACAGAGATTACTGGACTGTGTGTGTGTGTGTGTGTCCTAAATTGCTGCATCGCCACGATCAGAGCTGCTCTAATGTGGATGGATGACCCAACTTGGCTGCTTGATGAGAAGGTCCACAAAGAGCATTTAGTTCAGTAATACAAGCTTCCTTCTATTTCACTGTCCATCCTTAAGGTCAGCTGGGCAGTGGCGGTGAAACGAGGGAAGATGTTACGCAGCACCAGCCAACAGTCAGAGCTCAGTGAGCCGTAATCGGCTATTCAGAGGTGAACCCAGGAGCGAGATGCTGCTTGCTATTAAAACCTCGGAACAAATGCTGCATGAAGATTTTCAGGGGAAAGCTTCTGCATGATAAACCTTCGATCTGTTGACATTATAAATGGAATAATAAATAACTTTTAATTTCAGAAACCGTTGTCTGTGGCTGTGCAGTTCCTCACAGAGCCGGACTAGTCATTTTCATATGAAGGCTGAAGCAGCAGTTTGTATCATCAGTTTCCTCCCCGAGATAAACCAACCGATGGCCTTGTATAATTGGTTTTCACATTATTTTTTATGGATATATGGGTATGTGTATATATATATATATATATATATATATATTTTGCATTACCAGGAAGGTCCAGTCTGTAAATGACATCCATCAACATGATGTAGGGGTACCAGCAGAAAATGCCTCGAATGTCATGGCAAATCAGCATGGTTGCGAATATTCAAATGGCCCAGCACAACTGTGCTAGCAACCGAATGCTGAATCCAGTCTTTTGCAGGAAGGATCCAAGGTGCTCGGTTAACCTTCGTTCTTATACTTCTGCCCTAACGCCTTTCATGAGCGGCTCGGGAAGCGCGTTGCTGAGCTTGGGCGAGTGCGGCTGCGTGGTGCACCGTGTTCCCGGGTTGGCGTGGGCAACCGGTCGAGGGCCCGTCTGGCTGTTTCCGGGGGTTCCGGAGCCTTCCCAGAGAGTCCTACCACTGGTTTGAAGTTGTTTTGTTTTTTTCATCTTGCTCCACTAAAGAGCAGATAAAGAATTCTGAGAAGGGGCGGGGGGGGGGGGAGAGAACGAGAGAAAAGGTGGGCAGTCGTGTCCCAAAAGGATGGATGGGTTTTTTGGATTGGACTAGGCTCAAAGAGCGCATGTTGAGATATTGAGCAATCTCCAGATATTGTTCTGAGATTTCAGAGCCCTGGAGGAGTGGAGAGGTATTTCTGACAGGGCAAAGAGAGACAGCGTTGAGATTGTTTAAGGGCAAAAGTGTCCTTGAGATCTGAAGGCTTGGTTATTTTGAATGTGTGCATATGGTTAAGAAGGAGAAGTCTGGTCTCACAAGGTGTGCAATACCTATTTTTTTTGTAAATGATGGGTTCAGTTACCAGTTGGACCAGTTACCAGCACCATGTGCTTTCAGTATCTCTTCAGTGCATGTTAAACTCACCTACAGAACTCAAGTATTTGATATCACCATTCACCAACCATTTTTCTAGCTCAGTCTATATTTAAAAGAACTTTCTCTTCCCTGACAAGGTTTACTTTCGTGTGTCATTTTGAAAAATGTACACTTGATGTTTCTCCTGCTCTGCTTTTATGAATTATGAATGAATGTCAAAATCAAGTATATTAGACTGAGAGCTGAGATATTAAGGACCCAGTGAGAGAACAGACTTCTGATCATTATTGCACCGATTTTTTGTGATGTTACTGTGTTTATCAATATTTAATAATGTTGCTTTTGATTTAATAACATTTTGCTTTGAAGTTTCTGACCTGTAATTAATACACACACACACACAAACACACACACGTGGGTATATGGGACTGATGTTTCATGCACAGAAGCCAGATGAGTTGCTGCAGGTTTAATAGTGTATAAATGCTTGATTTCAAGGTTTCTTTCCATTGATGAATGTATATTCACTGCATACACAGTGACTTCCTCGGGTGAAGTGTGACAACAGTCGTGTTCAGTTCAGATTTTCCCAGTAGGATATTATAAACCCAAGGCACTGCAGTATCAAATTAATTGGATATTAACTCACTTATCGAACAGTTGATCCTCAAACACAGGCTGCTGTCTGTGTGCTTCTGGCTTGCACACTGCTACTAAAATGACGGGTTAAACTTAAACTTCTGTTAACTAGCCATTTGAAGCAGAAATGTATCGGCAGAAAGCATGCTGAAGGCTCCCCGTCCTCTTCCCGCTCACATCCAGGTGGGTTGGACCTGATCCTGATGCCAGGGCTCGGCTTCGATAAGGCTGGCAACCGTTTGGGCAGAGGCAAGGGCTTCTACGACACGTACCTGCAGCGCTGCCTCCAGCACCCCTGTGCTCCACCCTACACCATCGCCTTGGCCTTCAAAGAGCAGCTGTGCGAGGACGTTCCCGTGGACGATCGCGACGTGCTTGTTGACGAGGTGCTTCACGAGGACGATTGAGGAGGACGGGGGTGGGGTTCGGCTCTATTCCTAGGGCTCCACCCCCTACCCCACACCACCCCACCTTGCCCCTAACTGTGTGGAGTTCTCATCTCATGCAGGGCTGGAAGCTGATAAGCTGGATCAGGGTTACTGTGAGAAGGGGAGAGGCGGGTTCCTGGGGGCTGCTGCACAGTGTTCGTCTCTGCTGTTACACACCTGAATCAGCTCATCGGCTAATTACCATGCTCTCAGCCATGGCTGTTGGAGCGGGACAATTTCAGGTGGCCCTGCAGGAACCCAGCTCCACACTGCTGGCTTGGATTGACCGAAAAACTCAAATAATCAGCACAGTCTCGTGATTACAAACTAGCAACATTTCACACGGCCCGAATGGCATGAAAATGGGAGAGGATGGGGTTGAAGGATATGGGAGGCTTTAGCTGGATTAGTTTATTTTATGACCTCATTCACTTAAAACGTGGTGAAATTGCTTGCAGAAATTTGTACGAAGTCTTTGGTTTGTGATCAGGTTGCAGCAGTGATCAAAAAGTGTGTTCTGCAGTCCCCATACTGGGAAACCCCTGATCTGACTCTCTGTTTTACCTTCTCTCTCATCTCTTGTTAGGACTGGATTATTTGCTAATGATTTTAGTCGGGCATGTTGGATCAGACAAACAAAAACGTGAAGTTATTGCTAAGATATTGTGCTTATGTCTGCAAATAAATATGAGCTGTTGTGTCCATCAACTCATCTGACTGTTTGAAATGTGTTAAAAAAAAGAACTTAAAAAAAATGTATGCTTTGAATCATTTTAACCTCGACAAAACAACAGTGATGAAACCCAGAGTGATGTTCTCTTAGTCAGCCCTTTTTATACATGGTTTTTTACACTGAGTATTATAATTATTACCTTCCTATGTTCTGGAGATTTGAGTATTTATTGGGCTCGTACACACAACTGAGTCAAAGCTGCTTTTGCCAGCATTATCTGTACTCTTTTACTCTCATGAATTAATTATCTATGCCAAATATTTTCAGACTACATCCATTTCTTTCTCTAGATTGGTTTCAGTCACTTCAGTTTCCCCCATATCTTTTGATACCTTAAGGTCACATCACTTTTAATAGGAGGTCCAACCCATTCTACTCTTACCTCAACTACCAACTCAACTCTTTTACCAGTTTGAATTTTACCATCCCAATCATTTGACACACGATCCCATTAAAGCAGTGGTTCAGTAAAGAAAATCTAGTTTACAGTCATGCACTGACCCCGGGTTTAGTCAAGCAAAGATGTTAATGGTTGATGATTTTCTTTATTCTTTTTGCTCTGGAGATGTATTCTGCAGGCAAGTACTGGACGTCTTTTACCCATCGTCTTGTCTAAATACATACCTACATTTTTGACGAGCTTTTCTATTAAATGTGATTAATTCTTTATGAATACAGTAATTTTGGTGTTAACTGTTTGAGCCTTTGTTCTATCTATCAGATGATTTGTTTAATTAAATACTGCATTTGTTAAAATGAAGTTATTAGAGAATCAAAGAAAGCCAAATCTTGAAACATTTGTGTGTGTGTGTGTGTGTACACAAAGTTTGCAGTGAAATGCCCAAGTTTTCCAGAGAAACAGGATGTTTTGGATAGAGGTATTTCAGTTTCAGAAGCACTTTGCCTATATAGCTGATTAAGGATGTCTTTTTGAAACATCCTGTTTTTCTGAAAACCTTGTGTGCTTCTCTGCCATTTTTACTACCTCTACATTAAAAAAAGAAAAAAGTATACCACAGCTACTCCCTGAAAGCTGTCTTCAGAGGTACATGGGATAGCAAAGGCAGGAATGGAACATGGCTGACAAACAGCACAAGGGCTGTGTGTACAATCACTGGTCTGTTACCTCGTCTCCTGCCGTATCAAACCAGCTGACTGATCCTGAATTTCACCCATAACACATTCACTCTCCTACCAGCTTCTTCCTGGAGGTGGTTACCTTAATTGATGTTGCCTTGGAAGGTACTGGTCTCGTTGGACCAAGGTTTAACTGAAATGGAACACTGGCAGAAATTGCATTTGAGACGCCATTCAATGTCAGCTGGGGAAGGAGGGCCAACTTCTGGAGGACCCTAGCTCTTGTTTACTCAGAAATGCTTTGCTAGCCTCTCAGTTTACTTGGCAGGATGGATCCAGAACTAGCAAAAGCTATTTTGATGGTGTCAACACTGCTGTGAGTGTTGATTGTGATGGACCATAGTAGCTAAGCTATCGAGTTAAATATGATGTTTGCTGGGTGATCTGACACTATTTAACAACTGGAACGACTTTTGGAAATCTGTGAACAGAAATGTGAGCGTTTTTCAAAATAATAATAACCCTAAAATGCTAACTGTTAAGAGACACTTTTATTTTGAATTTGTATATTTCTGAGTTGGAGTGCTATGAGTGACAATTCAGGAATTTCCATCTGCTCCTGTCCGGTGAAGAGAACCTTTAACAAAAGGGGATCTGACATTTACCTGTAAATTTAGCTAAAATTGGGTCCCATATAAGACCAGCGTAATTCTGAATGAAACAGCCCTTCAGCCTTTTATCCTGGAAGTCTGCAGAAGCTGCCTACAACTTTGTCTGTCTAGGCCGCTTGCCAAAAGACGGAACATATATTGATCTGCCCTCCCTTACGCTCATCAATTCAGTCACTGCAGGTTGCAAGAAATGGAGTGTAGTCCAAAGTCATTTCAGCTCCATCACAAGAAATCATAATCCCACCTCGCTCAGATTGAGCCAGTTTTATTAATAGCTTCTCTGTAATTTGGTTCATCACATCAGGTATTGATGAGGGGGAGAGAGGTGACTCGTTTACTGTGGGTATAAATTGCAGCAGGAGTAATGCTGATTGCCCAAGTCGCTTGTGACGAATTGGAATCGGACTTCAGGGTATTTCGAACAAAACAGAAAGAAAGTCTGATTCATCTGATTGTTCCATGGCAATAAGAAAAATTGATGCTTTGTGTTTCATTCTGGATGCTTGTTTCATGCTCTCTATTTAAAACAGCGGCAGCTGTAATAAACCGTGTGTGATTGGTGCTTTGTTAAAGGTTATTACTGTCGCTATACATCAAGGCTTGATTGCTTTTTCAAAGCCCTTGATTTTTATCAAGTGACATTGTCCCTTGTACCTTTCAACTCAGCGGTTGGTATCCATCGAAAACATGCTGGGAGCCGCTGATGCACTGTATGTTTACACCGGTGATGGGGGTTCTAGAAAAACATGGAGATTGAGGATGACTGCCACACATCGACCCTGAAAAATCGCTAAAGCTGAATCACTATAATTAATAGAAATTGTGAGGGGAAATGTGAGCCAAGCAAAACTAACCAAAAATTCAAAAACAAACAAACAAAAGGGTTACGTTTTTAATTAATATGGCCCCACTGGATCCAACGCTGCAGAAGTCTTCCTTGGCCAGATCCCGCTGCTGATCAGCTGCACGAGCCTCCTGCTTCGTCAGAATCCCAGAAATGATTAATTGGGGGGAAAAGCAGTTGGGGCGCCAACTCTCAGCATGTCTGCTCATTATAAGGAATTAATAAGGTGGAGCGCAACCATGTGCCTGCAGCCTTGGCGATGTGACAGGTGGAGGTCAGATGACTCAGGCTTCACCCGACTAAGCCATAAGGTTGCATCTGGAGCTCACCCAGCTCTTTCCAGTAATAGACCCTTATTCATCAACCGCTCTTCCTGCTTCCTGCATTCAAGGAGGGTTTTTTTTTTTTTTTTTTTGGTGACGTCTTGAGTTTGTCAGCAGGACTGGCAGGAAATATGGCTGGAAGATCAAGTTTGATGAGTGCGGAAGGCTTTGAGATTGGCTTTTAATGTTGACATTATGGGGTTGTTGTTTGTTAGATGGGAGAATATACTGAGTGATCACTGTGCTTTGTCCACTCAATTCTTTCCTGCTCTCTTGGCTGCTGACGTGAGCTTTTCATTGCTTTGTGGAAGAGTGCTTATCCAGCCGGGATTACATGGGTTAGCACTGTACTGAAACGTCCCATTCACATGGGCCTCCTTACATTTTCAATTGAAAATAAAATAAATCTGACATTTCAGAATGTCAACAATGGCGTCAACACAGCTCGCTATTTTGTTCTCATCTACGTAATTCTGTTCTTTTGCATTTCCAGTCAAAAATAGAACAGTTACAATTAGAATTACAGTAGACCCAGTAACTTCATTCAGGAAGTTACCTTCCCAGATTAATTCTCTCTCTCTCTCTCTCTGCAGAATTACCTACTTTCATTCATTATGAAAATTTCATTACTCAAACTTAGGTTGCTGAACTTTTGACTAAAAACTCAACACTTTAATTTTCCTAACTTGGACTTCTTCCTACTTCTCCAACCCTGTCTGATTTCCCCCTCTCTTTTAATTACAGACCCCATAAACTCATCTGTGTCTTTTGGTCAGGTTCTCTAAAAATGGTGGTTATCACACCCCATCGTAAGAAAACGATGCCAGTAATTATTAGCCCTTTTCAAATCTTACACGTCTATCTAAAAAAGTCTATAGTTGCTACTCGGCTCAGTGCTTATTTTGTTTTGGTCAGGCTTCCATAATATCGTACTAATGAAAGAGCTCTAGTTAAATTGCATCAAAACCAAAAAAGATAATTTGGTAATTTTATCGATTCTTTTAGATCAGATCTCCTCCATAGTTAATCACCAACTTGGCCCGTAAATGGTTCTCTTCATATTTTGAATATAGACACACTTAATATCTATTGACTCATTAAAATCTGATGTCCTCCAGGGGTCAGTATTGGGGCCCCCTCCTTTTTGTCCTTTATCTCATTCACTGGGACTTATGTGGCCTTAACAATATTGATCTTCATATTGATCTCAATATTGATCTTCATTGTTGCACAGATTAAACCCATCTGTACATATTCAGCAGCAACCCGCAAAAAATTATAAAAAAAAGTTGATCTAAACAATCCTGATTCTGAACTGCAGCAAAACTGAAATTCTGTTGATTGGTTCTAAATCCAATATATCAAAAAGTGCATATTCACACAGAGCACAGTTTAAGAGCTCTGGTCTCATATTGGATAGTTTAAGAGCTCTGGTCTCATATTGGATAGTTTAAGAGCTCTGGTCTCATATTGGATAGTTCTTCATCAGTGTAACCCCACATTACATAATTCACTCAAACACGTTATTTTAATCTCATCTTTCCAGATTTTGCCAGTTACTTTCAAACTAGTATAGAAACATTTGTACAGACATTGGTAACATCAAGGCTTTGATTAAATGCTGGATTTATCTGTAAAATTTCTGACCAAATTCGTTACTTGTACTGAATGTCATGAAAACATTACCCCTGTTCATCGCAACCTTTACTGGCTTCCCATAAAACATAGATGAGATTTCAAGATGTTGGTCCTACCATTTCAAGCACTTTAGCTCCTCACTGATCTTCAAGATTACTCTCCACAGACAACTTAACTTTCTACACTCCCCTTATATACACTCTATACTTCTTGCTTCCATCTCTCTGTATTGCAGTTTTTAGTAATTATGCACCAGTACTAAGGACATTTCGCCTCTAGATCTTAGACCTAGATCTTTCAGTACTTATTCAGGAAACATTGTCCACATCTTATTACCCCCCCCCCCCATCCATTTCTTCTCCCTTCATTGTACTTATATTGGTAACTTTATGAATATATTTTAGTTTATTTAATTGTAACTGTCTTTGCATTACAATAAAATGCGTTATTTATTTTATATGGAGTTTTCAAATCTGAATGAATATCAGATGGAAACACAGACACTCGATATGAAGCAAATGAGCAGAGCAAGACAAAAATGTGAGTAACTGACTTGTTGAACTTTAGTTTCAAACACAGTGGATCTCGATCTCATGACTCTCATCTCATCTGCGGGACAAATGAACTAAATCTAATAGTTACGTCCCCAATGTTGACAGAGAAAAACATCGACTCAAAAAAAGAATGAAACTTTGAACTCGACTGTAAACTTTTTGAAACTGCCATCTCTTTTCCTCTTTTGCCACAGTTCTTTGGAGGTACTCAGACTGGTTCCATCACCGTAGCAACAATCTACCGTCACCATGTCCAGCCTGCACAAAGGCTTCTTCCAGACAGGGGCATTCGTTATTTGTTTCACCACTTACATTGAGGGGTAAAACAAAACCCTGACCATGTTTTCAAACAGCAATGCACTCGGCACTTTTGTCTACTGTAAGCCAGCTGACCGACTAAGGGCTTTCACTGTACATGCATCATTCATTCATGAATTCGATGATATCCTCGTTAATGGATAATTTTGCAGCCAGGTCTCGATTAAAGGCGATGCTGCGTTGGATCGTGCCTCTCTTTTACATCGAGCGAATATCCAGGCTATTCATTTTTACGTCTCCAATCGGATTAGTGACGCAGATAGCTGTATCCTTTACAGACTGGGCTCAGAGTGACGGCCGCTGACGGGATTACAGGCAGACAGAAGCGGCTGGCGGCCAGGTTGCTCCACGGCTCGGAGACGCCGGAGCCTCGTTGCTAACAGGCTGAGGCTGCTTGGCCAATTGACCCATCGCCCCACTCCAGCGCGGAAAGCGCCAGAAGGTGCCGGTTCCGTGCCAGCTGATGAGGCCTAGCCGGGTTTGTGGCACCAAGCGCACAGCCTACCAGCTTCCAGCTTCTCAACGAGGACAAGGACCCAGTGAGTGGCCCAGGCGACTTCCACTCAAAGGGAAATCGCCGTGCCGACGGTTGATGAAAGGCAGCAGAGGCCTTCTGAAAGTCACACGCGTGTTTTATTTGCTGTCGTCTTGAGAACAGCTCAAAGCAAGTGACGGAAATTGCGCACGCTGTATGCAGCGTCTGATTGACCCTCAGGGTCAGTTTGGTTGTGAAGACAGACGAATAGTGGCCAGGCTTTGTGGATAAATAGATAAACAACACAGACGGCTGATCCACGAACTTGGGAAGAATTTTGCTCAGCATCCGCTGGCAATGTCTGCATGTCCAAATGGCCTGAAGGAGAAAAGGGCCAAAATCAAACCAGAGCACCCCAGCAGAAGCTTGTGACTTTGAAGCTGTTTGTACAAGACTGCAGGAGATCATTGGGATCACCTTTCCATAATGCTAAGTAGCATCTTCCAACTCATTCCCTCTTTATCAGTAGTGCCAAAAGCTAATGTGAACACGAACAAACTGTGATGCAAATTATGGCTTTAATTCGAAGAAGAGAAAAAAATGTGTCACAAAGGACGAAACACTTTTGAGGGGATTTTTCTTCCTGTCCGAGATATTAACAAAATGTCACAGAAGTGTAGAATCATCAGCTACAATCATCCTTCCTTGCTGACATTTATGGTCAAGTTGTCAACATCTTTCGTAACAGCATTAATGGAAAAATAATGGTTTATTATTTAAAATCCCAGTGACCTGCTTACAATCAATGGTTAACAGTTTAGACAAGATGGAAGTTTATAATGCTCCCTCCTATAATGTAGTACTTTTATTTTTTTACCCTATGGCTGTTTGACACACTCACACACACACACAAACACACACACACACACTCACACACACACACACAC
>JAOXYF010000001.1:5613723-5657152 GCA_028565775.1 Sternarchorhynchus goeldii | reverse complement strand
AGAGAGAGAGAGAGAGGGAGAGAGAGAGACAGGGAGAGGGAGAGAGAGAGACAGAGAGAGGGAGAGAGAGAGACAGGGAGAGGGAGAGAGAGAGACAGGGAGAGGGAGAGAGAGAGACAGAGAGAGGGAGAGAGAGAGACAGGGAGAGAGAGAGACAGGGAGAGGGAGAGAGAGAGACAGGGAGAGGGAGAGAGAGAGACAGGGAGAGGGAGGGAGAGAGACAGGGAGAGGGAGAGAGAGAGACAGGGAGAGGGAGAGAGAGAGACAGGGAGAGGGAGGGAGAGAGAGAGAGAGAGAGAGAGAGAGAGAGAGAGAGAGAGCACTTATGGCTGTCGACAGGTTGAACATCACTGAGATGCTGCTCAGCATTGTTCTTCATACAGCAAATGCTGGAGGCTCAGTGTCAGATGCTCTGAGGTGATGGGAAGAGTCGGTTCCACTTAAGCAGGTCTGGTGAAGACATTATATGCAAATGTGCGGTAATTCGATGAACGGGCCCCACTCCACTGCTACACGGCATCTCCACTCCAAACCACTCACTGATTGGCTTCTTCACCTCCAGTGTAATTTACTGAAATGGAGACAGCAGCTGCGGTGTGGTCATCTCCTGCTCGTTTAGATCAAGTTATATTATGTTGAGCAAAAACATTCTCATAGGAATGTTCTGCTCTAGCAATTTTATGCATTCACACACATACACACACACACACACATCCAACCCCACCCTCCGCTGCACTGCAGGGTTATGCATTCAGCCAGCGTTCATTACACTGGGTCTGAAGGCATCACCGGCTCAGCCTCCAGAGGTGTTGCTTCCCACCTGAGCCTGACTGAAGCAGGTGGCCCGTGACGGCTGTGCCCCACCTAGGGCGCCACCCTGCCGGGCCGCCTTGCTCCGGTTCATCTTTTTCGGGAACTCCAGCAGTGGCTGGATAAGGTTAGTCCGGCCGTGTATAGCAACGTGATCTACACTGCCAAGACCCTGTCACAAAGCAGGAACTTGGGCCAACTAAACTTTAACCTTTAAGAAGTTGCAAACTTACTGATCATATGTTTTTGTTTGTGTAAGACATGAAGCTCAATTGATAAGAATTGATTGATAAGAAAAATTGATAAGGTTCAATTTTTCAGATTTTTGCTGGCGCTGTTTCCCCTGGAACATGTGATTGTTGGCAACTGACTTTTGTTACCTAAGTCTTTAGAATTATTTGTCTTATAATAGGTGTTGCTTGGCCAAATACACTTCCAGTTTTCTATGGTTCCTCTCCCCTTGTCAATACAGATGGTTGAAGGTTTCTGCAAGATCACAAAGACAGAACTCTCTGGAACGACGAGGCAGTATATCGTGTAGTCTGGGTAGCATCTTAAAAAGACTCGGGGAATGGGAGTTCAGTTCTGCTTCTGAGGTGCACTTCAGCAATGCACGAAAAGGGCTGGTTGCTGTCTTAGGAGGCTGGAAGAAGTAGCAGTGATGATATGAAACGAGGAGAGATGAACGAAGAAGAGGGCTGGACAGTGATGTTACTCAAACAGTTCAAACAGTTATGCCAACATAGTAAGGAATTAATTGAATATGGTCTGTAAACATGAAGTCATTTGCATAATGCTAATTGGCAGCTACTTCATTCATCGTTAGCAAAAGTATGAGTGTTATACATACTGTATATATTTCACTCTTCAGATTTATTCGAACACTAATTGGGCTCACTTTGAATGGTAGCTTTATTAAACTCACACAGTAAGAGAAGGCTGTTAGTCATATTGGTATTTTTCTGGTCAAACTGTCACCCCTCCATCCCTCTCTACATCGTTACAATATTCTGGCCTTTTTTCCCTCTGTCCACCACCTGCTTCTTTTACCATTTTTAAAAATCTCTCTCTCTCTCTCTCACACACACACACACACACACAAATAACCTGACACACCTTTACACCTTTCATAGCACTTTTGACACTATCATGTTGTCGTTGTGCCCTCAGATGAGACTGAGGCTAAACTCTCCTTTTTTGCCCCAAGATAAAGGGGAGGGCACATTCACCTGTTCAAGATAAAGGGGGGGGCGCATTCACCTGTTCAAGATAAAGGGGGGGGGGCGCATTCACCTGTTCAAGCCTGTGTTTTATCCTCTACTTTCTCTGTAGTCTTTTTCAAAACTAGCGTCAGTGCAAGTTCATATTGTTTTAATAAAGAGCACTATTAGTTATAAAGTCTTTACCCACCAGCAGTATGAAAGTTTATTTGTAATCATGCACTCCTTGTCCATAGCGGTAGAATCTGAGCAGTAGAAACCAGCTCTACGCTCTCAGGACCAGCAGCTCAGTTGCTTGAGCTGAACTGATTACTCTGAGTTTCTGAAGCCTGGTAGTGGGAGGTTTTGGGGGAGTGCAATCAAATGGAAAGTAGCTCTTTTACCCAGCACTCCCTTGCTGCCCAAACAGGAGAAAAGGAGTTTAATATCTTCTCTTGAACTCTTGTTTTGCAGACCCTCTCTCTCTCTCTTTCTGGATGAGTAATGCGTATGTGTGCGTATGTGTGTGTGTGTAAGAGATAAAGAGGTAGAGAGGCTGAAACTCAGTCAGAACGCACAAAACAGAGAAAAGGTTATAATTGAGTCCTCATTTGCTCCATTTTTGAATAACAAAAATGCTTTGCAGCAAAGATCAGTAATAACAAACGTTTGAAACATTACAGGAAGCGTTAATTCAAGCCTCAACACTCCAGCGAAAAAAACGTATTGCCACCTTACAAGAATTACACACCAACATTTCACACGACTACACACACGTTCAAGCAGTGCCCTGTGATATGCAGAAATTCCATAATGGACAGAACCAGTCTGCTGAACAATGAGAACAATTCTAAAATTACCGATGGTTTAACATGGCAATTGCCTGGTAGATGGGTGTCATGACCCAGAAAACGCATGCACAGCTGTTGCTTGGTTCACTCCTTCTGTGCACGTTTGTATCATCATAATCCCTGCAGTATCCAGTTATAATTTATGCCTCCCAGATTAACCAGCGTTCCCTGCATCTGTGTTTTTATCGTGTTCTAATTATAATCTTTTCCCATTATTGGTTCTACTCTCCTGCTTTTCCCCTGGTTTTGTCCCTGCCTACCATGCTAACACTGTTGCTCTGTGTTTTGACTCCTGCCTACCATGCTAACACTGTTGCTCTGTGTTTTGACTCCTGCCTCCTGCTTTGGACCGAGACTCTCAGATAAGTGGAACATCTGCCCAGCAGCCACCAGCTACTGTGTTACACACCTGCAGGTGTTACAGACACCAGACCTGCGGTGTGTGACAGACCTGTAGGTGTTACAGACACCAGACCTGCGGTGTGTGACAGACCTGTAGGTTTTACAGACACCAGACCTGCGGTGTGTGACAGACCTACTGGCAGCAGCTTAAATGTGTTGTGACTTGGGTGACACTTGCCTGATGTTATAAATCTTGACCAGAACAGTTTCTAAAAGCTCGCATTTGGAGAAAGTGAGAAAAAAAAGTGAGACGGTGAAGAGAGAGAAAAACTGGGTGTTGAAACCAGACAGAAACAGAGTGAAACAGAGTGAGCAATTCATATGAAAACAAACAAAAAAAAAGATCACTCTGGTCAAACGTTCCTTTGCCACTCAAATGAATCTCATCTCTTTGTAGTGTAATGAACTCCACATAGACCAGTGTTTTATTTCCCTCATGTAATTCCTTACGGCTTTGCACACAGACTCCCTGAGAAAACAAACAACACCCCCCACAATCACACTGAGACATCAGCTTTCTATTTAAATAGCTTTTACCCTTTTATAGTTTTCAATCACATTCTGAGGCTGTTCCTGGCCCTTGCTATCACGTTCACATTTTAATCACAGTTCGAGCCGTACAGAATGTAACTCCAGATTTTATTAGAATGTCAGATTTTATTGAAATACTCCCCAAACCCTCTGAGAGGGGGATGTAACATCTATCTAGGCCACCATGCTGAATAATTTAGGAGATCTTTTTGCATTTGACTATCTGAAATTTATTTATTCACACTTTCATCTGGGGCCGTTATTGATAAGCAGTGCCTTAAGAGACGAGGAAAAGGTTCCACGGCCTAAATGTGTTTAAAACACGGCACACGACGGGATGCTTCCCGTTTGAGATGATCATAGTGTGTCTGCTATACCCCATTAGCGAAGTAGCTTGTGCATAACCAGATTTAAGAAAATAAAATTCAGCACAGTCCAGCAGCCGTCCTGAGACTTGCTAATCGGTTAACAGCAAATACCCAAGCAAGACTGGAACGTCCTGCTATACAGACCTTTATTCTTCTTCCTCACTCACTGTTTTTGCTTCCTTTCTCAGATTTAGTTATTTGATTTTTTTTCTTCTCGTGGGAGGACAGGCTACACCTAACGAACCTTCACCTTCTACCAGTTTAATTGCAGCCTTCATTTTCACCTGCTAGATTCATGCTATATTAATCTACACAAATGTGTAGAATATCAAGTGCCATGTGTAGAATATCGTGTGTGTGTGTGTTGTAGCATCAGTGTGACTCCAGAGAATGCGGTTTCGCTGGGAAATTTCTGTTTATTAAACAGCTTGGTCTCTAAAAAGACAAACATAGCAACAACCAGAGAAGAGCAACAAGAAAAGAGGGACTGAACAGGGAAAATGAGGAAAAAGCAGTTCAAAGACATGCACTCAAAGAATCTACACATTCAACTAAATCAACACATTCACTCAAATGAACCATTAAACTTACAATATGCAGTATGCAATAAAATATGCAGAGAAACGCACAGCATTCTGGGAGTCCGCTCTGTGCTCCTCTCCACTCACCCCATAGGCCGACTTGCAAAACATGTCTAAAATACACAGTTAAACAGCAGGAAGTGTCAAAAATGACAGAAAATTTGTGTCCCAAATAAGCCAGCTTGGAGGAAATGTACAGAGGATCCCAATAAAACATTAGTGGAGTAGTTTGTCATTAGCTGTACTCCCAAAACTCTGTATATAGGGTTATTTAATCTATTATAAGACAAAGGATGAAAACAAAAGCTACCTGTAGAATTACAGAAAAGTTAAACATGTTTCTGTAGAATTACAGAGAAATTAAACATGTTTCTGTAGAATTACAGAAAGCAGAATGTGCTTTTGGCAACATTACTCAGAACTGAGGGAGCTTCTCCATTCTGATTTGCTTAATGATATAAAGTCCCCTTGTGATTGCAAAAGAGCAAGAACTTTGATACGATCAATCTTTGCTTCTCTTACAGGCAATTAGGCCAGAGTTTCAAAGCTCTGTACCAAGTTTTTCTTTCCTCTGTTGAATTTTTTCAACCGAGTTTCTTCTCTAAACCTTCCAACTCCATGTTCTCCTCAAGTCGTTATTGTATTTATGGGATAAAAAAAAAAAAAAATGCAAAAAATCCCACAATGTTTAAAGGAGATATTATTTTAAGTAGTAATTCTGTTTAATAGTGTGGTTTTACATTTTTCATATTTGATTGATGCCTCAGCAAACACATAAAAATATCTAAACTACCACATCTGTAGGACTCCTAAAATTAAAACCTTATTAATGCTTCTTGTTTCTGTCGAGCAAGTAAGTATTTTTTCCCCCCACATAAAGCACCAGATGCTTGGAAGACGCACTGAGCTTTACAGCTCTTCAGTCAATCTTCTTTTAGATTATCCTCTTGCGCTAGTCGAAGAGGGACCACTGCATTGTGCTTGAGGGAGCCATTCACTTTTCTCAAAAACAAAGGGGGAATCGATAAAGCTGGCTAATCGTGGACTCATTACACATTGCCATGGTGACAGCCCCGCAAGGAAGATTTCATACGACGTTCCAAGGTGGAATGAGCTGTTTGCTAGGGCAGCTTGCTAATATGAGCAGTTTCTACTTCGCAGGTGCGTTACTGAGGTGGAAGTGTTTGGAGGCTCAACACTTGTTTTGAAATGGAACAGACGTTGCTGTATTTAGTATCATTTACATCCAGCAACCCCTTTTTTTCAGATGAAAACTATTGCAAAAACTATTATGCATTACAAACACATAACCCAGCAATATCATATCCTGGCTTAATTGAACGTTTGTATATTGATTGGTAAAGTTTACTCCTTAAAGTGGCATAATCAAATTAATTAAGTAATTACAAATGACTCATTCCACCAATCACACTACCACATAACCCTTAGTGTTTTACTAGGCTACATAAAGACTACATAAACACCGGATCCCATCTGATATCACAAGGTGTGGCACATTCATATGCATCTCATGTCTGCACCCACGTTAAAGTCATGTCAACAATGATTATGGTGAAGCCGGCTTTTCAAAGCGACATTGCTCACCGATGGACCTGGATCTTCCACCTGTTTCCTGCCTCCTGTGTCAAGTTGCCAGCGGTCAGCTGGTATCTGATTGGCACTGCCCTCCCAGCCAGCGGCCTCACAGTTGGCAACCTGTAGCAGATGCCCTCCCACGAAGCACTTATCCAAAAAGCCCTCACATAGTTCAATTATCTCCAATCCAGGATTGATTCGAAAGCGATTAAGGGTAAATGGGTGTTTAATAGTTGAACTGAACACATTATTTATTGAACGCTTCTAATCAAGCACCAGCCAAGGAGTTTGGGTATGCTCTAGACACAGCACATTAAGAGTTAGCACTTACCTCTGTGCTTGCAGAACACATGATTACAGGCCCTCGCAGTCATTGTCTTGAACACTGAGGGGTTCTAAAATGCTGCTTCTTGATTTATTGCAAGTACAAAGTACAGATGGGTGGTAATTTACATATTATTGAAGGTTAATGGAGGTTTACTGAATTTAGAGGCTTCACAGAGCTTTTATGATCACGACCATTTGACTGCAATATTTAACGCTGTGCTTGTGCAATCTGTATTTTTACAAAAGTGCACAGAATGGTTTAACTCAAATGGTTTATCTCAAAATGCTTTTTAAACTGATCTAAAAGCTGTGAATAAACAAGTTTGCGGGCGAACATGCAGAATTCCATCAAAAGCCGTAAGAAAGGCTCTCTTAACGGTCAGTATTGCCGTGAAAGGGAATGCAGTGTCCAGCAAGAGAACACCTGTCACCCTCGTCTCCACCAGGTAGCAGGCGAATTCCGAAACAGAAATAGCTCCTTAACGCTCCATGGCTGGGTGCTTTAATCTGGTTGTACGGTGAAGCCGATAGGGAGCACAGCTGCGAATAAGATATAATTTCCCTCTAAATGAATCCAGCCTTTCCGGGTGGTATCAGAACCAGGCGCTCTGTCGTCGCGTATTAAAGCTCAGGGGCTCTACGAGGCTCATGCTCAAATTACCCAGATCAGTTACGGTGGCAATAATCTCACATCAACAGGGTTCACACAGAACAGGAAGCAGATGGAACAGTTAAGAGGCAGGAAAATGAATTTGACTGTTAATGAACGTTCAAGAATGTAAATGCAAGAACTTACTATAAACAATCAAGTGTATCATAATTTTTGTAAATATCCAAGGACACATCAGCAACTATGCAATGCAACACAAGTCTGTAGACTACAAACATACAAACAAACATAGACATACAAACATAGACTACTGTGTAGTATAAAAACACAGTCTGTGGGGCCATGTTGGTTTTGGCTCTAGCTGAAATCTGATTGCCCTAGAAACGCCCCCTGTTCTTTTATTGCCACTTCAGAGCACCTTATTGGCTAAATCGTTGTTTGCTGACGTCACATTCATCGATTTCACCATAAAATCCACGTTAAACCACTGATCTATAACAAAGAGCTGTATTATATATCTTATGGCTACGTCAGTACCTTTAACTCCTCTTCTGCTTTGATTAAGACCATCTGTATTGCACAAATGCTAGTGCACAGACACAAACAGAGCCACCAGGCTATGTGTACCCTAGACATATTGGTTTTTATATCAACCACGCAAGCTTCATGGTAAATTATGAATATTTCAACACATCAGCCTAACAAGCTTCTACTAAACTTCTGTATGTTAAAAATGAGCAATCTAGCTTCCTACATTTCTAGCTAGCTGGTTTGCTTGTTCTGCAGCTAAGATTGGATAGCAACCTAGCAGCTAGCTGACATTATATGTTTAAACTTGCGCAGTTCAGTAATACATGTATAATACCAAGCATGTACAAATAAAAAATTAACCAGTGAAGCAGCTTCAATGTTTAGCTAGTAATTTGTTTTTTTGTGCGTTTGGTCAGTTTTGGTCCTCCTTTTGTCAGTTGGCAGGGAGAGAAGGCATGAAAATACAGGAGAAAGTGGATATTGGACACATTTAGCCAAAACAAGGCCAGTAAGGGCCAGTCTGAGATCAGGGAAGAAGCAACAAAAAGTGCCAAAATGAAACCTGCCAAAATAGAGAAGGGAACTCCATCCCACACCCCTCCTTTAACCACAGCAAAACAATTACAACATAACATGTGAAAGCAAAAGTGGTTCTCATAATATGATGTCGGAAATTAAGAAATACCTGAATCCTTGCCTCTGTAGTGTGGTGGCGCTGTGTTTCTGTGTGCTGCGTTCTAATATCTGGCAGAGCTCTCAGTGTTCTGGTCCAAACATCGATGCTTCTCCTTTAATTTGTCACCCATCTGTAGTTGGCATATGACATGATTTTTCTGGCTGAACATGTACAAGTATTTGGACATAAATGGACAGTGAGATCAAATCGCTTTATTCAACTCAGCTTGTTGTCTGTCAAGTGTTCCAGTTCAGATGTTTCTGCTTGAACTTAAATGCCTTTAATGAACGATTTACCAAGTAAATTCAATTATATGTGTCCTGCCTCTTGCATAAGGCAGTAGAGCCAACAGTAAATTATGACTGGTGAAACATGTATAAAACCAACTGAACAAAGAATTACGCATCAGTGCGTGACATATACTTGGCCCCTCTGTTTTTAGTAATGCTCTTTTGTGGACATTGATTTTGAAAAATCGTGATCCGCCCCCGCATGAGCATATTTGGAGACGCTGAAGTAACGTAGTTGGCAGGGCTTGTGGAGAGCACATCCTCTTAAACCACAACTCCTCTTTGGTAAATGAGAGTCTGGAACTAATGGCTGCAGTCATTTATCTCTGAAATCTGAAGAGAGGGTGAAAAAAGGGTCTTAAATATTTAAGTAATCATTCATAACAATTTAGTTTGATTGGTTTGACTCGAGCAAAGTGATCTGGTTTCTACCATAGTTTAGCCACAGAAGTAATTATGGTGGTGGTGGTGGTGATGTTGGAGGAGGACGGGGTGAGGGTGGGTGGGCTTCAAAACAACTGTGAAGTAAATATTTTCCTTATGCATCAGTCCATAGATGAGCCCTCTCTAACCCTAACCCTCTCGAGACCTCTGTCGCCTGCTGACCTCGTCCCAGGCACCTCACAGAAAGGCGACCTTCGAACTGCGATCGAACGGCCACTGCGAGCGCAGCGATTTCTGTGCCTTATCTGTCTCTGTCCGCCGTGACCTGGCTGCTTCCCTCTGAAACCGCACTATCCGTAGTGAGAGAGGAAGCAAGTGAAGAGGTGCAGCAGAACCATCCATCATCAGGTCAATGAAGGGACCCGAGTGCGGCAGAAGTGGCTGTATCGAACATCAAAGACACAGCGAGAGGCCTCCTGGAATCACGCAGCTCCAAAGCATGGAAAAATATTCGGGGGGCGAAACGTCAAGCAAATTTCTATGGAGGCTGGTGTATGAATGAATACTAATTGAGACTGTTTTTGTTACGTAACCAAGACAGTAACGGTACTGACTGTTTTTGTTACGTAACCAAGACAGTAATGGTACTGACTGTTTTCCAAATAGCAACGGCCCCAACAGCAACTTAAAAGGCACATCACATAACACGCCATGCCACACACGGTTAAGTCACTCGCAACTGCAAGCTGGCAGCAAGCTGATATGATTGGATATCAGATTTTTGGCAACCAGTGGCATTCTAGAATTTTAAGTCTTGATTCCAATTGGACAGTTTTACCTACCAGGGGAGACTGTAGGCCATCCTCTGCCACTCACTATATTGGGAAGAATGTGAACAGGCATATAGCATATAAAGGTTATGGATTACATGAAAGAGCTTAAATAAATAAGTGATTTGATTGCATTGTTTATTTAGAGCAAAAGGTTCAGCTTTCCTTGCTACTCTCTGGTGAACCACCACTGGAGAACCTGCTATCTCAAAATACATCACCATCACAGCAGAGTGGAGTTTCATTTGTTTACACTGTGATTTCAATAATACCGCTCTGATGCATCTACGGCTGTCTCTCATTATACAGTGTAGTAGTGTCTTTGGGGTGAAGGATCCGATTTAAAGTATTTAACTGGTTGGATGTAAATGAGATTACACTAATGGTTTTTCAGTGGCATAAAAAGCAAGGGTTCCGCTTCATTGTGAAGTTTCTCTGGGCAGTGATGTTTACATGCCGTGTAATCTAGTGGGGATTAGACTGAACCAAGGACGATATGCAATCAGAAGGGTTACTGCGTCATACGGAGACAGGTTCAAGGTCACCAGAGAGCTGAGAAAAGAAAGACTGTGAAATCAAACGCACTGTATGACTTATGGTCCCTGCAGTGATTCTCAATCTTTGCTTTAACAACTGTCCAATCTGCTTCCCGCAGACTCCCTTCAACATGACCCTCCCACTTCAATTATCTGCCCGGCTTTCCAGCATGGAGCGGCAGGCTTAAATTGGTCCCATTTGTTTCAATTAGTCATAGACAGTGACCTCAGCCTAGCATTACAACACAGGCAATAAGACTCACCAGCACGACCAACTGAAACGTCTTAAATCATCAGCGCATTTGTAAATGCAGAATGAGAGGTTATGCAGGAATGTATAACGCACAGTGCGCGCGCAGTGCTTGCAGCCTTGTTGGACTGGTAGCCAAAGGACGGGCGGGGCCGCAGAGAAAAAAAAACAACATTTAAATTATTCAGCTCGCATACACACTGGCTTCCCAGGATGGCCAATTTCTCAGAACAATAATCTGGTCGTTCGGCATTTCTCGGCTACAGCCTCCCGCAGTTATCTGAAAGACGACCTTGGCTGGAGAGGATTGGGAGACTGTTACGTTCCAGTATTAAATTTGCAGACTCGGAGCAAACGCTGTGACCTTCCACGATGTTTAATAACGGCTGCAGTCTTACTGTGGGAGAATCCGTGCAGGTTGTCGATAATGTCCCTTCGACTGAATCGTACGCGTGCTAGCTAACAACTTCTGCGACGTCGCCATGCCATGCTTTTCCGTTCCCTCTTTGAGCGAGCAGATTACTTCACCAAAATTTGACTCATCGCGTCAAAATTTTGACACCAAAAATTTGACTCATCGCGATTCATCGTGTCGTGCAACTCGCTCTAAACCAAAAAAGCGCGCACAAGGGGCAACATCAGACTTATCCCGTCTCCGTCTGTTTCGCTTTTTAACGAGAGTAACATCTGCCTCTGTTTACAAGACGCACTACAAAAGCCAAACTTCAAACCGAGAGGGAAACTTCTGAATACAAATTGCGGTCTCGGATGACAGCGCGACATCGGTGTTCCACAGTGCGAGACTGTAATGCCTTCTGTTCCCGCTAAAAGTATTCGGAATGACGTGAAATCAGTAGCAAAGAAACGCGCCTTACGAGTCAGTCACAAGGGACCGTATCTTAGATACCGTATCTTAGATACGGTCCCATCAAGGGCATCTGGAGCGTTGTCCTGCATTTTTATTTATTGCTTATGCAACTGGGTATCGTTAGTCAAACTTGAGTGAGGAAAGAACCTCTTGCTGCCTTCAATATAAAAGTCCCCTCTGTACTTTTGCTCAGTTTAAGACCTTTTTAATGTAAATTATAAGCAGTAATAGACCGGTGGCTTCAGGCATTACCGTTCAAACGCGCTCCAGCTCAAGTTGTTAAAATTAGACTCAGCATCATTACTACGTGAAACTACGTGCGTGTATGTGCGCGCGCTTAGAAAGCCATAGTCAGAAAAACGTGAATTACAGATGGTATTCCATAGCTTCCCATCTCTCGTTCACTCCGTCTAACAGTGCCGCAGCATCCAGAAATAACGTGACGAATCGCATTTAGATTGAATATTAACCCAACCTTTACAGGCTGCGGTGCTGGAGAAGAGATTAGGTGGGAGTTAGAGTGTAAGGTACATTTAAAAAGTAGAGAAGAAGCAGTGTGCATCCGGCAATGTAATGTAGCAAAGGCGGAAATAAGCTGACAATATATGTCCCGCCAGTCATTAGCTGGGGAATGAGTGTGTGTGTGTGTGTTCGTGTTTATAAATTTATTTAAGCAGGGGTTAATGTTAGATTTAAGCATAGAACTGTTTAGCTTCGGCAGTGGATATTCCCTATAAAGAATGTGTGTGTGTGTGTGTGTCTGCCTATATGCGTACATGCACTTGCTCTAGGCAGGGTATATTAAAGATTCCTGACAGTAAGATATTAGCTTGTTACTTAATATTAATATCTCTGACACAGTTTTCCCAGTGGACCACATTATGATATTACTAATGAAAAAATAAAAAGGCGGAGTCAAATCAGACGAAACACTGCAGATGATTAAAACCGCTGGCAACAAACATCAAACTGAAATGCTGATGGAAGAACCGCGATGCTCCGTTCACTGTACTGCCTCGAGTAATTGATTACATATTTACAAAGCCATGACAACAGGTCATGCGTTTCCTCAAAGATGCAATAACGATTAAATAGTAAATATTGTTGATGTTTAAAAATGTGTTGGGAATGGATACCAGTGTTGTGAAGGTGTTCGAAGCTTCTAATGAACTTAATTTTAAGCCAGTTTTGTTTTCGGAGGGAGACGCTGTGACTACATATCCCACCTCACAGGTTATTTACGAGAGAAGCAAAATATTACAGTCTTATTGGTTATGTGGTTCTATTGGTAATGCCATCTTATTGCCTGTTCAGCATTGATTCTACAGGTGGTTTGTGTAATGCAAATACAGCCTTTAGCAAAATTGTGCAGGTGTGTGTGTGTGTGTGTGTGTGTGTGTGTGTGTGTGTGTGTAATACCATGTGAAACTCTTTTTGCCTCTGAAATATCTTATTATGCAACGCCATCCTCTCCCAGCCACAAAGAAACAGAAAAAAAAACAAAAGCACAGAGATGCAGCATGTCAGGGGGGGAAAGCTGATCTCAGCGTTTCACGGTGTGGAGCGGTGGGGGAGGGGGGGTGTTAGGAGAGGAGCAGTGAGGAGCGGTGAGGAGGGGCCACACCCTTCTCCTTGTTCTGCTCCATCTCCAGAGGCACCTCCGGGATGTCGCGCTGTACGCTGGTGAGGATGTCAGCAGTCTGGCGGTCTGTGTGGAGCAGGCAAAGGATGGAGTGCTTTGGTTCATGGGCTTGTTGGATCTGAGTGGGGTGTGGTGAAAGGTCACCTTCTCGAAGGTCATTCTCTGCTTCCTGTCTCGTAAATCTGCTTGCTGCCATCTGCCGATTTGCAAGAGAGGGGATATGGGGAGTTGGGTGGGGGCTGGGTGGGGGCTGGGGGGTAGTATTGTTGAGAGTATGTAGCCAGCTATGGAACCAGATTACATCAGGTCACAAATAGGACTGAAATGTTTGGTCTGTACTGCAAAGAATGGAAACAAGCCAAAAAAGGCAAATGGTTAGAAAAGGCACCAATATCTGGGTGATGTGTGTTAGTCTATTAATAACTTGACACAAAATGTTTCTTTTTCTTACCAGAGCAATTGGTTACTGTAATGTGAATCATAGGAGAGATTCAACAGATACTAGCCGTTGCTAGTGATCCAGATCTGGTGTAGCCGCTCACGATAGCGTTTGTGTCTGTATTCTGCACACGCTTTGCTCTGCTGCATGTGAGGGTCCTACCGGCAGGGTGGCGGTGAGGGAACGGTCACATGGGCGGAGAAACAGCACTGGTGGTGGGGGTGGGGCGCCTAGCACCTCCCCGTCCAATTAACAGAACCACAGTTGCGTCTTGCTCTGCTGAATCTGACCAGGGAGCTTCTCTCTCTCTATCTCTCTCTCTATCATCTCATGCGAGTGCCCGAGGAGGGATGGTGACGTTGTACTGTATTGGCGCTTCACTGCTGTCACACGCGCCAGCTGTTTACGTCTTCACAGTCACGGTGAACTACAAGCGCGTTTAATTAGACTTGCTGGGGAACTATTACAGAGGGAGCTGCGTTACAAGTGTAATCGTATCTGTACCACAGACTGTGTGGTGGTTCTTCGACTGGTTTTTAGAGTGGTTCTTCGAGTGGTTCTCACTGCGAGCAGTATGTCAGCTTTCTAGAGCTATGGATATTCTCAAGGTTGTATAGGTCTGGTGTTAAAAGAAAATTGAATGAATCTGTGATTGGATGGAGTCCAAAATGCAACAGCCAGAGAAGAAGAATCTTACAGCATTTAATATTATATTAAATTATTATATTTTATATTTTGCTATTGGAGTTGTCTAGGCAGTGTTCTTCACATCTGAGGCTACAGTAAAAAGCGAAAAAGCCGATTTCACATCAGCCATTTTATTCCCTTAGTGACATTTTATGATTTCACCTCAATTTTTTACTATCAATTGGCTGAGCAAATGGTTCAACGCAGACATAAATATAATCCTCCATCAAAGAAATCATATCTCCAGAATTATGTAATCATACACTTCAGATTACACAGCATGTGGGCGACACAATTAAATCATTAAAATGCTTGCGGGAGCACACACATAACACCATCCACAATAGTGCTGTAGGTATTTACATGAAAAAGTTTAGCAAAGTCTGAGTGAATGATGCGTACCGTTGCCAGAGATGCCCAGATCTCTTTAGAAGCCCTTTAAGGCACGCTGGTTTCTGTAGTGAGCTGGTACCTTTCAGAAGAGCCAAACCTGAGCAGAAGACCTTCACTCAGAAGCTTTTACAGCTCTTTGTGTAGCAATTTACCAGTTAAGCTTCAAAATTTGAATGTACTGACTGGAGGCACTTTCAGGATGTTAACAGAAAACACTCATGTGGAATGATTTCTGGGGGAGTTTACATGCCGTTTTTGCGATTGACCCGTGTGACCTGTGATTCTCCTACTCAAATCAGGTTCAGAATGGATGATACAGTATATACACCCAACAGTGTGAAACATGGCTAATGTGTGCATTCAATAAAAGCGTCTGCATACAGCCCACTTTCCGGTAGCAGTGGCTTTAGTACTGAAGAACACTTCATTACATTTTCAGGGCAGTAGACATCTACATCTTCATTAAAGGGAATTAATTACTAGATGACCACTCAGTTGATTAGACTGCTAAAGTGATGCCTTGTAGGCCGTTATGAAGAGCAGAAATAAATCTGCTGTACATTTGATTATTTTATTTATTGACCATTTATTATTATTATAATTTTTTTATTGGCTAGAGGCTTTTAATGCGTTTCTGCACAAGCTGGAAACGAGACGTGCCAGGAGGCAGAACTGAATGGTGGAGTAATAAATTGAACCCAAGTTATGTGATGTGAGTTAAAAGCTAGTCTTACACATATGATCACATCCCAACCCATTTATTTCATCCTTTCCCGAATATAAGTAAACAAATTAGCTAATGAAGAATTTTCCTTTTTCCTCCCTTAGATATTATTATGTGAGTTTTATATAATATTCACCTGGGATTATTTGCTGTTACAGTGGAGTCCGTGGTGGGGAAATTGAATATTACTTCCTTCTGCTGAATTGACTGAGGCTCCTTATTATACCAGTTCAGCCATTCAGCAGCAGCTTCCTTTAATTTAGGCGCTACATCCTTTTTATGCCTTTGTGAGGATCTTGTTAATTAGATAACTCCTTTTGTCCTGAATAGCAATACATATTCATGTAGAGCTGGATTACAGTGAATAAGCACGATTTCGATTCCACCGCTGTGGCCCAGATAAACATAAAATAAAACAAAGTATCAACTCTTGAGCCAATTATGGGACAAAGCACTTTGCAAATCAGGGTTAGAATTCTGGGGGAAATGTTTTCAAGGGTTATTTGAGGGGCAAGATTCAGACTGTACCACAGGTCAGATGGTATTCAGACTGTACCACAGGTTAGATGGTATTCAGACTGTACCACAGGTCAGATGGTATTCAGACTGTACCACAGGTCAGATGGTATTCAGACTGTACCACAGGTCAGATGGTATTCAGGCTGTACCACAGTTCAGATGGTATTCTGTTGTTGTTGTTCTTGTTGTTTTTGGCAGACCACTATGTGACGCATAATTATGTTGTTCCTGGCAAAAGCGCATCACATATGCACCAAATCCCTTCCACATTAGTGATGCCGCAGGTTCTAACGCCTGCCTGCCAATAGCCTCCCTTACTTCACAGTCTAAATCAGTGCATTCCCCTCCAAAGACCACACAGTATTAAACAAACACAAATTCATGTCAAAGAACTAATTTAAAAAAAAAAAACTAACACCAACCTAAAATAGCACAGACAGGCTAAGAAAAGCTATTCCAGAGAGACGGGGGTGTCTGCACACAGCACTAACCAAGCCTGAGCCAAACTGGAGAACCATGAAGTGTTCAGTGTTTTAGCATGATAGCAATAAACCCTGTCTGTTGGCGATAGGGTGTTATGTACTACGATAAAACAGGATAGAGATATGCTTTACACACCTGATCTGAAGATATCAGAAGGTATGTCGGGCCTGATCTGAAGATATCAGAAGATAGCTGACTTGATGTGTTCAAGGTCAAATATGCAGTGTGAGCTGGCCCCAAGTTTTAGAATACATGCCATAGTTCGTTTAAGGCCATGAAGCAGGCAGAGGTTAAAGTGTAATTTTTTCACAAAAAAGGCCAAAATAACAGATTCTTCTAATCTAACTTGTGTTAACTAGAGCCATCATTTAACATGTTTATTGTCCAAAAATTAGTCTATATGAAAATCAGCTGGGGTACTGGGAAATGATGAACTGTCTCCAACAAATGCAGAAGAAAAAACACAGGCCTGTAGTCAAGGGTGCTTGTTTCCACAGCAGTCATCATGTGCATTAGTTCAGAAGGCGCTGCTCCACGCTAGTGAGTTCTGCAGCTGCTAGATCTGACACACCACTTTTCAAATACCCGAGAAAGTCTTCTTTGATTAACTTAGTACTTCTTGCAAGGCACTCTGGAAAACTTTCAGAAAACAATGAAGCCAGTCTGATGGATGATACATCTCTAATATGTTTTCTTTTTTATGCTGCTTTCTCCCCTTTTTTGGGGGTGGAAGTACATGAAATAATGTCGGTCATAAGAAAATACCAATTTACTTAAATTAACTGATTCTTTCCTTAGTAGTGACAACTTGTTTTTAGACGAGAATATCAAATGAACTTCCTGAATCTAATAGTGCTTCATAACACCTGGTAGGGAGCTCAGTGATTAAAAACAAACAAACAAAAAAAACGTCTTACCACATCATATGTTATTTTCAGAACAACGATGATTGTTCTGTGGATAATCAAGCCACAGGAGCCATTTACTGCATAAACAGACAGAACCCTTTAATTGATCTGTAAGAACTATTCACAACCAGTTCTGCAACCCAGGAGACTGGGTAGTAGTTTATATCTGTCAATCATAGCTTGAGGGCATGCATTTTGAACAGGACATGTAGTTCTAGCAGAATCCAGCATACGTGTCCCTGATGTCTAACCTCATCAGGTTGGTCTAGGCTGCTAAGTAGAAGGGACCCGTAATTGTGGTTATGGCTATGCATTACTTCATTAGTTGAAACTACATGGAGGAGGTACGTGGGCATCCTTCTTCAGATTGGACCCCTCTTTGAACCCTAAGGAGCCATTCATGTGTTGCCAAGGTTTAACAATTGCAGCTCGAAATTCCATGGCTACATCAAAACCCTTTCAAGAAGGCTTCGTTTAAGAGCAGGCATGCTCCCTGAGCGCCCCCGGTGCTAATTTATGCAGTTATTTATTGATTGATTTAGCTTGTAGTTCTTGGTAGTCCACCCTGCATCAGATCTGCCTTGGGTCTTGGTCACTGGAGGACAAGTCGACTCCAGTTCTAAACAAGCCTGTCTGTTTTTCCCTCCTGCCTGCAACAAGCCCCACAGCCCCAGTCTGAGAAGCACCACAGCAGGCATCACGGTGGTTCATGATGGGGGAGAACGTACTCGAAAACGGATCTACTAGCAGAAACCCCACTCATCACAATTAGGTGAGAAGAATTGTTGGCACTGGCTCCATCCATCTCAGAATCACACACAAAATGCTTCTTTTGCTCTTTCCTGGGTCCCTAATCTACCCTCTATTCCTGTGTGAAGGAAAGGGGATGTTAAGAATATAAATGACTCTTTTAGACATCCACAGAAGTGAATGGAGTAGAAGATGGGAAAGAACCACAAAGTATGTGAATAAAAGTGGGTCACCCATTTTAGCAGCATATTCAAGGGAAAACTTGGGTCGTTTCTTCAACAGTCAGAACAGTACGAGTTTTATTAGAATATTATTCCAGTTACACCTGTTTTACATGATGCACTTTGAACCTGAATTTTATGTACAAGGTCTTACAGTGTACTAGGACTCACAGTTCCTGTGCTGAAGGCAGAATCACCCGACAGATTTTTGCCCATCAAACAAGCATTCACATTCAAGCAGCCTACGTAAAATTAACACGCTAAGGTCTCCGAATGTGGCACTTCCGAACTATGGTCGACGAAAGAAAACTGAGGGCTTTTTCTGAAGTGCCATTGATTTCACAAGAAGTAGGTGTTAGGGTAAGTCTCCACAAATGCATTACATTACTGAGAGAAGCCTACTCTAAACATAGTCCACTCCTACTTGCAAATTTTAATAAACAAACAAAACCCATTTCTCTATCGCAGTGTCAGCCATATTGGTATATGCTACAGATGGAAGCAGACAAGCAGATGCATTAAACCAGAAGAACGAGAACAGCAATTTAGAAGCAAACAACTTGTGTTCTTTTGTAAACAGCAACGATTCCAATCCAAGATTAGTGTTTGATATGTCGCTTCACCGATAAATCAAGTAGATTGTGAATGTTGATTGCAGCCAGAAGTGGGCAAACTTGGCCACTGATTCATTAAACAATAGCAATTTAACAATTCTGACTGAAATTCACACCGACTATCTGGCAGCTGGCATTCAGTGCACCTAAGGCCTCTCTGAAGGGTTTCATAACCAACTTTAATACAACCCCATAAAGATGCAGATGCAGATGTGGCTGTCATTATGTATGCAGTGTATAGTTCCCTTTAAAACCTTTCCTGCTTTCTAAGTACTGAGTTACTTTAAAATAATGACCTTCAAGTACATTATAATTAGTTCTAAAATAACAAGGCAAATAAAGATAAAAAAAGAAGCAGTATTGTGCTGCTATAGCTGGTATCTTAATTAAATAAATATAGTTTCAGTCAAATGTGAGTTACCTGTAGCTTGGTACTGTGTAAATAAGAAGTAAACATCAGAGCAATCACCTTCCCTCGCTCATTACTTGACCCTTGGTACATTCAGTTCTTCTGCCATAGTTTCTTGAATATATAGTTATCTGTTCATATCTCAGTTTATTCTCTTAAGGAAAAAAATTGCACAAACCCAATATAACTTTCCTGATTGGTCAGAAAGATAAACCTTGGTCCACCCCATCACATTCTTTCTGTAAATTCACTGAAAAATAAATCTCATAGAATACTAAAGTAAAAAATATAATCCACTTCCTTCCTTGTAGTGTCTATTGCAACAATTCAAAGGTGTCAGAGTTTAAACAGATTAATTTGGTACATTAAATACTGGTTATAAAACAAGAGTACATTATTTGTTGTCCATAAAAGTGCTCATCTATATTAACAAATTAGTTTTAAGTCAAATATCAACTACTAGAAATAAAAAAAGACAAAATTGAAACACCAATCTTCAGTCATGAATTCTACTTTCTGCATCATACTCTTGTTAGATTAGCCACTTGTTTCCTCTTCTATTAAACCCAAACACTGGTCATTTGAGTCCTTTTAATGGACATTCACTACTGAAAGTTCCATTATATGCACTACAAGGCCTAATCTAGGCACAAAAACCCAGCTTTGCCTTAACAAAACAAGATGATGCGTGTTTCTGTAGCAACGTAGAAAAAAACCTCAGGACTTCATAGTGCAAATGGGCACAACGATGACCAGTATCACAGTGCAGGCCGCTGCAGCGATCAGAGCACCAATCTTACACACTTTGGCCCTGCGAAACTCCGCCTCCTTGCGTTTCAGCAGCGAATCGTAGCCCGGTGTATAGATGTCCTCCATCCAATACTCCAAATTGTTGGGGTTGAGTGACTCCTGGGTCTGTTTGTGGAGAGAGAGAAGGGAACAGGGTGAGCGTTTCAAGCAGAGGGAAAAAAAATCGCTAGTGCGAAGCAAGCCTTCCGTTATTGAGGCCCCTGGTGTGAAATGAAAGTTGGGGAAGATGAATGGGACTCTTGTCCACTCGTCAACCCAAACTCGAGAGAGATTACTGAAGCAACACATTCACTCTTCGGTAGATTTCCTCAGTTGCCTGCATATTGCCATTTTAATTGAATTAGGAGTGATAGAGTAAGGGTGAGGGGAGAGACTTGGAAAAGGGATGGTGCCGGAGCAGAGGATTGGAAAACACGGAAGCGTCAAATGACATTTAGGGCTAAGAGACTGAGAAGTCATTCAGATGAAATGTTAAGGACCAGGAAACCATTGAGTTGAGGAGAAAAAAGACGAACCCAAAAACATGGCTTTGACATAAGGGTTTTCAGAGTTGGCATATTGAGATTTACTGAGCTTAGAACCATATGGAAGATTCAAGTAATATCCTCGAATTAGCACTGATCTTGGCAATGGCTCCTTAATGACTGCTGTTCACTGCGATCATGAGCCAGCGCTGCTTCTTGAGATAGTGGACCAAACGATGTCGCCCGTGCCTTCAGAACTGATCGACTAGCACAGCAAGCCGTGTTCCATGGCTGGAACCACAGTGGCATTCCTGGTCTCTCCACGTTCTTTCGAACTCATTGGCTCCTCAGGAATTCCAGGAAAAAAAATTGCACTCCTAAACACAGTCAACCCATCGATCGGTTCCGTGAGAAGTCTCTGAATGTCAATGACTGTGCTTTAATTGTGTCCTTGCTTAAGGGCAACATGAGGCTTGCCAGCATTTTAATTATTACCACTTTAATGGTAGGATATCTGATGTCTTGCTAATGAGCCAGGAGGCAGAAGGCAGAACCGCTCATGACTTGATACTCTGATAACATGTGCTTTGACTTTGTCTTACAGTCACCTTTCAAGAACCCCTGTGAGAACCCCTGTGAGAATTTCCTTCAGAATCACTGTGAGTTTCTAGGCATAATGTGTGGTATCATATACCTTTTGGCAATCTCTAGAGGAAAGGTGTCCTCCTCACAAGGAAACTGAAGGCTTGTGTGTGTGTGTGTGTGTGTGTGTGTGTGTGTGTGTGTGTGTGTGTGTGTGTGTGTGTGTGTCTTGAGCTCTCTTATGTTGTCTATGTGAAGAAATGAATGATCCAAGAGGATATTATAAGGAAAATTCTGATAAACATGGGGAAAAGTCTGATAAAAGTCTGATAAAGAGGATCCTCATGCTTGGAGAAATCCATACTTTGACTGAGCTATACCGTGTTTACACAGAAACAACTGACAGTCAGCCAATAACAACTCATTTTACAGAAAAAGTAGCATCCAATTTTATTTAGCATTTAATTGCCATAGGTCTGGCCCACCTGCAACTCAAAAAATAGTGTTGTGTGAGCAATTCCTTGGTAAAGAGTGAAGAGAATGCTCATTTAAGGGCAATCATTTTCCTCCTGCAGTATGATTTCTCCTTGCATGCTGAAGCTGTAATGTGTGTGGGGGCTTTTCCAGGGACTTCAACAGTTCTTCCATTCCCTTACACACACATCTATTTTTCTTTAGCAATCATCGATAGCAATTTGCAACCCCAGAACTGGCTGATGAAAAATTTGCACTTATTAACTGACTAAGCCACTTCCTATTCCCAGGTCTTCATTTATAAAATATGACACGTGCTGAAAGGAAACTGGCTATTCATAAATTCTAAATTTGATGAAATTGTGAACACACATACCAACTGCCCCCAGTGGTAACTAAGCACTGCTGCACTATTTTCTCACACATGTGATGTAGTAGCTCAGTAGTGCTTAGGTATACAAAACTATCACCACACCACAACTACAAGGTTCCCAACATAGACCTTGAAGAACCCCAACTGGCTAGCAACCGCCTTTTAACCTGACCTGGAACCCTTTTAACCTGACTTGGAACCAGTGCCGCAGAATATATACACTTGAAATGCAAGTGTATATATTAAGTGTATACATATGAGACAATGAAATGCAGCTCCTTTTGCTGAACTGAGTTTGTGCACCAGATATTCCATGACAGTTTAGGATTTTAGTAATGGGTTTGTTTCATCCAAATTTTTCACGTGCTTTACCCTGTTGAAATATTCTACATGAATTTTAGCTCACAGTTAATATGGCATTACAGTTAGAATGACATCACAGTTAGTATGACAGATAATATGACATTTAGAGTCCTCAGTTTTGCCTTTGTACATTTCTAAAGTGTCAGAGAGTATCAGTGATATTTTTTATGGGAAGACGGATGTGTACTCTGAGAGCCTTATCAATTCTCCGAAAAGCACCTCACTCTCTGAAAGAAAGTTTACTCATCTTGTAACATCCTCCCACTCCCTTCCAGCTTGACCGTGTTCCTCACATGTCGAGAGAACACTGCTGATGAGCAGTGCCTTTACCACCTGGGTGTTATACTCAGCACAGGGGAAATTAAGGCTTATTTGATTACAAATATTACCAACCATTAAGATTCCAAATTCCTAGGCCACCACAAACCACTATTACATTAAATAAGTGGTTTTGACACTTCGTTTGACAGGCTGATGATCAATTTGTCTTTTCCCTCTGTTGTTTAGCTTAGAATCACCTAGGGACTAGAGTGGGTACGAGGAGGATCGAGCCTGGGCAATCGGCCTGCTTCTGGCAGGCTTGGTGTGAACGCTTTGAAGCGCACAGTAGGCATTAGCTATCTCTGTCTCAAGTAAGCTTCGGAATAATCTTGCATCAGCTGTACTGGAGTGGGGGGAACATTAATCTGCTTTTTTCCCCCTATTAGAACAGACCACCGCAATTTCGTTTTGGAGAATATTAGCAACACGTAGTTTTGGAGGGAACCAGGAGGGCTGCCTTTGGAAGCCATGGAACATCTTGGCACGCTTGCCGTGTTCAGCCAACAGTGCGAGGGGAAGCACGTTAAATCAACGTATTCAGATTTGTTAGGGATATTTCACACAGGGCTTTATTTTTGTTAATGCTGGCTAATTCCTTTTTGTCAGCAGTGCGTTCGTGAGGATTTAAAGAATGAACACATTAACTAGGAAACAATACAGGGTCAAAGCTGCAAAAAAAGATCTACAATGTGCACATTTCTTAAGTTATTTCTCTTATGAGTCTTTCTCTGATAAAAGATGACTCACGGCTATTTGTGTTTTTTCCCCACTGAGTCGATGCTATTTTCATTTTATTTTATTGTAGTCAGCCTGCTTAGCTGACTGAACACACTGAATGCATTTCACTAATACAGGCACAGCAATGTAGCCTGTGCAAGCCGAAAGCACCGACAGCATATTCAGCGCCGTATTCACGCAGAAACAATGAGAGGATAAGTCCGCCGGCCGCTCTGGGGCGCGTACGTCTGCCAGTTCAAAAAGGTCTGCACCTCGGTTCCTTCCGCTGGGACGTTAATCCTGCCCCCCTAATCCAATAACTGTGATCTGGGCACACTCCTCCGTTGGATCACTAAAGCGGCACTCGCTGGTGCCACCCCTTCCACCAGCTCTTGTGCAACACCTTTTATGGCGAAAGACTCAACATTGTATCCTTTAAAAAAAAAAGCATGAAGCCATGGCTTCACGGTCAAAGGCGCCGGCGGGAACTTACGTTCCACCCGAACGCTCAAACGCACGCGCGTGCACGTCGGCCAGGCCAAAAACATGTCTCCCTGGAGACGAGGTCAGTGAGCTGCTCCCTGGGCTACGTTGCGCTTGTTTAGTTTGCATCTGAGCGGCACAAGGCCAGTTAAAGTGGTCGCTAAAAGCCACGAACCTTCTCAGGCGTTGACTGTTTGGGCCCCGCAGAGACAGTTGATTACATTTTTTAAAAGGGTTTAAGAGCCCTATCTCCAGTTTGCTCATGCCTTCATGACATCAGTGCACTGGCTTCTCTCAAGACGGCTGAGAGTAAACAAACGTCGTCAGAGGCAAAGAACATTAAACGCATTAATCTAAAGTAAACAGCCACCTCTGATCTGATAGTGGATTTTAGGGCGCAGAAATTGACCAGATTTATATGCTTTAGCCTCTCTGTCATTGAGGCATTTTATCCTGAATTGCTGTCTTGTTAGACCACACAAGACAGCTGCCAGAGTGACCCGTGGGTCCTCATCGAAATGTGACTGATTCACTGCAACCTTCTGCAGAAAAAAACGAGAAGGGGGTCACAGATGCCACTAAAGTGTTCTGTGCCTCCAGTGGCAATCTGATGGCAAGCAAACACCGTTACGTGAGGTGTTACACCTGTAACAAACAAACAATTGCCTGTAACAAACAAACAAATGCCTGTAACAAACAAATCGGTTCGGATCGACGTAGGCACACCAAGAGAGGCTTCAACGCAAACAAAAATCCAGCAGTCCCTAGGGAAAGGTCCTACCTGTAGATCCAGCACACTCAGCTTGGTCTTGTCTCCTGAGTTGCGTTTGAATTCCTCGATGGTCCAGGAGGGCTGTGGCCGCTTGCCCTCGGTCAGACCGGTGAGGCGCAGGTCGGTGTAGAGAGGACTGCCCTTCATGTGGGACTTGACTGATGGGGGGAAATGGTGAGGGCTGAATACCTGCTCCACCAGGTAGGTGTCCTTGGGAGCCTTGGAGGAACGGTGAGCCTGGTGCGGCTCGTACTGCCGATCTGTCTGCAGGCCATGAATGGGAGAATGTCAGTGAGCGAGGCCCTTAATGCTGATCTGAGATCAGGCACCTGACAGCCATACTAACAATCTGAATGCAATTACTGATTCTGCCACCAATACAATGTGTTCAAATATGTTTTAACAGTACCCTGTGAATTTCTAACAATTTGTTAAACGGTGATCACATGCAGTGTAGACTAGGTTGGCATTTGTTGTGGGACAAAAACCAAAAAGGGCAGTTGCTTCAGCTGTTTAGAAAAACCACCATTTCCTCACAAGCAACACAAAAACCAAGTGCTAAAGTGGCTGTGCTGGGAGCGGATGATAGCGCGCCGCGAGGCGCTAACAGCAGTAGGTGCGGGCAGTGCTGCATCAGCTGTGAGTTAGGAGACAAGCAAACAAAGACTTCTGGCTTTGTGGAATTCAACTGCCAAGAGATATGACATTAAAACATTAGTGTCGTGTTCGCAGAAATTATTTCTGTCTCGTTTACTGTGCAGAAAACAGGCTTGTAGCCTTTTACACAGCATAATGGTGTAATATCTCCAGCCGACGAGCTTATTGCTGTCTGAAGGGAGACATTAGATTTCGTAACACAAAGTCCTTGCAGTCATGACTTTGCCATGTACTGTATATGAAGCAGGGGTTATGTAGAGAGCAGAAAGAGAGAAGACATGAGGACCAGCAAAGCCCACAAATATCTGGAGACTTGGGAACACAAGGATATGAACCAGAAGCACTTGATGAAGCCCATCGGACCTGTGCAGCCCAACTGAATATGTTTCTGTTGTTGTTGCTGCTTTTGGTTTGTGAGAAGAAAAGTGGAGCTTTAAAGTAGTGTTCACCCCGAAAATATGGACATTTAATATCAAATTAATCATGAGATGGTTATTAAGATGCTTACTATGTCATCTCACTTTGACTGCTGTAAAAATTTAAATACACAAGTGGACATAATATACTACAATATCATAGAAATTAAATGAAGAACCAACACCAAGTACAAAGTAATGAGGATTCATTTGTTTAATGAGACATTAAATGTTCATAGGTAGAGACCACTAATGAAATGCTAAATTATTCAGTAATTGATCAAATGATTGGTCATCGGCTTAAAACACCAATGCTGTTGAATGGACAGAACGCATGAATACAGGATTGGGAAAGGGCTGTTAAAAATAACATGCTGTATTTTGATCTTTGATGTGCAATGGAAAATGTGCTGATAGAAATATACTAAAAATAGCAAAAAACTAAGCAGAAAATGTTCTAAAGCATTTAATTCTATGGCAACGTGCTACTTTCACAGACGGAATGATTATTAATCCTTCATTCTTTAATTACTTTAAACTTTGAAATCATGAAAATCGAGGTAAATCAATTCCCTTTTTCACATTCAACTCACTTACCCCATGTGCAGTGATTTGTGGAGACATATCATATGAAATGTGAAAAAATGATCAATGTTTTAACTTCGAATGGCGAGGTGTAGTTAACGTTCTCTCTCTCCCTCGGTGTATAAAGCTTTTCTGAAGTGTTGTTCTACTCATTAGCATCCCTGCTTTGCTTGTACTCAGGTGCAAATTAAAAAAAAACAGCAGGAGGAGGTACAGAAGGGGTGTGATCTTAGCTCAGCTTGGCGTTCACAGTGAAGAGCGGCACGGGCGCTAATCAGCATGCAGCAGAAAGCCAAGCGGTTCGCCAAATCCACCGCGCACGCCGCTCAGAGTCGCGCCGAAAGATAGAGCAAGAGTTTCTAGAGGTAAAGGTTGTTCTAAGGACATGTGCGTTTTGGACGACGTTTAGACGCTGGCACTTGATAAAGGTCCGTCTCCCTGAAGGACGCGACTTTCCAAAAAAAAAAAAAAAAAAATTCGCCGTAGATTACTGGGCGGCGTGAGGGCCAAGTTGCGAATGGAAATAGGAAATCTTTGATTTCCACGTGAACTACACAGACACACCGAACGTGTTAGCAGAATCCCAGAGGTTTGCCCTACACATGACAATAGCGGTTCTGCACGTATTAAATTGTACAGTAATTGCACACACTATAAATAACCTTGTTGATCGTGTGTCCCAGCATGCATCTGCAGAGCTAACGCCCCGTCCCGTTGTGATCGGCAGAAATCACATAACCGCTCTTACATTTTTAACATGAAATGACCCGTTTGTTCCTGTGCAGTTTTACAGCACGCCAGTGACCTCAGCAAAATCTCCCATGTGTAACCTAGTATCCTACTCAGAACAAAACAGCATTGAAACAGATTGACAGAAGACTCCACTGTTCCAGGACATTCGTTCAGGATAGTGAGTGAAATCTTGTCAACAATACCACAAATGTGCTCATTATAATATTATTTGCTAACCTATAAGGGATTTAAATAAAATCCCCATATCTAACCAATAAGAGACTTAAATGTCAATCATTAAGCATAATTCATGCAAACTGTCGTTGATGCACACGTTCAAATCAAGTTCTTACAATCTCCTGTTTAAAACCGTACACAAAAGGGCATTTTATCAAACTCCATTCTTGTGTTCTGATGCTAAATCATTTGAATGTGTATGCGCACTGGTAATTAGTGGCTAAATGTTAATTACATCCATACCGTGTATAACTAAGATTAGCCTGGCCCTATCTTATCTCTGATCCGTTCCACCAAACACTTCATCTTGGACAGCGCCGAGGCAACAGCCTGCCTGGCTGTCGTGCTCATCACACTCTCTGAGTTGGAGGAACGGTTTGCGTTTTGGTTTTTTTTCCCCCCAAAGCAGCACAGCTTTGCTAACCAACAGACGCCGTGTTCAAAGTCAGGCTGGATATGACAGCTCTCTTACTTCTTCACACCCGCTGACTGTTCAGTTGCTCACCGAGACTGTTGAGTTCACTGGATGAGGCTTGTGTGTGTGTGTGTGTGTGTGTGTGTGTGTACGCACATATTTGGCTGGAATACTCTTTTTCTACTTTTACTAGAAACTGGAAAAACCTTTCTGGGTCCTGGGGTTAGGGTTTAGGTTAGGATTAGATGTATACGTTGCTGTATGTAGCTACAATAATACACAAGTCAGTGGTGATACCTTACAAAGACAGTCTCTGGACTGTGAAGACTGTGAGTGTGTGTGAGCAATCATGTGTGTGAGATAAACAGAGAGAGAAAGGTACTGTGTGTGTGTGTGTGTGTGTGTGACAGAAAGAGAGAGAGGTGGACGTAATACAGAATGTGAGCAGTAAAGATAGATGGTATAAGGCTTCCATTGACCCACTGTCGTCCTGTGGGGAAGCAGCAGAGTTTGAGGATGTTTGGTCACTGCAGAGATGCACTGTGATCCTCGGTTATAATTTGCTGAGTAAAGAATCTCAAGAGATTCTCAAGAGTCAAAAAAAAATCCCTTTCACAAAATGCTGTTTCTATAAAAGAAACTACACCGTTTTTGCTTATATTGCATAAACTCTTAAAAAAGAAAAACAAGAAAATGCGTAACTATCGTATACAACGGTGTAACATCCTTAAAAGGCTGTGTGGAGAAACACACACCATTAACGTCTCTCCGTTGCTTTACTGCATGAGAGTTTTGATTAAGTATCAATTCCCTGAGGTGCCATTCAGTAACATGAATCAGAGCCTGAGATGGGATTTATGGCAGTGATGCACTTATCAACTCCCAAAAAGAGGAGCAGCATGAGAAAGGGGGTGAGTGTGTGTGAGAGAGAGAGAAAGAGAGAGAGAGAGAGAGAGAGAGAGAGAGAGAGAGAGAGAGAGAGAGAGGGAGAGAGAGAGGGAGGGAGGGAGGGAGAGAGGGAGGGAGAGAAAGAGAGAAAGAAGAAAACATTTCAAAAGGACAAGGGAATATTCATATCTATGTATTTGTTGTGTCAGCTATTTTATGCTGACAGAATGTGTTCTAACTTACAAATTCCTGGTGCCAGATGAATAGAATAGAGTACAACATGGTATCATGTTCATCTCTACTGCTGCTTCAACACTGTGTCTCATCCATTCTCCTTTTTTGAGTGTAAGTGCCAACTGAAGCTCAGCTAACAGCTCACACACTTAAACTGAGGAGGCATATAAGACTGTTATATTACCATTAAGGTGCTTACACTACCAAACGCAGAGAATGTCACAATTCAGGTGAAGACCCTCTTTCAATTATCTTTACAGGCCTCTCTTTGAGCTGTCGTTACAAATCACTTCTCCTATTAGCGACCTCAGCCTGTGCCAAGGACATGATAATAATTACATTCCTCCTCCATACTTGCTAATGTGGAGAAAAGCTTTGAGTCAGAAACGTGGATCTTCCTCACAATCACTGGCAATTCATTTGCATTCAGGATTTGTGATGCCCCAGTGCCCTTGGTTTAAGCTGATGAATGTGTTAAAACTCCAGAGGTGGTAGGAGATCTACAGTGACAAATGCTCCTCAAGCCCAATACCAACAGCGTGCCTAATTTGGCAACATTCATCTTTCTGATCATTGTGTCCTTACAAAGGGGTTCCCACTTCTCTGAGCGCCCACAGTGATTAAAGGATTGGTGGTACACTGTGTGATTACTGCACCACAGATAGTCCTTATTGTTGCGAAAGGCATTCACTCTTAGTAGGTGCTTTTACATAAGTTTATATTCAAATGGAGGTGGGAATTAAGCAACTGAGAATTAAAACATATGCGTACATCGAGGAACAGTGCCAGGCTGAAGCGATTCAGAGCTGTCTGCGGGAGAGTAATATGCGTAACTCGTGATGTGCTGTATGATATAAGCTATAAATCTGCATTGTAATGTAATGTAATTTAATATAATATTTGACAAATCTACAGCACTTGGTTTTTGCAGGAAATTGAACTTGTGCAACTTGTGAAACCAACACACTCTTGTGCCAAACAAATCCCAGTGACATAACAACAAAAACAAGCTGAGTTTGATTTATTACCTCTTTCGGTTTCCTGTGTCTGTCCTTGCCTTCACCATGCCTGTCCTTCTCTTTACTCTCCTCCACAGGGTGGTTAGAGTAGGACACCGTCCTCCAATCCCGAGGTGAGTTGGTGATACTGGCCACTTTGGATTCGGTGGCACTGTTCTCCTCTGTGAGTGACCTTGATGACCTGCGGGTGAACATGCTCTTCTTCAGCGCTTTGACCCTGAGGCTCTCGCTGCCGCTGGCGTCCGAGCAACCCCACTCTGCATTCGTGTCCACTTTGATGTTGTGACCGGTTGTGTGGCACTGGAACACATGGGGTGTGAGGTTCGCATCTGTCTGGATCTGCTGCGCCGGGCCGCCGTCGCTGGGTTTCCCATTCGACTCCGGTTCTTGGATTTTCTCGTCCAGCCTGGTGAGCTTTGAGAGGACCTGTGAAATCTCCCCACGCACTCCTGAGAGAGATTCAAGCTTCTTCTCGATCTCACCAATCCTGAGGACCAATTTGCTGACACTTGCTTTGAGTTCCTCATCGGGGTTCTCCAGAGAGTTCAAGAGACGGTCCAGCTTCATGACAGGCTTGCCCAGTTTGATCGTATTGCGCTCGGGGGAGCTGTCGCCATCTGACTTGGTCACCTGAGAGAGGGAGCCATTGCTGTTGTAGCAGGATGATTGGGTGATTCCAATGGAACCGCAAACACTCATATCGTCCAGGAAACGAAATATGTCGCTAATATCATCACTTATGAGATCACAGTCCTCATCCGAGTGTTTGAAAGTGGCCCTCTCCCCATATTTGTTGTGCATGCTGTAGTCTTTCAGCTTCCTGTGTTCAGACTGTTCTGTCTGTGTCCCCACACTGAGTCCATTGTCTATGTTAGTAGCCTGAATTGATGGACAGTTGATACTCTTGTCCTTAAACCTTTTTCCTCCTTCTCTCTTTTCAACACTCGGACCACATGCAACAGAGTTCATCTCCTTCATTTTTGGTCCAGCGGACTTCTTGGAGAAGCCAGAGGGAGAGGCTGTGGACATCATCTCTTTAGCACACTGAAAGTGCTGGTCGTTGTCCATGGTGCTGATATTATGGCGGTGATTGTCTTTTGGAACCTTGTTGTTCAAGAAAGACCTTTCAAAGTCAGGGCCTTCCTCTGTGTTGAGACTTAGGCTCTTGACAGGCCAAGCTTGTTGTCTCCCCTGTCTCCCAGAAGTCCTCCTGGTGTTCACACACTCTGTGACTGTTGTTGGCCCGAAATATGTGGATGCCTGCAGGTCATCTAGACTCTCGTGCTTCACCCTGCTTTTGCTCTGGATGGGCGAGCTGACTGGTTCAAAGTAAGGGTTGCTGTATGGCAACTCAAAGCTGTGGTTGAAGAAAGTGGGTGGCTTATGCAACTCCCTCCTGTGGTAATCACCCCCCTCCCTGACACTGGGCTTGGACTCGGCCGATATCACGTGGGGTGAGAAGGCAACGAGGTTGTGAAAGTCTTCCTTAAAGATATTCCGCTTTTGCACGCATGAGTGCACAGTGAACGGTTCTGCGTTGGGCAGGAAAATGTCCTTGCCGCCTGGGTTGATATGCAGTGAGTCCTGATCGGTGGTGGACTCACTGTCAATGTCCATGGGGAAGTAGGTGCTCTGCATTTCGCATGGGGGGGGACTGGCTCTGACATACTGAGGCAAATGCTGCAGCTTATCCAGTGATGCTGCTCTACACTTCAGATCCTTGGTGACTCCCAGGAGGAAGTTGGGGTCTGAACTCGGCACGAACGTCTGACAGTTGCCGCAGTCGGATTTGGGGCACGGCGAGTTCCGTGAAACGTGGTGGCACCTTCGGTCCGAGAGGTCGTACCCCCTCTCACAGTCGCTGTATTTGTAGACATCCGTATCAGACCTGCAGGACTCAAAGGATTGGTTTTTATGAAATTTGGGTCTGTGACTCATTGGCAGCTTGTCCTTGGCCACCCCTCCATTCATTTGGATGAGGTTGAACATGGTGACGATGTCTGCAGCCACCATAAGCTTCTTAGACTGCTGGTCTTCTACCGAGCATCTCATCTTGTCCTTAAATAAGGTGGCAGGGAAACTTGGGTCCAAACATGCTGTGTAGAACAGCAGGCTCCTTAGCTTTGCCAGGTGGACCAGGTCAAAACGGGCACACAGGGACTTGCACAGATCCTGATAGGAAACAGTGCTGTATTTCGTGTCTAATTCCTCCAAAATCCTTACCAGGAAGAGGGAGTATTCTGGCACTGCATCCATTACTGCTGGTGCTCCAATTCTTATTTTAGAGAAGAGACAATAAACTGCACAGGAAAAAGAGATTGGCAGTTAATGACTCTTAAGTAGTGTATGGATGTCTGCAATTGTAATTTAGACTCCTATATTATTTCCACAATATTTGTTAAACATTATTTAGAATTTCTTTTAGTGGTTATTTAGGTTATCATTTCAAACCCTCAACATGCACAAAGACTGTCAGTGTTCTCAATGTTGACAGCAACAACTGTACTTAGAAAAATTAGGAATACATGTAACCCTTGATCGTTATTTGAACTAAGTGGAAGTTCTTTACTCGTTGCACGGAAAGATTGAAGGGGTAAATACAGTAACAATCCCGTGAGACTATGATACCGCACGGAAAAAATGTAACTGGGCATGACCGATTTTGCTAACAACATTAACATTTTAAAGATTACATTTTAAGTGCTTCTGTAATAGATTCAAAGTCAGCTAATAAAAACAATGACACACCTTTTACAGTATCCCATCTGGTGTCCTCTGGTTGAGAAAAAAAAAATCAATATATAAACCACACGATCGGCGAGGCAAAGTTAACGCGCGCACTGCTCATTATTCCGTTGCATTTAATCCATCAACATTCCTTCACTGTGTCACGAAATAAAGAATAATAACTGTAATGGTTAACATCCTTTCGCTCGGTTTCCGAACCGCTCGTTAGGTCTTAGTCTCCGGTGACGCTCTCCGGAGTCCGGTTTGCACAGGGAGTTCAGCCAGCGGAGCAGCCCGCTGTCTGACGCGCGCGTGTGCAGCTGAAAGAACGAACGAGGCTTTGTTTCCACCTAGAATGACGTAATTACACCTTAATGCCGAATGCAGGCGAATACATTGTGGAAAGCGAAGTGCTGAATTAAATTCAGGGTGTCCTAATACGTAGTTATAGATCATACATATATTTTTCCACGAGCGTAATTTATTGCAGGATGCCATTACATGGTGAAGGACAGCTGCAGAGTCGAGACAACGTGCGAGAACGAGACAGGTCCTGAATAGCAAACACTGTGTTCATAACGTGCGAGAACGAGACAGGTCCTGAATAGTAAACACTGTGTTCATAACGTGCGAGAACGAAATAGGTCCTGAATAGTAAACACTGTGTTCATAACGTGCGAGAACGAAATAGGTCCTGAATAGTAAACACTGTGTTCATAAAGCCTAAACCTAAACGTAACCAATGTGTGTTTTAATGCTCACTACAAGCCTTAAAAGACTTGGGGGAAACTAACTCAAAATTAGCGTTGAATGAAGCGTTTGACCATTTCAGGATCGCATGGATGAAAGCTCCAGATGAGATTCGAACCAATAACCAGTAAAGCTTTTTTTTTTTTACTAATACGATTCATATATCTATTGTAGCTTATACAATATAGCCATAACATTGCGCTGCCTGTCGCTGTTAAGAACAAGATTACCTTAACTTACATTGACAGAAAATGCGGCCAATATGGTGAATGAAGACTATATATAAGATTTATTTTTGTCTGTAACACATCCGTCTATTAAAGACGCACGTCACTATATCAGACGGACCGCAAGAAAATAACAATCCTATATTTTGTTACAAAAACACATTACTGAAATAAAAATGTTTTTGGAGGGGAATTGATGTTTTTATGGAAACCATCGTATTATTTACTGGTATCCGTTACTTGTGTTGTTGTGGGGACTTAATATGTGCTGCATTTATTTTTCTGCACAGTTGTTTATATCATTGCAGCATTGCTTTCCAGAAGCTGTAATTTTTTGAAGGCGTGTCAGTATCGCGTATCAATGTCACATTCGCTTGCTCAGCTGCAAGTATTTGTTTGGAAGCACACGGAGGTGGAGTTGGCGGTTAAATCGGGCACAAGATGGAGGTGTGTCACTTGTTTTAAAATTTCAGATAACCTTTCTGATTTTCTTCTGATTACGTTTATGAAAAGTGTATTCAGTCACCATACTGCACTGATGGATTCACCAATTAAGAGCGGTTTTTGAGAATTGTAAACCAGGGGGAGTTTTTTTTTTGGGGGGGGGGGGAGAGAATGCATGAATCATCTGACATTTACGTTCTAGCTTGCAGAATCAGCAAGCCAGCTTGATTGGAGCATCGTGTTTTCCTCACTGAGAATCTGCCTTAGGAGGTAATTAATAAATCAAAATGTAGTCCATTCAAAGACAGTTAGAGAAATCAAGGATGTGTGTGGTGCATCGAGAACCATGAATTCAGCTAGAAAAAACAGGTGCTTGCACTCAAAAAAAAATTCTTTGAACGAACTTAATTTAATCATGGACAGTGGTTCCACACAAAGGAATTGTGTTTTTTCAATGCTGAAAAAAAAAACTTGAGTGAAAGAAACACAACTGAATTTTGACAATCCAACTCAAAGTAGTAATGTTTGCCTAATCCAATCCAAGTGCATTAAAGTAACATGTGTAAATAAGGTTCTCTGAACACAGATATTTATCATGTTGAATTAGATTTACTTGTGTTTATCCAACTCAAAGCATTTTCATTAGCTCTGCATAATGTCATTGTGGGCAGTGGTTCGATCTAATTGAATTATGTTACCTCAACACAATTCAAACCACATTACAGTTTAAGCATGCGATAAGCCTTAATGGTGTATTTAGAAAATCTGTATTTAGAAAAAAACATACAGAAAGTACAATACTTAAATGTACAATACAACTTAAATGCAATACAATAACAATTTTAAATCACCTGCTGGTAAAAGGGAACACATTCTGAAGTGTAATTGTCCATACTGTAATGCAATACTTACAGAATTTGTAGTACATGCACCGTGTCACAAACTTAATTCTTCCTAAATGAAGAGCATCATGAACTAACCCTATTCCAACTCACCGAAGAGCTTGGTTTTCAGAGCCTGAATTTTGTGTGTCAGTTTGTGAGCATCTAGTTCCAGAAGAAGTTTCTGGACAACCTCAAAAGTGTATCTGAATTTGGGAGGGTAACTCAAGTTATAGGCATAAATTAAACCAAGCAACAATGCAATAGTAAGAGACACACTGGCAAGGTCTTCCAGAACCACAACACCTTCGATTACCACTCCAACATCTGCAGGAGGGTCCATGGCTTCAGCTCCCTCAACTCTGGTTGCATAGGTCCCCAAGACAGTCCTGTCAATTCCCTGCTGAATAGCAGCCACATCAGAAACCTACAGAAAAAGAAAGATAAAAACAGAAATCATTTATTCATAGTACACAAATTTCCATATAAGAGTTTTCAATTACACTACAGTGTCAAAATTTTCGCCCCCGCCCCTTCCAAATGATTGAACTCAGGTTCTAATCACTTCAATGACCACAAGTGTATAAAAGCAAGTACATAGTCATGCAGACTGCTTCTGCAAACATTAGTGAAAGAATGCATGGTCCCGTGGATAGGATACCACCTGTGAAACAAGTCCAGTCATGAAATTTCCTCACTACTAAATATTCCACAGCCAACTGTCAGCGGAATTATAACAAAATGGAAGTGACAAATGACAGAGCGAGGTCAGCGGATGCTAAGGAGCATGGTGCACAGAGGTCGCCAATTTTCTGCTGAGAGACCTCCAAACTTCATGTGGCCTTCAGATTTTAAAAGTGCGTAAAGTGCTTCAGGGAATGGGTTTCCATGGCCCTGCAGCTGCATCTAAGCCTTACATCACCAAGAACAAGGCAGGCGAGTGGATAATTTTGGCAATATAGTGACAAATAATTCAACACGTTCACTAACCATATATTCACGAATGAGATCGTCTGGCTCTTCATTCAAGTAGAGACACAGAGCTCTGAGGATTGATTCTCTTTTAACTTTGACATTGTCACTCTAAGGATGGGAACAGTAATCAATTAGTGTTTTGTGACAAAACCGTATTACACTTTGTTAAATTATAGGCATTCTCAATTTAACTGGTAATAATGATCATCCTTCTTTTCTACGTTCCCTGTGCATTATATTGTTTCCTACCACATTCCCTCCAAAAAGCATTTTTTTTACCTTCATGCTCATTTGTCCTTAACCATTTGCAGCTTATGTCTCTCACCTACACCATCTTGGTAACTCAATAGCACTTTCTGCATCTCCTCTCATATCGTCCACACACCTACTTCAAAGTTAAATTATATTTGAATGCAACCATGAGTACCTGTGCCATGGCCGTCACAAGTTGCATAATCTTTCGTCCTTGGACTCCTCCTCTTTTGGCAAACACTTTCAGAGGTTTTGCAGAGTAAAGATCCAGCTTGGAAAATAAGCGCGACAGCAGAGGTACTGTTGTAATCCGCTCAAATTCAGCGCTTACCTACAAACATTCAGATGCACAGAATTTACACAAACTTTAATTTGTGATTGTGACAAACATACTTATCTTGACACGTCCATTCACTTACCTCTTTTGTTCTAAAAAAAGCAGGCCATCTTGTTTTGATGTTTGAAATAAGAGGCGACTCACGGATAACTTCATGCCTTCTCAACGCAAAGGTCTTGTCCATTAGCATTTTCAAATTCTGCTCATTGTTCTTTTTACCTTCTGAAAGAAGGGTCACTCTTACTCTCAAGACTCTCAGCAGTTTCACCACTTGGAAATGAGGGACAATAGTTCACTTCTGCTTTTCGTGGTTTCTTTACACCGCATGCTGGGCTTGATTTTCCATGCGGTTTATGTTTGAGTGAATTCACTGTGACCTCCATGCAGCCAACATTCCTCAGTTTTGTTCTATAGTTTCAATAAATGAGACCTGGATGACACTGAAACTCCACAGTCTTTACATTCCCACATTTCTTCTAAGTTTCACAGTTCCGTGTATCCAGTCAGTTCTGTCTAGTCATCCAATATAAAACAAAAAGATATTTACCACTGAAATGTGACAATCCCACAAGTCCAACTGAAGTAATTACATCGAGTAGTTTCAAGGACAAAAAGCAACTGTGTTAAGTTATGAGTACAATACATAGTCAAGTATGATGAAAAACCTGTTTATTTGAGTTAAAGAAAAAAAATCTGTTTATTTGAGTTAAAGAAACACTACGCATTTGTGTTTAGACGCAAAACATAATTAACATTTTAACATAATTAGCATTTTTTAGTGATGTAAAACCAACAGCCATTCAAAACCCTTTTTTTGAGTGTGGGTTTTTCCTAGATGCTGCAGTTTCCTGTGAAGTTCCAGACACACATGTGGAGAACAGAATAGGTTAATTCTCAACTAACCGGGCTGTTTCTTGGGGATTCACTTTCTGTCCTAATTCAGCCCAGGGAGAATTATAGTAGTACTCATGCTTCTATAAGATATATTAGATCATAATATAACATACAGCATGGTGAATGCTCAGTACCTCCGTAGTAAGGCCACACCAGTTATGATGTATTTCTGAAAGACAGAATGAACCCTCCTGCCCTGATTTATGGTACTGCAGCCTCTGGAGGAGCCACAGTACCCTGCAGCCCCATCAGATCCTATGCTGATGTTCTTAATTTTCCAGGTGAAAACACAAACCTTTGAGGAAGTTGAGGGGGAAAAAAAACTAATTTCAAAGGGGTAGAGCCAATCAAAGTGCTAAAAGGTGCAGTTGAGGATATGGCTGGTAATTATGACCATTAGATCCAGTATATAGGGTGCAGTGAGAGGTGAACACATCCTGGAGGAGCAGCGATCTGTTAAGGATTATTTAACAGAATATGCTGCATTGGCTCATATACCTCATCCACATGTTGAGATATTTAAAAAAATAGTTTATTATCTATCAACAAAAGAAACCTTTTGACCAATAAGACACTGTTGTGACTGGTGCAAGAAAACGTCTGAAAATAACACCATTCCAGCATCTCTAAAACCAATTAAAGTGCAGTTGTAAGTAGTGCTGGTGAAATTTCGGTTTTGCATTTGAAATACACTCGGCTCACACCCCCCCCCTTTTTTTATACCATGTACAGGGTTCTACAGCAGGTTTATTGCCAAGGACCAGTGGCTCCTCTGGCATCAAAAGTAGAGGCGCACACATAAAAATATATGAGCATCAACTTGATTTGCCTTTTTATTGCAGAGAGATGACTGATTAATTCAGTCTATACTGAAAAACTGAACCCAATTACATTAATACAGTAATTAACCAATGTTCACCTAGAGCACAAAATACAGTCAAATATCATTTTGATCTGACATTGAATGGTTGCTGCACACATTATTTGTGCAGCAGTTTTTGTTAAATTTATTGATTTTCTATTTTTTTTTATTCAGCTATATTCACTCCACTGCTGGCAATGTTTGCATTCCTGCTTAATGAATACTCCGTAAAATGATAGACTACTCATGTAAAAATATCTTGTCGCAAATTAAAATTCATTCATTCACATTTTTAGAAAATTAGGAACAAATGCAAGCATTTTCACTCACTGTACAACCCTGGTGTGGGTTTGACAATCTCATTTGTTGTCACTATTTTCTTTCTGTCCGTTTCTGACCACGAGGCGCCTCTTGGCTGGTTTATGTTGAGGGCGGACGGCTTTCATTCAAGCGCTAATCATCAACGAGGGTAAAAACCCCGATGCGACGGCTGTGGCTGATCAACCGGCACTAGTCCATCATACACACCCAAACCTGTGCTGTGTGAATGCTAGTATGTACATGAGAACTGTCTTCCACATATATAATAATGGGTCAGCAGTTGTTAAGATTGATGAGTGTTGATGAACAGGGTTGAGGGTGAAGCACCAACTGGGCATGCAACACAGACTACACTTATAAAACGCACATATAAAACAGGTGAACTTAAGAGAGTAGCCACTCAGTGTTGGTACAAGGTGAACGATGTTACTTCAAATCACTCACCTCAGAGAAGGACCAAAGATAATTACAATCGACCGGAGCACTGTTGTTCCAACAACTGATGTATGTAAACACAAAGGCAAAGCCAGTTCGTTCATCCAGATCTATTGCCAGGGTCATAGAGCAAACTGGTGTTCAGGGTTTGGAGTTTGTTTGTTTTGGTTTTTTTTTTCCTGCTTATGATTCACAATTCCTTACTTCACTTAATATAATTTTTAGTGCTTCAGAGGGGAGAAATAAGATCAGGGAAGAGCTGAAAACCAGTGTGACAATAAAACCCAAAATAAAAAAAGTTTATGTATTCATTCATTCACATATGAGGCCGTTAAGAGACTAATCACCTGAAGAGAGAGAAAGAGAGAGAGAAAAAAACCATACTAGCCAAGAGTCGTTAGTCTTCACTTGAGCAAGTTCTTTTACAATCAATTGAAATGTGCTTGAAATTGATTATGAGCTGAAGGTAATGGAGGAACTGGAAAGCGAGGCCATCTTGAATTGTCAGTGTGCAAACGCATTTGGCTAGAGGGCTTAGTTAATGAACATTTGAATTTTGAGTTTTCTCATTCGAAATGCATGAAGGTCGTCATCGTAAGGGAATTTCTCTCCCTAGTCATTCCATGAAGGGTTTTTCGAAGCATGGAAGTGGAGATTAGTTTCTGCCTTTGTTCTGCCTTTCTGCACAATCCTCTCTTTCAAGTTTCATTAAATGTAATGGGGGGGGGGGTTCAGAACTTTTAGGTTGCAAATCATTTGAAACAACTAACTTACTAACTTACACTCTGTTGTAATGGAGAAATATATTCCACAGTATACCACGTTGAGATATTAAGAATAACAGTAAACATCTTTACCATAACAGTCAAATGAGAATGTTAAATTTTGTCGAATGTAAGAGTTAAAGATAACGTGATAATGTGTAAGATTTGGACTTTGTTTTATATTCATCATGCACTCTGAGTGGGCAAATTAGGGACTCTAAAGATTTTTAAAAGATTAAAAGTGGCACATTTCTCTAATAATATAACTGCTGACCTAAAGGCTAGCACTCATCTGAGCATGTAACTCCTCTAACTTCCGGAGTCCGTAACAAACTGCTTTGTGTCGTTTACTTTTTATTTACTTCATAAATTGCTTCCAGTCCTTGCGATAAACCCTTCAAGCCTTTTCTCAGATTAAACCGCAGCAGTGAACCATCGATGGAAAAGCTTTTTGACTCTAATCCTTCTCTCATAGCTTCCACTGTGCTCGACGGTTCCCTGTTCTCATTAGCCGCTGATGAGGGTTTTTAAAGATATACCGGAGGAATCAATTAGCATCGGGCCCTCCAGGAGTCCCACACATACCTATCGCACGCCGGCATCTGTAGGGGATCGCAGAGATGTGAAGATGAATGTGCTGTGTCTCTACGGTAGCCTGCAGCACAACGTCGACTCACGCCTCACGAGGCTCCTGCCACGCCGATAAAAGCGGAACCGACGCGGCTATCACTATGCAAATGCTCTGCATGTTCGTTTTGAACTATAAATAGCGCGTTTAACTCTGGGTTTTAGAGTTCATTTAGCCTCTCCCCGCCTCGGTCCGCTTCAGTCTTTCTTTTTCCTTGTACTTTTGCGTTGCAGGTTCTGTGGGGAAAGTGATGACAAATCACAACACCGCATCTTAAAACACGGCAATCATATTCCTGTAGACATGAATGGGTGTGAAAGAGAAACTAAGAACGATGAACTGGATGTTTTCTCAGGAGTTGAAATGAATTGTCGAATAGGTCAGTCAGGCAGGCAAGCATGAGGTTTTGTGTGTACTGTTCTTCATAAATCAGACATGTCAGCTAAGAACAGTTGTTGTATGTGAGTAATTAAACAATAACCTAGTATTATTCACTGATACTGAAGATCGGATTTCAGACAAATTAAAACAGACCTAAAGATTGTCCATGGTGAGGTTATACAGTGTAGAATAACCCCAAGGGTATCGGAAGCTTTGGTTTATGCAGTATAGAGTGAGATGAAGGAATAAAACATATTAAAGTGTTACAGTAACTAACAGAAGTAAAAAAAATAAATAAAGATGCTGTTTGTCATGCCCACACACACACACACACACACACACACACACACACACACGGCTGGGCTGGGGTCTGGGGTTTCTGTTCTCAGCATTTCTCAGCCTGTAATTAAAATGTAACATTATCTAAACTCTCGGATGCCTCCGGCCTGCTTCTCACAGCGTGATTTGACAGGTAGAACAGATTTGCTTCTCGAGGACGTTTGTCACCGAGGTACAGAGATGTGGCCATGAGGAGGAGGCAGAGGGGAGTCATACTCAGGGAAAGACTCTGGGTATAATCCAGGAAACAAGATTATGTCACATCTCATGGGTGGGAAGGACCAGAAACCCTGTTCTACATCTCATAAATACTCATCACCACCTCGTTAAAGCCCAAACTAAAAAATGCCTGTTTTATTTAATGTAATAAATTACATGGCAGATACTTGGCCTTTGAAATACAAGCCAATAATGTTTTGCTGTAGTGTTCCAGCATAGTCATAGTTGATTAGTCTGTGGTTTAAAACCTTATGCAGTAGAACCTGTTACTCTAACAGTGTGCATCACATCCTACCAACACCGGTAAGGGTGTAGACAGCAGTGGTATTTGAGGGACAGGCTGAAATGTAGTGATTCACACCTGCAAAGTTTAAAAGGAATAACAGCATCCCTGTCACAGCACGGATGGCTAGACAGAAACCCAGCCGGTGTAAAAGGATTCCAACCAACTTCTTCTTGTTCTAACAACTTCCAAAAGGGCCTGAAACGATGTCTGTTGCTATAGTTATCCCACAGTTACCTGGGAGTTTAAATTAACACGTTTGTATGTTTGTCTTCACTGTTTGCACATGTTGCTGGATGGCAGAAATAAAATGGACCTTTTTTTTCTAATCACCTCTGTCACAATTTCTTTTCACACCTCATTATCTGTTCAAAGTTCAAAGTTTTATTTGTCACATACATAGTTATACACGGTACAACCTGCAGTGAAATGCAATCTGAACTGGCTAACAGTGATGGACACCATTAGGATGGGGGTGGGGGGAGTGGTGACTGTAGAAAAAAGTGTGTGTGTATGGGTGTGTGTGTGTGGGGGGGCACACACTCCCCAGGGAGCACCACAGTGGAGTAAGCAGTAGTTTGCCTCTAGATAAGGGCACGTTCGGAAGACCACAGCAAACACAAGCTCGATATACAGCACATGGCTGGTGCAGTTGTAGAGTATTGATTACTGCAGCTCCATTTCACAAACTCATTCTTCTATAAAGCCCTCATTCTAACAAGGCGTTACGAATGGCTGGTCAGGAAATAAACTGGTTGTAGTAATAGACTGTAGGCTCTAAACCAGTTTTAGAAATGATTACTGATGTTGGAGCCCACTTGGAGAGAAATCTTGGCTTTTTAGAATAAATTGTTGATGTGCTTGAAGGTATCATCAGAGGTACTGGTATGAGGGTATCACCCACAGTGTTGTGCAGTCTCAGGAGAGCACGCTTGCTTTGGTGCTCTGGAGATGAGACGGTTCCCTTCAGGACAGATGAGTAGGCTATTCCCACTGGAACGTACGATGGGAACCCTGACACTTCACGAATCTCAACTATTCCTGCTTCTGAATCCCCTTAAGGCAGACCGCATGCACACGCACGCACGCGCGCACACATACAGGCACATGCTTGCAATCACGTACCAGACACGCCTCCCGAGGATGTATGTACTCATGCCACACATACACCTCGTTAAAGAGCTGCTCGTTATCTGAGAGTTAGAAACCAGACAAGACTCGTTCTTGCCATTGCAATGATATCATGCAAAGTGAAGAAGCCAAACGAGGAAACAAAGAAGCTCTGCCCAACTTACTTTCAGGGGCACCCAAAAAGGCCAGTGGACACACACACACACACACACACACACACACACACACAGTCATGCTTTGCCTCCAGCAGTGGTAAGGGTGTTTGCCATGTTCTGGCCTCAGACACAGGATAAAGCCTCGGGCCTGGGCCAGATTCTCTAGAGAGAACTAGTCACCTCTGCATTCAGCAGAGAAGGACTCCAGTGGTGTGTGTGTGTGTGTGTGTGTGTGTGTGTGTGTGTGTGTGTGTGTGTGTGTGTGAACAATGCTTTATCATCTTCTATGGTACTTCATGCTGCTGTTTGATTTTATATATCCATTTATAGTAGAGAAACATTTGTACAGGGAACAAGTACATTAAGTAAAAAGAGAAGAGAGAGAGAGAGAGAGAGATAGAGAGAGAGAGAGAGAGAGAGAGAGAGATAGAGAGAGAGAGAGAGAGAGAGAGA
>JAOXYF010000001.1:5578415-5610915 GCA_028565775.1 Sternarchorhynchus goeldii | reverse complement strand
TGTGCGTCACCATGACTGCATGCCTGGACGTCGTGCGCCGCCAGGCAGTTTTTCCACCTACAAAGTCCTGCTTTTTCTGCCTCTGCATGGTTTCCACGAGCATGAAAGACTAGGAGAAAAGTGGATCAGGTTTGTCCAGAATATGGGCCAATGTTCACAAACACGAAACACCGACCTGTTCACATTATAAATACTCTGCTCTGTTTATACTACATATTATATTATATAACACATTTGTCACTGATTTCAACACGTGTCTTCAACATCAACTTTAATTAAAACAAAATCTTGCATATTAATAACAGATTAGGTACAGGGAGATTTGGTGGAAATGATCTTACTGATGTAACCATGAATGTTGTGTGGAGATGTTTGTTGAATTGTTGTTTTCTGTAAGCCTGTGAATTTTTGCGTAAAGATAAATTCCGGTACGTATTCTGACTGAACTGATTCCACACTAGGAATGTACAAAGCGGCGGTTAAAGCCACTGTGGGGAGACTGCTAACGACAACGATCCAGGGACCTTTAAGGTCTTGTATCCACGGCTGTATGTGTATATGTGTCGCACTCTCACTAATCGTGGTCATTCACACACAAGCCAGACGTTAAGCGCTAAACTCGCCGGTGCATAAATGTGAACATTTTTCAGGAAATCAGTGATCAGGGCATCCTAGAATTCCTCAGACCCGTGACTATGCACTTTGTTGTTTCCATCTAACATCCTGTTCAAGGAGCCTATCGCATTAAGAGCAAGCGCAAGTCCTTTTAGTTACTATAGGAACTGTGTGGAGTTTTTTTTTTTGCAGCTGTGTTTGCAGTATAGCTATGAGACTCGTTTCCTAACTGTTGCACTCGGGATTATTACGGTTAACTAATGGGAGGGCTGTTATGCTCCAGTCTCTGAGATTACCAGTGTCAAACCAAGGCCCTGGGGGATTAATCACGCCTCTAATGGGATTATTGTTCAGATCTTACTCATTTCCACACACAGGTCACATATAACCATTTAGGGTTTCTTTTAAGACCAAGAAATAGTTGAATTACAGAACAGTGTGTGGTTTATATAATCATATTCCTAATTTTAATGTATAATAAATCAGAGAGGAACACATGAAATGTTAACAAATGCCAGTGATCACAGACCAGCACAGTAGAGATACAGTGCAGTGCACTCTGGATACCAGAATAACTACACAGTGTGCACTGGTCACCACCGTAACAGCTCTGCTAATTTATGATTTTGCTCATCTCCTTGGGAAATCAATACATAGGCCAGTCTGCAAAGTTCTTACGGGATGTATGCTATCCTGACCGGACCCGTAAAAAACCAGCTGAACGTTTGGACAGCAGAAACCTCGAGGCTGACCACGTCAGCGCCGTTCCTCGGGCCTGACCACGTCAGCGCCTTTCCTCGGGCCTGACCACGTCAGCGCCGTTGCTCCTGGCAACGTATGCACAGCAGACATGCATTATGCCACAGTGTACAGTCCAGAGCCACCGAACGGAGCAACTGCTAATGAATAAACCATCAGCCACGTGAACCTGTGAGGCCTGTGAGGCTGAGCCTTATTCTGCGCACGAAAACGAAAGCCGGACGGAAGTTGTTTATCATCGCCGTTCTGTAAACGCTGCCACACTCAGCTCACAGAGAGGGAGAGGGAGAGGGAGAGGCAGAGGGAGAGGGAGAGGGAGAGCCGTTCATCTGACCTGCTGTTCTGGGACTTCCTCTGCTTTTCTGTTTTTCCAAAGACCCACTCAGCTCCCTGTGTGTGTGTGTGTGTGTGTGTGCACATCTATGTACATGTCTCAGTCTGAAAAGCTCCTGGTAAGCAAATATGCCATCATCTTTCTTGCTAATTTGGAGCGGGTATCTTCACCTGACTGTATGCTCTCAGCAGGACAGGAAGGGCATTTCTCAGACACTCTCACCTTGTTTGAAGTGTAATAAACGGCGTGGCTTTTCTGCGTCGGTGGGCGCTTTAGAGTTCAGAGCAGTCAGGGGGTGTGTGTCTAGGGAGGAAGTCTGTTTACGTGAGGGTAAGAGAGACGCGGAGTGATAGATGGATTATGGTTTTCACGTACAGGTAGAAGGACACAGGCACAAGAGGTCTCTTATAAACTCGGGCTCTCTCTGAGGACTACAGAGAAAAGAAGAAGATCCGATTCATCTTGTTTTGTCACTGTCATATATGTGCCTCTGGGCCTTAAGAGGGGGCCTGCATGAACGAGTGTTATTCAGCAGCGGATACCGCTGTAGTGAGTTGTTTCAAATCGCCTTAGCATATTTATGAAGAATTAAACACAGTGTTAATGTCATGCGGATGCTCATTTGATATTCATTTATCAAATCAATTACAGTGAATGAAGTGAAATAGAGAAAATGTAAATGGCTGCTACATCTGTAATATCTTTTGTATGCTACATGTTCGTGTGTGTGCATATGTGTAGAGAGTCTCTGTTGATTACCACTCTGTGTTGGAATGCCATCTGGAGAAAGAAGCCTGTGATTGGGATGGATGTTCTCTCAGAGATTAAGACTAATTGCTTTCCACAAGCGGCTGTGCAAGCACAATTTCTTAAAAGTACGCTGCATTCTAATTTCCCGTGATATGCAAATCAAACCCTCCATTTATTAACCCTCAGATCCTCATCAGAGCCATTTTATGTGTTGTTCCACCTCTGTTTCATGTATCTTATTTGTTATTCATTTGACGTCAGTCCTAACTGTGGTGTTACAAATCCACATTAGACTTTATTGAGTATACAGTCTATCTTTAAGATCCTCATAACAACTCCATGGATTGAAATCTATTGGACACGACCCGGTCTATACCTTTTCAACATCTTGAATTATGCTGCATTAAAATGCCTGAAAGCCCATGTACAATGAATAACCTTGACAGACTGTTGACTGGCTGTTGTTCTGCACCACTTGGTGATGTTCTCCAGTCTAATGCACTACATTTGTTTATCAGGCTGCAACATTCTCTTATTATATCAGGGATGAAAGAACATAAATTGCACTTCAGCAGAGTGCTGCTGTTCTCCAGTGCGTGTACCTCTGTGCACTGGGAAGCTTCCAGTCCATCTGGCCCCCGGGAGGCACAAGGTCAACTATCATCAGCTACGTCAGAAACAATGCAGGCCACTTCATACTGGATAGAAACAAAGGCACGTGTGTCCACAGACTGCTTCACCGTAGCGACAGGACGAACGGGCACGGCCGTAATTGTTAGGTGGCAGCGATTTGAAATGAAAGTGGTCTGATTGTGATCTGGGAGCGATGGAGACCACCCCCACTTCTCCACCCCAACCTCCAACTTTGCACTCAGCCCACCTCTTGATACAACAATTTTTTGCTACAAAAAATCTGCTTGTTTTGTGAGGATGGTTTGTGACCACAGGTCTAAGGTTCAGTTCCAGTTGTAGAAAACATAAGCCCACACTGATTTTCCCTACTGCCTCCATCTCAGTATGGTGAAAAGATGAAAGAAGTTCTGTTGTTGATCACCGTTGTGGTCAATGGTCTCAAAAAATAAACCCCTGCTGATTAACTGGGACTAACTAACTAACAGCTTTATTTGTTATGTATTGTTAGTTTGCTGTACGGTGTGGACCAGAGGAAGGGGTGGTTTCCTCTTCTGAATCTCGGCTCCTGCCACTGTCACCTTGGCGTGTTCATTCAGACGAACCCGCTGAAAGCACTGTGTTCCGCCCAGTCCCATCTGCTTCAACATTCAGGGTCGGATGCGGTGACTTAGATGTCTTAAACATGTTGGTGTACACTGTGGAAATGTCAGCTCTCAGAGAGAACTGGTCATAGCAGTGTGTTCTTTAGACCTGCTCCATTCATGCAAGAACAAAGGCAGCTGTGGCAGCTTTGTTGAGGGCTGTTTCAGGTGTACTGAGATGAGATGGAGAAGATAGCCAGACATTGCTTTTATACTTCAGTTCGGCCTTTGAACAGCAACTGACCTGCAGTGAAGCTGCAGCCAAGCCCCACATGTAGTAAATTTGTGGCCTGTAGCTAAAATCATCTCCCAAATCCCTCACACATCATCACAGCAGTGTCAGAGAGAGACGGAGAATGATGCAATCTGACAAAAAAGGGTTAACGGAAAATAAAACAAATATAAAAGTGTTTCCAAATTGCAAAGGTTTTTTACAATAATGAAAAAATATTTACATTTAATGTTTACTATATTTAATCATATTTAAAGTTTAATCACATTTTAAAATGTTAATTATTTAATGATTGGAATGTTTATTTATTTATATACATTTTTTTGCTATACTATCATTTTAATAGATTAAATGTTATTAACTTGAAGCTGTATTCCACTTATGAAGTAATATATGTACATAAAATTCTTCTTCTTTTTATTATGATTGAAATGAATGTTGTGGTGGTTGTCACTCCGGCGAGCCTTCCCAGCTCACACACACCAATCAGTGCAAATTGCCTTGCCGGGTCCCAATCACCGACTTATTGAATCATCTCCTTCACCTGTCCTTCGTTTATCGATCATATTCATCACCTGTCTCTCGTTCTTCACCGCTCCATTTAGAGACCGAGTCCTGTGCTTCGCATTACAGGCCTTACCAAGCTTGCGCCCGACGTATGCGCTACGTCACTCGTTCCTGTCTCCGAATGTGAAATGTTATTTACATTCACTTCACTTTCTTGGCAATTTCATAAATGGAATGTGTAGGTTTACATTTCTATATTGTAGCTGCCACACACGGTCTACCAGCTACGATCTGTTCGTCAACGTTTCTCCCCGCAATACCGCTCCTGCCCACTCTCGGCTCAGGTATGAGTGTATGAGACCCACATCAGCGCCACTGCTCCTCTGAGATGGGCCAGCCTCATAAAAGCACAGAGACTAGTCGTAATACTGCGGTCGAGACCTGGTCTGTTGCGATGGGATGGAGAACAGCTAATAATCTGGGTGTGATGTCAGCTAGGTTACAGTCTGTAGACCTGTGTGCTCGTGCACGTGTGTCGTGAGTACATCAGCGGTGTGAACGGGTGTCGGTTTGACCGGTTCCGGAGCAGTGCAGAGAGGCTACTGGATTAATTCGTTGTGTGATGTCCCTTAAACACTACAATGCAAAATTTCACTTAAGGTTTTAAGTGAAATCCCTTTTCAGTATACAGCGCTTACAGCCAAGACATGGCCTTCTTCGTCACACAAAAAGGAAGGAAAAGTAAGAGGTCCCTTATTGACCGGTTTAGTAAGAAGCAAATCGAGCACTGTCTCTAATCCCCCTCTCTGGATTCATAAATAAATGTGAAGTAGCAACTGTTGAGTAAAAGCGAGGATAGAATAATTGGTGTTGAAAAGGACCTGCACAGTAAACTTGCCAGAGAATTTTTGGTCCAGATTTTCTTCCGTAAAAAAAAACCCATGAAGGACACTAACGCTCGCTATTGAAACATCTCCTCGACGTTTTTTTTTTAAATGTGTGTTTAGGTCTTGCTTTTTGAAAGCAAAGGTTTGTTCTTTGTCAAAATATCAAGTGTCGTAAGAAGAGTCCATGAATTCATGACTAAATTGTCATTTTATGAAATTATGAAATTTTATGTTCTCTCACATGCTTCTAAGCTAAAGCGAGGTTGTGGCCTATTGTCCAGAGTGCAGTGGGGGGAAACAAATAATAAATGAATAATAGTTAATAGTAGTAAAAATAAAATAAAATAAATCAACAACACTGAGAGCACCCTGCATGTCGGGATGCAGGCATGTGAAGCGATAGTGACCTTCTCACAGAAACCTCCCCGTCACCTCGAGGCCACTTCGATGAATTTACGGGCTAAACCGGCGGGCTAGATGGTCGTTTGTCACGAGCGCGTTCGCTGCTCCGATGTATGTGCGGTATATTGCCGACGCCGCGCGGAAGGGAAGCCTGCGGCAGCGGGCGCGGCGACAGACACATCGATCTGAATGCTAAGACAAATCTCACACTGGTGAGAGAATATTCTGGACTGCACTGTTTAATATCTTCTCGCGTACACTTGCGTTTTACGCAAACTACACAGTGAACAGTTTTAACAGAATTTTAGCACTTTAACCCCCCCCCCCCCCATGCCTTAATCATAAAACTAAGCAAATAGGAATTTCTTGTCATTCGATGCATTTCACTAAATGAGACAAATTAACTTGTGTAACAAGATATTAATTTATTTTTGTATTAACATTTAAACAATTTTAAAATCAGCACCATCAAAAATGCATACAGTGGCAGTTTATGTGCCAATTATGTGTGCAACTAAGACGTACAGTACTGGAATATAAACGCAAATCGGCACTATATCAGTAAATGAAGCAAGTGGCACCAAACGAAAACAAATTCAGCTACATTTCAGTATTAAATCATGATGACCAAGCACTTGTCAAAAATACATGTGGAGAACAAGCCGATAGAGACAAAAGGGAACGGAAAAAATGTTCAATTCCACAGCAGTGAAATTTGTCTATAGCACCACATGAACCCTGTATTGCCTGAGAAACAGGGACCAAGGTATCTAAACACACACGCGCACACACACACACAAACAGTCACTCGCCAACGGGATGTTTTTGTGAAGCACACATATGACGTCAGAAGTTCACATTTTACACTGTCTTCACTAAACCCAGTAAATCCAAAGTTTTGCACCTTTAGCTCCATTATTACCTGTTAAAAACAACGTGCATCATAGAGTTCCACATACTGCAATTCACAATGAAATAAAATGCTATAAACTGGTGAATGCCTGATGTGACATGGGTAAAGATTCAAAAGTTTGCGTCCAAGACTGGTCAGGCGCTCACAGCACAAAACATGGCATTCATTAGAGGGCTGATTTGCATATTGTAGCAGGTCTATAATATCAGTATTGCAAAAGCCAAAGTTGCATTATGCTTACACACATGATAAGATATAAATATCCTATGTAAAGATGTAATATCCTATGCCAATCCATAAGAGCTTCACAAAAGAGAGGCCATATCTAGTCTTCATTCAAAAAAACAAATATATTGTTTAACCCTAATGCACATCAATTTAATACAGTTTAATAAACACACTTGTGTTCAGAGATAAACACAGTGTGTATTTCCCTAGTATGACTTGTAGTACCTTTGTTCTCCTTACAATGTTAGACCTCAGGAACTTAATATTAAAAATGCTGAACTGTTTGTTTAAATATGAACTAAAGGTACATTTAGTAGAACTCTAGATTAAAATGCAATGAAATATAGAGGAAAACAATACTGTGGAATAAAGTTACATCAATGATATACTGACCAGCAGGCTGGAAGAATGAATGGTTAGAAGATACCTTTTTACTTTCAACGTTACTTGAAGCCAGTCATATGACTATTTTTGTATAACTTCCAGTAAGCCTGATGTTCAACAAAAACAACAACAACAAAGATTTGGACTGCCTTCCTGTACAGAGCCTCAGACCTGACCAGATGTCGGTATGTAAAGTTTTGCCTAAACAAAATATCCTGCTTAGCATGTGGACCAAGTCAAGAGACCTTCACCCGATGATGAGACCCTTCTCACCCTTTCTGGTGTCTCTTCGTATTTACTTGCATTGAAAAAAATAATCAGTGTAAATTAGCGATGAGCATCAGGCCCTCGTGTAGGGCTGGAGCATCTCAGTCCAGGCTGTGCGATGTGACGGAGGTGAGTAAGAGCCAGTTGTGGCTCCCGCGTAACGTTCCTCTGCACATCAAACCGAAACCTTGTTACGGTCGATGACACTCCGCCCACTGGCTGTGCGAGCACCACAACAAAACGAATCCAACGGCTGAAGAAGAACAAGACTGTGTTGCTCTTAGCAATAGCACAGAACCCTTTGATACTGTAGATACAACAAGAGCACTGGAGATACAACCAGTATGGTTCCTGATTATGAATCGTCTATGAGGGACTTCATAAGGAGCTCATAAGGGCTTCATAAGGAGGTCCATTAAGTCTGGTGGCAGTGGTAATGCTAGTGGCGGTAGGAGGGGATGCTAAAACAAACTAAACACAAGAAAGAGAAGGAACAGACTGATAGGTAGAGGAGTACGGCAATGACAGGAATGACAGGAATGTCCTGTTGCCCAGTCCTGGGGTAAGTGGCCAACCAGTGGCTTTTACAAAGCGATGCTAGCCACACAGCTCTCCAAGTCTCTGTGAATGCCCAGCGTACTCTACAACAACCAAGCCAGTATGTTGAAGTGATTTCCAGCTGCCTCCCCTGATGGAAACTTTGGTTTGCAGCAACACGATATAAAAACCATAGACCTTGAGCTTCCTGTTCAAGTTACAACCTTAAAACCTCTTAAAACCCCTTTTGAAAAATCTGTTGATTCACCAGTTCACTTGTTACTGTTCAGACTGATCGTTTTCTCACTCCCAATAACCTTCAACAGCAGTATAAACAGTGTAATTTATGACAGTACAAACAAAAAGGACATAACCAAGCTGCTCTGGTTCACGGGGGGGTCGGGGGTCATTAACTCTTGCGGGACGTCACGCTGGCATAAAAGTCTTTGCAGGTCTTGCAGCAGCGCTGATACCAGCGCATGTCCCGGCACAGGTGTTTCTCTCGGATCACGTGGCAGTACACCGTCCACTGGTCCCCCGTGCACTTGTATGTCAGCGCCACTGCCGGACAAAAGCACACAGTGACAGGATACATGGGCTTACGGGCACACGCGGCTGCAGGGCACGTGAGTTTATGGGCACACGCGGCTGCAGGGCACGTGAGTTTATGGGCACACGCGGCTGCACTTTAACTGCATTCCATAAACATGTACCAAGCCAAACACAACAGTCAGAAATAGTCTGTGGTAATTTAGTGGCATGTACCAATAATCTAGGATAATCTTATGTAATTCTGGATAATCTCAGGGTAATCTTATGCCTTATAATCTTATGTTGCTATGAAAAAAATATACCATTTGATAACATACCTTAGACTTTAAACTAACACTAACAGAGTAACTATAATTAATTACAGTGTAATACACTTCCTAACCATGTATTTACCACAGACACCATCGTCGTAAACACAGTGATGTAGTTGCACAGTAACTGTGGTGGTTTATATCAAGCAATTGATTTAAATAAAAGTGGGATTAAAATTGAATATAAAGCAGAGCTGCTCTAAAAACTACCGTCTGTCATTTGGCACTGAACATTACACTGATTACCACGTGCTTTTTTGATCAAAATGTAAAGTATAAAGGAAATGGGGATTGGGAAGACTAGAACTATTTCTGCTAACTGGCACAACTTCAGCCACAAAAAAGCATGTATTTCTTGAATTAAAACACACAGCTGCTTTAGAAATATACACAGTCCTTCGGCCTTGGTGTGGGAAGGGCTTTTCTTACCCAGCCTGGGAGAGGTGATGGTGTTGACGTTGACTTTTTCATTGCATGCCTCCTGGTGGCATGGCCTATACGCAGGGGGTTTTAGGACCGTAGGGCAGTCGCTTCCATGGCGACCTGTCACTCTGTGCATGCATTGGACCACTCTGGACTGTAGACCCCGTCCACAGGATGACGAACACTAAAACAGATCGATCAAACAAGACAGTGCTGGCAATCAGACCATCTACTACATTTTACAAGGTGTTACAACACACTTAATTCCTTCTTGATGACAAAACAGTTGAACTGAAGAGAGACATAAAGACATAAGGTTGTGTGCTGCGGTAACTTTAGCTCAGAGGTCTCTGATGGCTTCATCTTAGTTCAGGCAAACCACATTTTTATTGCTGTCTTTACTAAAACTTCGATAAAACTAAGTCTTAGAGTTGTTTTTCTTTCGAGGTGGACAGAGAAACGCTGTCTTGGTTTTCTTTTGCAGAGGCCCGGCTCAAACGGCAGTGCCACTGAAAGCTCATCAAGCTCACATGCGCTCAGCTCCGCTGAATTCTCTCCCTCGTAGCTCGTTAGCTAAATCCAATCATCTGACTCCAGTACACTGTAATAAACCTGCTCTTACACAAGAACCCAGAACAGATGAACTGTACAGCTTGGCGTGTCTAAATGAAGATGAGCAGCTAATGATTTCTAGGCCGATATTATTTTGAATTAATGAAAACCAGTCTACTATTTATGAGCACATGAAAAACCCACTGATGATGTTAAACTGTTTCAAGTTGGCCCTTGGCTAATTAATTTTTCAATGAGAGATGTATTTCCTATCAATCAGAATCACCTACTGTGACCGTAGAAAGTACTGGTAGAAAGCTGGCAAAAAAGATATTAGGCCTCTTTTCTTTATCCCTGCTTGTATGACATTAAAGCAACATCAAACAGCCCCAGCTGGGACTAAAAGCTCTTGATTTAACATCCATTCTGACGCTGAATATAAGAAAAACTTGCAACATGAAACTGGAAACATGAAAAAAAAAAATTCTCTCCAAAGCATATTTTATGAGCCTATGGTGATTCAACTCACTCATGAACTTGCTTACGCTGTGAAAACAAGCTAACTCATTGGACAAGGGAGCAGACCAGAAACCTAGCATACTGTCTGGCAAGCTGTCTGTGTCAAAGACCCCAACCCCATGAGCCCCAACCAAAAACTGCCAAACTGTAGAAACTAAATAAACTGCCTATCTCTGTAGTCTATTACAGACTGCCGCGTGGCTGAGATGCCAACTGTGAAACCAAACAAATCAACGTGTCGGTCTGGAACGTGCTCTGAGAGGTCCTTCCCGAATTCTTTTCATCACTGCCCAAATCTTTCAACCTCACAAGCGACGACAGGCTGGTGAAAATCAAACTGGCGAGACGGCTCTGAGCCGGTGAGCGGCCAGCCTGCAGGCAGGGACTATACAAATACCAGAAGGCTGCCACTGGCCGAGCCGGCCGGCGCGGGCCGAGATGCCGCCCCTCTGCTTCAGACTCGTGAGGAGCAGGAATATTCCAAGCTCGGATCATAGCCACTTCTAAATCGTTCGGCCGATACTCAGATCCAAGGGATCTGTTGTCAGACTCGCGTGTCAGACTGCTGTTACACCTCGTTGTCAGACTCGCGTGTCAGACTGCTGTTAAACCTCTTGGATTCTGAGAGCAAAACACAAGTAGGAGGGAGCAGAAGAAAAACCATTCAGTTAGGATGAAGGAGTCTAACCAAGAGTGATATTCTGAGAGTAATAGCAGAACACGTACAGGACAGCAGACGGGATATAGATGCCGTGTACTTGGGAACAACAGGTAGTCCTCTGCATGGGCCTAAAAATTGGAGGGGAAACCCCCCCCCCAAGGCTCGTGTGTGGTGTAATGCGATTGAATACAATCTGATGACAGCCAAAACGCACAGTGAGTTCAGCCAGTTTCAATCTCTCAGCCAATTGAGAAACGGAGCCTTTGATACAGTCATTTGCTGCCTGCACTCAAATTGTCTTTCATGTAATTGGAAAAAGATGACATTTGAAAAAGCAGCCTGGGAGATGAACGTCCCCACTGGAGATAAGATCTCGCGGTTCGATGGGGCTGAACACATTAAATATGGCTGGGCGACTCCACAGAGTGAGACCGGTCTTGCCAAGCCAGTCAAAGTGGTTATGCTGTAAATCTACATGTGTTGTTCTACTTTGGTCCTTAATCAGCATCATTTTTGGATGGATCATTAATACAGTTTGTGGAAGGCTAGCATCTGTGTTACGGGCCAAGGCCTTCAGTTGTTGGTTTAACAAAAGGGGGGGGGGGAATTTAGGCAGCAGACAGATGCATTAGAGACAAAAAATGCAAAGAAAAGACCAATATTTGAATAATTTAATTGTACAAGGCAACAAACTATTCCTTTAAGATACCAGATTAAACAGGATGGAGGTCACAAAGTTTCTGAAGATCTGCATTCTTCCAGAGTTCCTGTACCCACCACCTGATTCAGGCCATCTGGGTAGAAGGCATTGATCAGCAGGATTAGGTACGTGAGAAGTCTTGGAACTCAATTCCTCAGAGCAGTAAATCGTCCGAATGTTAGGAGCAGGCTTGGTGACCACTGCTATGGAGTATCGGATGTAGCCGAGCCGATTTAAATGCTCCAAATAAAGCCCGAGCTGTTCAAACACCACTTTGTCCTTTCTTAGCCCCCTGCCATCAGAACGACCAGCTATGAGGCGTCTTAGCATGCAAGCTAACGCTAATCTCTCTAATGCTAATAACGCTAAGCTGCAAAAAAAAAAAACCCTGCCGTCATGACACTCATGACCTTCCCTGGCGCATCACGTCTGTAAGGTGCGTGTCATGTCTGTAAGCCGCGTGCCCGTGTCAACAGCGCCGAGGGAGCTGTAGATCGGCCTGTTTCAAGTCCACCCGCTTTGAGGCTTGTATCTAGAACATAGCCAGGACAAACTGACGGATCCAGCTGGCTGAGGACTCTGAAAGTCACCTGTGAAAGCAAGTACTGAAGAAGTACTGCAGAACACAAAGGTCCCAGCAGGCCAGGACTGATGATATAACGCAGAGGTTTATGCTGCTCCAAATGTGAACAGGAACATAGTATTTGATTTTCATTGAAGGAAGTCCCATCACTGTCACGAAGAAAACACAACAAAGCTCTACTTATGCCTACAAGTCGCAAATCATTTCCATAAACATTTGTGAACTAAGTGGTTATCTACATTTAACAACAGCTTTATTCTGAACACTTGCCTTGTTCCTACACACACTGGTCTCTTTGTTGCATTTTAAGTGTACAGTTACAGAATGTAGCCTGTCTGTCATCATGTGCCATTTGTAAGCCACCTTTTACCCCCATGCATTATGGGATACCATAATTCATTATGGGTTCTTCCTGGCTATGTGTTGTTTAGGTGATGGACAGCAATGAGCTGCTACCAGTGTACTAGGCACCAGTTTATGAGGTCCTGACACATATCAGTGTCACTGCTGGTCTGCCACCTACCCAGTTTACAGAAGCTGACCACTAATTAAGAATGGTCAGAGAATGGACTGCACAAAATCTGCATGGTATGTATGAGCTTTTGACTCGTAAACAGAACTAAGGGGTCAGGGACTAAAAGAGTAGATATGTGTTCAAGCAGGATTTGTGTCTAAGGCAGAGTTAAGGGTCCTGAAGGTACCAGTGAAGACAGGTGCCTGGTTCCTGAGGGTTTACTGGACTTTGTTCATATCTAGAACAAAACTTATATGATGTTGTGCTGTTGCAACAGCCCTTAGATTTTGTTCGAAGAGCTTGTTACTGGAGAGGGGGAGGATGAGAGAGAGGACTGGGTGGAGGACGGGGTGGAGGGAGAGGTGGAGCACTAAGCGAACAGAGAAAGAGACGGAGAAACTGGAGGTTGAGCATAGAGCAGCAGTGTTGGGGGGCAGGACATGTCCAGACGAAGCTCCACCCTCCCACATCTGCCCTCCGCCCGCCCACATCTGCCCTCCACCCGCCCCACCTGTCTATGCACGGCAGACCGTCACGCCTTCCATGAATGGAGGTTCTCACCAAAGGGGGGGGTGTGTATCATGGAAATGCAGCACCCACAGGGCTATTGGTGCCTTGCGGTCTGTTGTGATGTGTGTGTGTGTGTGTGTGTGTGTGTGTGTGTGAGAGAGAGAGAGAGAGAGAGAGAGAGACAGAGATTTCCCAGAGACAAAAATTCATTACCATTTGTGCATTCCTTATCGTTGTGCACTTTCTTTGCAAATGACACTCGTAAACTGTTCCATAATCTGTTATATATTAAATGTTCCTACTTCTGTCGCCAAAACTCTAACACTGCAGTGGCTGAAGCTGCTCTACCCAGCATGCAGCTGATGCCAGAGCAGTGAACACATCCTCACCCACATGATTAGAACGGCCTGGGTAAGACCATAACCAAGCCACCATAACACCTTAACAAACACCTTAACCCGTCCCTGTCACCGTGAATAGGAGGCGTTCGTACTATGGTCTGGACATGCAAGGCACCGGTCCTGGTGCTCATATTAACCACAAGTAACATTTACACCTCTGTAACCGTCATTGGGAAGGCCGAACCCTAACCGGAGGCGTTCTTCTCCAAAGCCCCTCACCCGGTGCGTTTTCTCCGTGTCGATCACTGGAGATGGGTGTGAGTTCAGGGACCGTGACACACACAACGACAGACTGGGGAGAAAAATACAAATCGAGCCGGAAATCGACTTTGGCTCTACTCCGGGTGGGCATCAGGGATGGGGTGGGGGGAGTGGGGGGGCACACCAGGCACCAGTGAATCATAACATCTCGACAATCAGCGGGCTGTCGAATCTCGGTTCTGTCACTTGAATGGTGAGATGAGGACGGATCTTCTGGGTATTCCAGAGGTCCTGGAATTACCTTCCCATCCTGAGACTTGTGGTGGCAGCAGACCAGCACAGAATGTGGACACGATGTATTAGATAAAAAAAAAAATACTTAGAAAATGTTACACTTGCTTTCTGGAAGTAGGTGTCTCAAACTTAGGTGCCATCACTGGTAACACTATGAGATGTGCACATGTGAAACAGTCCTTCATAATGATGAAGTGTGTGTGTGTGTGTGTGTGTGTGTCTGTGTAGCCATGTGTGTGTGTAGCCATGTGTGCTAAGGGTTTAACAAATGTTCATTATGGAAATGTCCAGAATGGCAGTTCTGATGTGTGGAAGTGTGGCTGCCAAATAAATAATCAACTCAAAGGTTTCCTTTCAGCTGATGAGGGTTGGATTTAGCTGCAACATTCACATTGTAATGGAAAATCCTCCTAAAAATAGAAAAACAAGTGTGTGTGTGTGTACCTTTGACCAATCTCCAGTCTTCCACTCGTAGCAGTTGGAGTAGTCCTCACATGGTTCCTGGTGCACGGGCTGAGAGGCAGTGTCACAGAGGCCCTTAGGGTTTGTGCATGTTACTGTCCTTTCCCTGGAGCCACGCCCACAGTCTGAAGAACACTAGAGGGGTAAGAGGGACAGGTGTGTGGAGGAAAGGAGGGGTGTGTGTGTGTGTGTGTATGGGGGGGGGGGGTGTTTCAACATGAGAGGAAGAAATAAAATCTACTCATTAAATCCTGCTCCCCTGTGGAGTCCCATTAACAGTTTTTTTCTACTGGAAGAAGCATTTCCTAATGAAGTGGATATAATATATGGTCCAAAATATATATAGAAAACAGAGAGAGGAACAGCAAAGGCCAGTGAGAGGAAGAAGAAACGGGAAAGGAGGAGGGAGGGAGAATGATGCCAAAACAACCACACTGCCCTCTACAGGCCAAGCTAAAACCTCACAATTACAGCAGCAAAGGTTCCTCAATACACACACACACACACACACACACACATTCACACTCATTCAGGAAACATTTACACAACCATACATTTAGCCAGCTAACACACACAACTGTGTCTAACGCAGTTCATATAGTGAATATTCCACAGAAGCGCATATAACCTCATTATATCTCCCCAACATCTAATCAGGAGGCTCCATGTCATCACCACTGCTGGGGTTTCTTTAAAGTGTGTGTGTTAGGGGGGGGGGTGTCGGACCTTGGACCACTCGGACGCCTCCCAGAGCGTGAGGCAGAGGCGACCGTGACACTCCTGCAGGCTGGCCGGCTGGGGACTGGTGCAGTACAGGTGGCGCGTGGCCAGGTGAGTGCCGTTCTGCAGCTGGTAGACGCAGACCACCTCCCGCTGCTGCAAGCCCCTCCCACACGTCGATGAGCACGCGCTCCAGTCACCTGCCACCCACCTGCAGGGGGGGGGGATTGAGAGAGCGAGAGAGAGAGAGAGAGAGAGAGAGAGGAGAAGTATAGAAGAAAGACATGGTTAGGCCTATTAAAGTAGGAATAATCAAACAAAAGCCTCCAAGGACTGTGGCGTTTCCCCACACACAGAACAGTGTGCAGTAATTCTGAGCCCAATGCGATAGTGAAGAGGAATAAGTGATCAACAGCAACAAAACCTCAAACCCCACCTGCTCCGTAGCCACTAATTCATTAATCACTACTCAAGCGTAACGAGATCGCCGAAGGTTTTAGTTCAGTGAGTTATGCACAAATGTCTCTGTGTTCCCAGGCTGAACAGCCAACAAGGACCTTCTAGCAGACTGAGAAATGAAGCTGTCAAATAATATATATAAAAAAAGGGAAAAACACCAGACATTGTGCAGGTTTCTGTGTTCATAGTATTTTGTGTTTCGTAAAGCGGTTTCATCCACGACTAACAGCACGTGTGTGTGCATCTAAAAGGACGCTCTGGACATCCATACCGTACGAGTCAAAACCAACCATACGAGTCAAAACCATGCACATTGAGGTTCGAGCCAAGAGGTTTTTGTGACATTATGGTCAAGATACGTTAACAAATTGCTTTTCGCTGTCTGGAAACCATTCTCCAAGATATTAAAGTCCCTTCTATTATGCAATAGCATATTTTGACAAAAGTAGGTCATATGTTACGACTAAACAACATGGTAATCATAGTCATTATTTTGGAAGGACTACAGTGAATAATGATTCTACCATCCAAGTTGCCCCCGTACTGGTTCTCCAATTTAATTTGCAGTATATGACAAAAAGAAAAATGGAATAAACATTAGTGCCAGCACTGAGTCTTCTGCCACGCAAAGGACAAGGCAAAACAAAAAGACAGGCGGTAGTTTTTCTACCTTTCCCCTTGTCTTCAAGTTTTCTTTGGTTGGAAGCCCTTGGTACCACATACCTCACTGAGACCCCCCCCCCACCCCACCCAATGCATGACTGAGGTTTTCAAAATATTTGAGGATCTTCAAGGTACAGCTTTGTGCTTTTGGGAACAGGATACACACTCCAGTAGAGGAAGAACTGAGAAAGTGCTTTTCCCACTGGACGTTCCCCAGCACGACTGGAGGACAACAAAGCTCGGAGGTGCTCCGTCACTAAATGAAACCACAGACTGGTCACGCTTCATAACTAACACTCCGCATAAAGTCCTTTCAGTCGAGATTAAACCAGACACCCGACTTCAGCTGAATACGCATAAGTCACTGAGAGAATTAGTTTGACAGAACTACAGTGTGGAGCCCAGACGATGCTTAAAGCGTAATTCGAAAGCAGTTTGCAGCGAGAGACACCTTTTTGATGACTGGGGCGTTTCGAGTCCTGCAGCAAACGAGACAAAACGGTTTAAAGATTCGCCACAGTCTCTCACTATCTGAACCTGTGATGCTACTTTACACTGCAGGTGTAAAGTTAACAGTCTCCAGAGTTAACAGTCTCCAGAGTTAACAGTCTCCAGCCCGTCTAATGAACCTGAAGGTGATCGTACATCCAAAACCAAAAGTTAAAAGTCTTGCGCCTTGATCTTGTGAGATTAGTTAAAGGGTACTGAGCCTGTTAGATAGTGTGGGTTTATTCATGACCAGGGTCTGTCTAGACGCCACGCTCCTTCAAAAAAAACCCACAATGACCGGCACCTCTGGGAGGAAGCGGATACAGTTGAGGGTATTTTACTGCATCAGAAGACGAGTATAAAGCCTGGCGCTCACTCACACACACCGGCCCAATAATACATGCCTTGATAATGGCCCTGTGTGCCTTCCTGAGAGTTTTAGATTCTTCAATACCCCCAGCCTGGATCCAGACACTAACGTGTGTTATGGTCGTTGTTGAAAAGGGCGACAAAATTGGTAATGATGGTGAGAGCTAATCGTCAACGTGAGGCTGGAAGGCCTTTCTGATGTGCACATCTCGCCATCAGTACAATGTGGCTTTTACCATTGTTGCTCTCTGTTAAGAACGAATTAGACCAGAAGAGGTAATAGGTTATGATTGGAACAAGAGAGAGAGAGAGAGAGAGAGAGATGCATCACCTGTACTGGCAGGGGTGGGTGTTGCAGTGTCGCACTTGAGGGGCGGGCCGATTCTCCGGCTGACAGTAGCTTTCGTTCACCAGTGTCATGGTCTTATTTACAATCCTCATGCAGGAAACTACTGTTTTTCTCTCTCCTGGGGAGAACAAAAACCTGATTTGAAAATGGTTGAAGATAAAATTGAAACAAATAAATGTCAAATAAATGACAAATTTATAGGACAAACTTACAGGACAGATTGTAACTGAAAATCAGTCTGTCCTGCTAGTGTTGTTCCACCCTTTAAAGATCTGATGATGATCTGGGAGGGCTGGCAGCAGAGCACAAAGCATGGCTTTCTACAGCTTTAGTATACAATAGTACCATATACCCTTAACCCCTCAATAGTGCCTCCCAGCTCTGTTCCCTGCACGTCTGCTGCTCCAACACACCTGAATCAACTCGTCAGACTGACCAACACCAACTCACCCACCATTGAGGCACATATCCATGTTGTAGCCGATTACAACCTAATGTGACCCAGAACGGCTGAAAACAGACAGCTGAACTGTAACTTCTCATGTGTCCTCCCTAAAAGCTCACAGACCAATTACATCAGGGTTGTGTCTAACTGAGAAGCAATTAGTGAATAAAATATTGCTAACTGCAGATAATGAGCCCCAAATTTCACAGAGGCTGTTTATAGTGATTAAGAAGATTTTGACCAAATGAGTGGTGGGTATAAAGTTGGCCCTCGTCTAACGCGAAACCCGCCTTCGGAAGCACAGCGAGGTGCCAAAGAAGGGGATTATCTTATTCATTTACTGTAGCAACAAACGCGCCAAAGCAAAGCAAAATCAGTCAAACACTAATCCCTCAGAGGGGGAACTGCTAAAGGTCTGTTTAAGAGCCAAAATAAAAGTGTGAAAGAGGAGAGGACAGAGTGAAATGGAGGATGGGGAGAGAGAAATGTGTGAGGGAGAGAGAAAGAGAGAGAGAGAGAGGCAGAGAGAGAGAGAGAGAGAGGCACTGTACATCAGCATATTTTGCACTGTACATCAGCATATCACTGAATCAATCATTTTGAAGAGTGCACTTTAAAGGGACTATTAGCACATGGAGCAGGAGGAGATGCTTAAAAGCTGCTAGGGTGACATTTTAGGTGTTCTTTCCTCGCAGAAAAATTGGCGACCGGCAAATTCAGTTTCGCGTAAGATTTTAACTCGGATGCGCAATGGCTTCCTCTCAAGTACAGGCTGCGTTCGGACGGGTCTGTGGTGAAGGAAGCAGGAGGTCATTCAGGGGCAACGAGCCACACCAGCTGCTTCTGGCAGAAAGGCCAGAGAAGCATCCGGTTCTGCCCTGCTTTACAGTAACCAGGGCAACGCTCAGCCTGGCACCGTACTGTGGTAGACTGGCTTCGCTTGAGGGGAACATGGGGGCTGGGGTGTTGTTGGTTTTCAGAAGCATCCTCTGGAGGATTCTGAGACGCAGACTCGCTGATGTGTTTGCAGATGAAAAGAAGACCAAGAGTTTTGATTATCTGTGGTAGTAGTCATGAGGGGGCAGATCCTAATCCATAATCCGCTAAAGCCTCCATCAGCGTGTGACTGGCCGTAGGTGATTTTTCAGTCCTGCCACAAGAAACTCGACAATCGCGGAGCTTCATAACAGCATGGTAGAAAACCTCCACACGCCACGCCCTCACCGGTTTCATTGCAGCCAGTCTAACCTGATGAAACTCAGAATGGCCTCAGTTTTGTTTGGGAGGTCCTGACTCTGGCTTTACACAGGAAATCAGGATCTTCTGTATGATGGTTTATTGTCCAAAAGGTTTAAGTCAGTGTTCTTGTTTTGGGTAATGCTGTGAACATTGATTTATATTCTACCTAGACTGCGCAGAAAAATCATTTAAAAAAATCAAATCAGTTTTGTTTTAAATACTCAGAACATAAAGACGATGAATGTTGTGCTACAAATAAACAGCTGAGCAAGACAAATGGTAAGACCTGCTCATAACAACAAACGCAGAACAGCAACAAACAACAACAGGTTTTGCAAACTCTTCTCACTTCATAACACTAATTGAATATCACACACAATTACATCATTTATTCTTTCATCTATTCTCGCCAGGAACATTAACCGGATAATGCAGAGTGCTTTTGCGAATGTCTTTTTGATTGGGAGTTACCGGGGGAGTCACCGTGTTACGTTTGTTTTGGTCCCTGAACTTCATCAGCCAGGAGAGATAAACTACATCTAACTGACATTTAATCGTGTTGATGAGAGGTGGAGACCACCCACCGCACCAGACACCGTACTGTCCCGCTCCACACGGCCCAGGTTTCATGTATCAAAGCTGCGCTGCGGTGGAGCTCTCATCCCTCTCCCCTCAGCGGCAGTGAGACGGTCTCTACTCATCGCTTTGCTCTCAGGTGTCCTTAAATCAACCAATGACTCTTTGTCATGTTGATGAGGCATCTTAAAATGCATTTGTACATTTTTTTCCATTTTTAATCCTCTTTAGCCTGTGATGATCCCCTTGGAAAAATATGTGTTCATTTCTTGTCCTTAACATTCTTCCTCACCCACTCCCAACTCAGAAATTAAATTACTATGTTAATTCTGCAAGTCTGTGCTGTCAGGCCCAGTAGAACAGCCGCGCTGCCCACAGGGATGGAGATTGAAAACGGACCCACGTTCAGCCTCCACTTTGCCATTCCTCCGAGTCAATTAAACCCCCGACAAATTAGGATATATATCTTTTAGAATTATGTCTGTAGAGCCAGATGGTACCACTGCCCTGAAATAACCTGACAACCTGTCTGTCCACGCTGTAGAACTGTAGAACTAAAAACACAACCACCCAATAATTCCCCTAGAAATCCTTAATTTTGGCAATGACAACAAAAGTTGGTGAAATGACTTAACAAACCAAATAATTTTTTAGCTTCATACATTTCAGGATGCCTGACTCACTACGATCCAAATTAGTGTTGATTATTGAACATAACTGAAGTGAAAAAGACTTGAGAAACAGACTGTGGCCATTATCCCTCAGATATATGGAACCGATAACAGCTAAAATACAATTTATCTAATTTGGGTGTTTAGTATTTGCTCTTTAATTTAAAATAAGTATTTCTTATTATTGTGAGTCAAAATGATTCTTTATTGATATAAATTCCACATAATTATAATATTACATTGTGATTAGTTATATACTCAACGTCCAAATTAGTTTTTCCTAATCTTTCATTTTTAGTTTTATTATTATTAAATAGACATTTTGTCAGTTGTTTATTTATTTATTTATTTAATGGCACCACTGTATTTCAAATTCACAGTTAAATTTTTGTTGGCGATGATGATGATGATGAAGATGATGAAGTTTATTCGGTATTTTCTTCTATGGTCTTAGTGTGATTTACTAGCAACATCTACACATTATTTCATTTCAGTCAAGGATATCAAGAATGTTTAGAATAACTTCGCATAAGAAATTGATATTATATACATACATTGAGTTGAGTTGATATTATATACATACATTGAGTTGAGTTTATTATTATATACATACATTGAGTTGAGTTGATATTATATACATACACTGAGTTGTCAGTACACCAATTCTATAACCTCCTATAGCATTACGCTACTGTGTGTGTGTGTGTGTGTGTGTGTCCACTGACCTCCCCCACACTGCACGCTGCAGTCTTCCCAGGTGCGGTGGGTCCAGAGATAGAGCTGCTCTGGTTCTCTCTGCACCTCAGCACTGGTTTTCTGGCTCTGGTTCAGGGACACTGTGTACTCGTAGTGGATCCCATACGTCTGGTCATGGAAGAGCAGGACCTTGAAGCAGATCAGACATGCGTGGATCAGACAGAAACGGGCGGGTCAGACGCAGGTGGACTGGAAACCAGACGCATCAGAAACGAATGCGTTGGAAAGAGGCACATTGGACAGGGGTGGATCGGACAGGGTTGGATCGGACGTGGGTGGATCAGACATGGGCGGATCAGATGTGCACAGCATGCCGCAGATCGAGGGTGATGGAGAAAGAACAAAACATGCTGGTATGCTGGGAAACCTTTTCTCTACATGAAGAAATGGACGATAACTTGTAATAACATGACAGTTTTCAATATCCTGCACTCCATTGGAGAGTGTCCCCAAATGGGGTGATTTTGGTAGAATCAGTACCTGCTTTTTTCACACAGAAAAAAAGAAGAAAATACCTCGATGATTGATGCGTTTCACTGAAAGCCATGACAGATGCCCATCACAGGAAGTGCACTACACGAGAAAGCATTTCTCTCCATGATGATGGACATCCCAAAAAGAGAGAATATATTTGCAATGTCCCTGGGAACCTGGGCTGCCTCGAAAGCTCAAGGGCACAAGCACAATGAAGTGCCAAATGATTAAGTCTACAACTTCACGAAGTGCTTGCAAGCTCCACAATTGATTATCAATTCCTCAACACTCACACACAGGACCAAGAGTTTAACACTGCATTGCACTACAACCAGAGCGACTGATGCACGTTGCCGACGAGTTGCCAAGGGGAAGAGGAAGAGAGTGAACCCTCGTCTTTCTGCAAACACCGCCCGGTCAGGGCATTAGAGTCTGGCTGCCAACACTAGGACTGTCACTACCATAACATTTTAGCTGATGATTAATTGTCATACAAATAATTGTGATTAATGATTTATATATTATATGCCTATTATAATATGCCTGTATGCCTACAAGTATTACACATGTATTATGAAACACGGCCCTTATGATGAATGCCAATTTACTGAATGGTGAAAGTATAATAAATTTTCAATAATTTCAAAATAAACTGCATTATCAAAATAAACTATAAGTCAAAGTAAATATACTATTGCCAAACCACGTACTCATTAAAATTGTGGTCGTTGGCAAATGATGCCATTTGTGTGTGCGCTCAAACGTGGGATGTTTTGCAGCAAGTCACTTCTGCTACACATATTTTAAACAAACTCTGTATTAATGTGTTGGATTACCTAACATAATGAAAACTTTGTTTATGGAAATTTATGGAAAAGACGCTTGAATCAGCTTTCAAGAACAGGCTCGGCGTAACAGTTAGCAGCCTTCTGACGCCTGGAGTTTGTCCACTTTTTTGTGTCAGGGTCAGGATAAGCAAAGCTGTTTGAAATGAAAAACTCGATGAGGTTTGCGACAGGAAGACAAGTGGCTTGTGGTTTGAATGATATGAAATCATGTACATGAGCTTCCATTACTAGCTTCAACGCTCCAGTATTAAACTGAAACAAATTTCAGACATCAAATGTTGAGTTATACAGTTGTGGTCAGGAAAAAGTACATCTGACTTTATTTCATTATGCATGCAAAATGAACCTCAGTTTTCCTCAACCTCAGAAGATGAACCTCAGTTTTCCTCAACCTCAGAAGATGAACCTGTTTTCCTCAACCTCAGAAGATGAACCTCAGTTTTCCTCAACCTCAGAAGATGAACCTCAGTTTTCCTCAACCTCAGAAGATGAACCTCAGTTTTGTTTTGTGTATATGAAATCAGATTAATATGTGTTTAGAGATTAATTGTGGACAGAGCAAATCATTGTGGTCAGCAGAAATAACCATTATAATCGTGTGGTGATATAACCCTCGGTTTTTTGCACCGAGGGTCAGATCTGTGGAGACTAATGGGTGGGGGTGTGATCTTTAAATAAACACTCTCTCTCTCTCTCTCTCTCTCTCTCTCTCTCTCTGTTTTTCTCTCTCTTTCTTTTCCTCTGGAAAAGAGCGGATTTTTTTCATCCAAAGGACCCTCTTTCAGCCTTGGACTTCACGATATTAATGACACCTGGCAGTTCAGCATCTGAATGCAGAGTTCTGTTGACTTTGCTTGAAGAAACCCTATTCGATGTCATCCTCAGCTGCTCTGAAAGGAACTGTCAGAGCAAAGTATACGTCTAAAGCCCTATTAAGCCGACTATTACTCTGTATTCTACAGTGCTGCCTGCTACCTTGTAGTTTTTCCTCCCCACTCTTTATCTGCACATAGAAAGCAATTACATGTCTGCCAAGCATTCTGCAAAAGCTGCTGAACAAAGATTTATCAAATGGTGGTTGAGGAGCCTTAGCAGAGATCACCAAAATACAGCTAGAACCACGCAATACCTTGAACTTGAACAAAGAAGCACCTTAGCATTTTTCATCTTGTGTTACGGCTCTACATTCAAGTGCTGATTAATAAACTTGCCTTACTGAAAACGTGCACAACACATTTACATTTAAAATGCCTATAACTCTCTGTTTGATGCACTTGGCATCATTTAAGGCCAGAAGAACCTGCGTCATAGCCTTGTTGAGAGCCCTGGAGCTTCTAAATAATTTAACTAAAATACCCGAGAGAGGAATGAAAACACTTGAGCTGTTTGAAGTTAAGCATCTGTGATCTGAAGGAGCTGCTCGGAGCCCAGCGTCTTCTTCGTTTCTTTATTAGCTTAATTGGGGAGCTCTCGTGTGGCTCCTGCAAGCTCCTTGGAATTAACAAACCTTTTTCCTGCAAAAACACTTTTGACTGCAGGGAGTGGCGCTGATTGCATCTTGCACGTCCTTAAAGCGCTTCAGGAAAAATCATAACTGGAACAAGGTGTTAAGAAGATCAGGTTTCATCTGACGCTACGACCAAAATGTGCACGGCCTGGCGTGGTGCATGATGTCATGATGATGTCAAGCAGAGATGTGTCTCAGGAGGACAGGGCAGAGAAAAGCTGTTCCAGAGTCATGAAGGTTTTGAGGTCCAGGTCTACCAAACATGTTATTTCTCCAAGAGTGATTGATGCATGCTGTTTCCCAGTGACTTGGCGTGTTTATTCTGGATTAAGAAAATACAGTGGTTTCCAAATACAAAGCGGCACGCTTCGCTCATTTTGAACATACCACAAGCCTCTCAGGTCATGGAAAACTATTCTGCCATTTTTGATAAAGTCACAAAACCTTTAAAAACAACAAATAACCATACCAAACCCTACAACTGTGTAAAACCTCAAAACCTCGATAAATTTACACACTTGTCAGTCGTAAATATATAGCACTCGACATTACAAATATGTTTCTTGCATAAAAGGATGAACATATGTGTAAAATAGTGGAGGCCAGTTGAAAAAGAGAAAGGTGTTCCCCAGAGGTGCAGTCTAAGACCTAATGGATTTACCATGAGGTGGAGAGGAGTCTTAGTGGGTCCCTTGGCAGACATCTTCTCCCACAGCCCCCTCCGAACATAGCGGACGGTAGTGCCTGCAAGTTCAAACTCCCCGGGCAGCTCGATTTTCCAGTCATTGTTTATGGATCTCTTGCTCGAATCTTTCAAAGCTGAAATGGTCAACAGGAAGTAGGTTATGGGACATATAGGAAAATACAAATTCAAGGCCAAAAAAGGTATAGAAAACTGATGCCTTTATGCCTTTGTACCACAACTTCTACAGTTAACACAGATACAGAGTGTCTATCAGTCAGCAATCCAAACGTCATGGGAATTCAATGTTTACAACACATGATGTATTTTTGTAAACCATGGAAATGTTCTGTGGCACTTCCCAGTTCTTTGTGTTAAGTCAGTTTACTATTATATTAGTCTTGATTTACCAGCATCAGTATCACTGGTTCTGTAGTCATGGCTACAGCACCAGTTCTGCTGTTTGAGCAAATACAACCATCCAAACACTGACATACTTTACCACATGGACTGGTCCAGCTCAGATCAACCCATGAGTTCTTAATAAAATGATCTCTTAAAGAATTTTCAGGTATTAAAACAATTAAAGGTGACTTTAAAAAAAAATAAGACTGGTCACAATCCAGGCTAAGATAGTGCCACACCTAGCAACCATCTAAACCCTTTGTGAGTGTTTACGTGAACTGGCTTATGAGAATTTGATCAAAATACCCAGATTGAGTAGTAGGTCTTTTTCATTTCAAGCTACAGGAGAAATCTCAGGCAAGCAGAAACGAGAGAACTGAGGCTGCCCACACGTTGTGCGATTGGAAAGTGGCGTAAACCCGGGCATGCACTTGCACGCTTTGAAAAACAGATTTTCTCCTCTCTAAAGGTAGGGCTTGGCTTTCATGAGTGTCCTTTCATTACAGAAGCAGAGGCCAGGATCAAGCAGACGCATGCATCTCCCTGCCAGGTCACAGTCATCGGCATGCAAGTTGATCTCTGCCACTCCTGCCTTAAGGCAATGGCCAAGACCGTCTCGACCTGATTAAACAATAACGTTCCTGTTGAATGAATGGCCTTGCTAACAGTGCATGTCTTTAGGTGTCAATGGGTGGTCCCAGTTGATACACCCACGTAATCTCCTCTCCCAGAGCTGCTGTCAAGGCAGACAGTGCGGGTCCCAGATAGTGTGTGTCTGCTTCTTGCAAGGGCACTTGAATATGAGACTCCATTAACTGTGTGAAAAATGATCTGTCAATATTTCTTTACCAGAAAGACAACAACAGACTTTTACTGCTGCAAGCTGATGGTGCTTTTAAGGCTGGGGACCGCAGCCAACGTCTATGAATCATCCATCTCATCACAAAAGTACAGTTTAAACTATACAGACATTCCAAGACCAAATCATATTACCACATTCAACATTCCCATGTCAATTATAGGACAATAAGGGTTTGGGATATACTCTGGGCTGAAGTTCAATAGCTTTGCTAGTTGTTTGATTGGTTTAGTGGCGAGGCAAGTGCATTAGTACTGATCTCCAAACAGTGCTCAGAGCCTGTTGCCACTACTTAGTGCCCCCCTAGGTTTGACAGGTTACTTAGTGCCCCCCTAGGTTTGACAGGTTACTTAGTGCCCCCCTAGGTTTGACAGGTTCTCCTTTAGAGGGATCCACATTCTTTAGGAACTCATCATGAGCCTCCGAGTGTGTGTTTGTGTGTGAGTGTGTGTGTGTGTGTGCGCACCCGTGGGGGGGTCATTATGACAACAAGCCAAAAAATTACCCAGAAAGCTGTGGGATGGCTTGTCCTCCACAACTTTGATCCGCCGTGCTCCCACAGGAATAACAGCTGCCTCTATGTAACCTGCAGAGAAATTGGTGGGGGGGGGGTCAGATTTTGGCTTTTGATCAAATTTTTAGGAGCTTTTAGATGTATAGACAAATCTTAATTTTAATGTCTGTCTACATATACACTCATCACCCACAATTGCACTTATGTTGCTAACTTCATTAGGTATATCTGTGTTTAACTTCATTAGGTATATCTGTTTTATGTAGGTCTAAGTATGCAGGTTAATCCCAAGTTCATCGTTCACTTTGTCACCATCTGTACCATTCCTCACTGGTCCCTTTCTCAAGACCTTCTGCTGACTGGACTTTGGACCTTCACAACACTGACGTGATGGTGGAATGGTACCGGATGTTCGAAGATACGAGCACATCCGTCATGGCAATGCTGAAGTAGTTGCACGTTGCCATTCAAACTTTTCCAGCCAGCTGACCTGTGCTCAGAGACTCTGGACTTTGGACGAACAGTCAGAAGACGGCTAACGAAAAACGAATGGCGACAGATGAGCTACAGTCTCCAACTACACACCTACCATGTGCTTCTAATAAATAAAAGCTCTACTAATATGGACGGGGAGTGTATATGTGTACATACATGTAAGCTGGGAAATGGTGTCACTGTCACATCCTGGCGAATCAGAGCAAACCATCTCCTACAATCCACAGTCACAGTGCTAACTGGCATGCTAACTGGTTTCAGGTGACCGGCCTCGCTGAGGCAGGCCAAATGAGCACCTCATCGTCTGGCCGAGGGCCGGCGTGTCTGGCTTCTTACACAACAGCAAGCCCAGCTTTACGTCAAACGTGGCAGCAGTTCACTTTCTTTTTTTTTTAATTCAGACTGCTTCTCTCTTCGGACGGACGTGCCCTGCCGGATTAGGGTCCAGGTGAGAGGACAGCAAGATGGGAAGCTCTGATTGGAACCAGAACGTCTCTTGTTTACACACGCACAAACACATACACAAACCCACTCCCCTGTGGCATTGCGTTGCTCTGTGTTTGAGCAGTAATGATCAAACAAAGCTGTTAATTTCTTCATAATACCCCCAGCTGACTCTGGCTTCTCTCCTTATTAGAAATTTGCTCAAGCTCAACCACATATCCAATGAATGGTATTTAAACATAACAGAGAGAGAGAGGAGAAACGGAGAAAGAGAACTGAAGAGAGAGGGTGGGAGATAGAGAGGGAGAGGCAGACAAACAGAACGAGAAACTCAGATAAGAATGGTATTAAACTCTAAGAAGAGGAGATGGTTCTTTGAGATTATGTGTAACGACCATATCAAGGGCATACTTTCCAAAACTGAAAGGGATTATTCCAATTTGACCTCCTGTCACAGTCAAACTAGAGCTGCAGGAAATATCTGGACAGCAACATGTCGACCTTCTTCTGTCCTCTTAAGGGTCAGAGTACTGGCATCTGATACTAGCCAGGATTCAAGTGCTTCCTCTAGGACAAAGTGCTTCCTCTAGGACAAAGTTGATGAAATATGAAGCCTAGTGGTTTTGTCACAGTATCAAATATTGCCCAACAAAAGGGGGAGTGTGTTGTTTCCAAATGTGTTTTCATCTTCTGTTTATTGTTGTTTTTCTATGGCATGGGCTGGAGGAGGAGCAAAGCATTGACACGCCTACTTTACTGATTAGCTGTTGTATCAACAAAATCAGGTATTGCATGTTTGTATGCGTGTCCTTCTGTGTGTGTTTCGTAAGCTGCTTTGGTTCTCATTACTGCTCCACACCAGGCCAATGTTGCCCTCACCATCCCCACACCACAGTGCTGTTAATCAGAAGCATGTTGCAGTCTGCTTACAGGGTTGCCATCCCCACAAAAAGAACCCTTTACCGCAACAGCTGCTGTCTGCGGAAGAGCACACACCTTTTTAGTAGTGAGCACGCCCCAAAACACACCCACACCAACACCCACACACCTACGTCAGGACTACCGTCACCTTGCCCACAGTGAAGGGTAATCTCAGACGACAGACCTCTCCATCTGTCTCTCAGAGCTGCTGGAGCTGCCTCCGTTTTGCATTACTTGGTTCTAATTAACAATTGATCTGTTTTACTGTCGGAGCAAAGCAGCTCGTTTTGGTCGATCTTTATGAAATCATTATGAAAATTAAATTATGCATGAAAGAAAAAAAGAGAATCTCCTTGCAGGTGGGTTGTGCTCTGGAGGGGCATAAAAAAAAAGAAGGCAGCTCTGGAATTAAGGCAGCTCTGGATAGAAGGCAGCTCTGGAATTAAGGCAGCTCTGGATAGAAGGCCAGCTCTGCCCTGCGAGCAGCTCTGAAAAAGCTCCATGCTGTGATCGAGGTGATGAGAACATGACAATGGAAGAAGTGACCACAGCTCCCCTCCTCATGATAAACCAGGGAAGACGTGCACACTACCAGGGCTTCAGCGCCTAGGTGCCAACATGTCTGGGTTACACACGCAAATGACACACAAATACACACGCAATCTGACATATCCACATGCAACTTACATGCATCTTACATGAGAAGATGCATCACACATGCATCTTACATGAGAAACACTTGGGAACTGCCCTCGATTTTGACATCACACATGTAGAGACCTTCTTACAATGGCTAGGGGTGACTGGAGAACACAGAACCAGACACGGTCAGTGGTGAGAATAAAAGGGAGGAGCCAGTGACATCCTCTCCCTATACCTACAGCGCTGCCAATCACAAGCTGAAGTGGAGGAATCTCAGGCAGGGACAGATACACACCATACACACATTTTCACATATTTTTGGATAGCGAATGCCTAACTGCCTACATCAAAAGGGAGTGTCCAGGCACTTTTAACCAGGGCCGACTCCCCTGTGGGAGGGAAACGTTGTGCTGCTGCTAAAGATGATCCCAGTTGCCTTGGCAAAGACAAGGCCAAGCTCCTATTGGCTAATCGTGGTTGCACCAGAGACCCAAAGTTGCAAGCACGGAGGACAAGCTCCTATTGGCTAATCGTGCTCGTACTAGAGACCAGATAGTTTGGTATTGTGGTGATGGTGGTGGTGGTGCTGGTGGGTGGAGTTAAACCACTCTGCTGGCATTCAAGGAGGTCACGCTCCAGCTGCACTCCACGCCCATCTAATCCTCCAGCCGTAACTCTGATTGGGCCATTTGAACAGGCGCAGCAGTGCAGATCAGAGTGGGGCAGGATCAGAGCGGGTCTGGAGAAGATCAGTCAGCTTTGAACCCAAAATCCGCTTTGCGGGGCCTTCGAGTGGCATCACAGACCACCTGGACTACATGCTGAACTTCTCCTCTGTGGAGGATGAGGAGCAAGGGGGACATTTCCCTCCCAATTTTCCCTATCGTTTCACCTGTTTTCCACCCTGCCATTGGAACCTCACTTAAAGTGAAAGCCCAGGCGTCTGAAGCTTGACTGAAGCTTGAGTCTTGCTGCACTGAGTCTTGCTGTACTCCAGGACTGATGTGGCCTGATGTCTTTTGGTTCTGAATGCTTTCTTTTTTTGACAAGCAACTTCCTTTGATTGGCAGAGAGCTCAGCTTCCTGGATCCTGTTTGAGACTCCTGTTTGAGACCTGTTTCACAGCAGGTCAAAAGAGGCAAGAACTTTCTGATCTGACTCTCAGATCAGCAGCCACACAGAGAGAGAGAGAGAGAGCGCTTTAACTATGCTGAATCTTTCATTAAGAGTGGACATGACCTTGGAATGGTGCTTAATTCTACATGAGTGTGTGTGTGGTCTCCATGCTGAAGTCTGACTTTTATCACACCTTTGTGTCTTACGAGACCCAAATCTCCTAAAGCCTGACAGAACTAAGATGTTTATCATCCATCATTCAGTAACTCTGAAACATACCTTGCTGCATAAGCACGTGTTAACACACACACGCACACGCACGCGCGCGCACACACACACACACACACACACACAGGCTGGAGACAAACATCATCCTTTTCCATTAACCACCAACAACAACATTCATCATAAGCTACTGTCCAAAATAAACATTATTAGTTTTAATTTACAACATAATTATAATGTCATAAAGCTGTCATCAAAGCAACATTAAATGATATTATCGGAACCTCTGTGACACATGATGTAACGATCTGGGTCATTGGGATGACGCATCATGGCCACACCCCCGGCCCTTACATCACCTCCGCGTACTCACCCATCCCGCGAGTGTGATTGAAGTCTCCTCTGACGATTTTGCAGGACCTTCCGTCGCCGTTGCACACCCCGCAGCGGTCCTCCTTTGCCGACGAGCCGATGATGCCATCGCAGCCGATTGGCTGGGGAGAGGGGGAGGGGTTTGAGCGGGGTGGGGCGGGAGACATGTTGTCAGTTCAGAAGTGCCTACATCTGTCCAGCCTGTCTCACTCAACCGCTGGGACTCGCGTTAGCTCAGCCCTGAAATTTTTACTATGAGCCCACAACCGTTTCCACCTTGCTGCCAGCTGTGACTTTAAGTGGGGAAAACCAGCACTTTGGGATGAATGTCAAAGCAAATGTAGGAGCTTTAACCTCGATTAAACGTCTCTTACTGAGATGCTACGAAAGCTGATGGCTACGGTGGAAGAGTTGTTGTGAAGGTTTTGTCTGCTGGTCAGTGCCTGGCAGGTTTATAGTGGAGAAGTCTACTCTATTACATCATAAGTGCAGATGGATTAAGTCTGAGAGAGAAGAGTTCCAGCACAATCTCTCATTTTACACACACACACCTATATACACACACACAAACACACGTGCACAGAATCTTTAATCAAATTTGAAATTAGAACCTTTGTTTTAAGAACACTTTGTATATACAGTATTTGTAAATCTGTGCCTCAAAATCAATGTCTCCAAAGTTCAGTTTCCCCTCCACTACAGTAGAGTCTTCAGAATCTCATCCTAGTTCATTCACGTTCTTGTAAAACCCAAACTCAGAAGTGAGTCGGCATTTTAAAAGAGCTATGAACACCAGATCTATTTTCTTGTTTGTTTCTTCTCCAGTTGGAGATTAGAAGAAATGGGTTTTAAATGGGCAGAGAGAGAGAGAGAGAGAGAGAGAGAGAGAGAATGAGACCATGGCAGCCATTACAGCCCTCTGAAGAAACTGAGTGACTTTTACTTAAAGACGCTCGACATTTTCGAAGCCCACGAATTAGCTGGACAGACAGCGTGGGGAGGAGAGAGACGAGGGAGACGCTACACTCTGTGTGAAATTAAATAAAGACACGTGGGAGGCAGTGAACGTCCACACTGTGGTTCTGCTCCAGTAGTGAAGGCAGATAGATACGACCTGCGTCCTTCAACTAGACGGCCACAAAGAGAGGCAGTCTAACTAGTGCCCATCAGAGGGGGGGTACTGATGTGCCAAACAGAGAGAGACAGACAGACAGAAAAAGAGGGAAACTGAGTGAACAGGAAGGGAGAGAGAGAGAGAGAGAGAGAGAGAGAGAGAGAGAGAGAGAGAGAGAGAGGAAAAGAGGGAACAGTAAAGGGGGAACAAATATGAAGCAGACTACTCAGTGAGTGTCTGGAAATGATTTCATGAAAGTACAGTGAGAGTAAAGTAGAAGGCCTTTCAGACAGACACGCATGCACACGCACACACACACACACACACACACACACACACACACACACACACACACACACACACACACACACACA
>JAOXYF010000001.1:5561057-5573573 GCA_028565775.1 Sternarchorhynchus goeldii | reverse complement strand
GTAGAGGGGGTGGCAGGACGGTGTGGCGTGTGTTGGCAGGGGTAGAGGGGGTGGCAGGACGGTGTGGCGTGTGTTGGCAGGGGTAGAGGGGGTGGCAGGACGGTGTGGCGTGTGTTGGTGAGCAGGTCATGAGAAGAAGCAGGGAAAAGGAGAAGGAAGCTGTGGGACAAGACAGACCTGCTAGGAGAATCTCAAAAGAGTAAAGTATGTACAGGGTGTGTGTATGTGTGTGTGTGTGTGTGTGTGTGTGTGTGTGTGTGGAGGGGGGCCTCACCGTCGTTTACCACAGCCGTCCACACGTGACTTTTCTTCTTGCCCGCGTGGCGCTCGTGGGCCTGGCACTGCTGGTCTCGGAACGTGGGCAGACCCTTGGCACACGGGGGCCCCTCACACACCTCGTGTTCCACGCTGACCCCAGGGCAGTGCCTCCCGCCAGGCCCCGGCCTGCACCAGGGACATGTGCAACACTCAAACGCTCTCTCTAACGCTTAAACGCTCACTCCAACACTCAAGCACTCACTCAAATACTCAAACACTCACTCCAACTGTGCAATGTATACAACGTCATGCCTCTTGAAGGATTCGACAGTTACAAAGTTACGAGACTTTTAGTAATGCAGTCAAGTATGTTCAACAACAGAGCTGCAATCGAATATTCAAGTCAAAAGTGCATCTGACAGCTGTGTTGTCTAATGGTGAAGGTGTTGTACTCTCTCTGAGCAGTCAGGCCCATTAAAACAAGAGAATTTTGCTAGCCTTGATTTCTAGAGAGGCCCCTCGTTTATCAAACAGCAGACACATCTGGTATTTTGTGAACGTTCATCTGATCCATGTTTTTTTTTCCCCTCCTGTACCAGAAAAAATGGGAGAGAAAGTTGGACCTGCAGCTGTAAACCGAGTCGCCTTGTAATGAATATCACCGGGCAGATTCATTTCACCGAATTCCCCAAAGGACCACGGAGATATCCGTGCTGGCCAAGCGGCTGGAAGAGAAGCTTGGAAGTTGTGCTTCGATGCTTTCATTCATATCAGAAGATGCAACAGCACTGTCATGGCGGGCATCCGTATACGTACAAGCAAACGTCAGAAAAGGATTTGCTCTTTAAAAGCACAGTCAACTGACTGAGGTTCAAACATTCAGGTTCTCTTCAAAGGAACGGAGCAAAAATGACACAAATCACCCAGTTGGTGTGGTTTGTGACCAGGACTGTGGTGACCAGTTGGAATTTCAGTGGGAGTGAAGTCTGCAAAAATCTTAACACACAATGGCTGCTTTACCCTCTTCGTGCTTTAAACTGCAACAACACATTTAATCAAAACAAGAAAAATCCTTTTTTTGAATAAAAGGTTCCCAGTAGCTGGTCCACGGGACTCTGCTCTCCATCCTCCGGGTGACGGTTCCTGGTGCGTTTCCATGGTAATGTCTCTCCTGCCTGTGGCCAAACCGCAAATTTAGGGTGTGTTCAGTCTTGGCAGCTTTGCTTCGATTGAAGCGAAACCCTGGTGTGTTCGCACTGTTACTGTGGTTGGATAGAGTCGAACTGTTACTGTGGTTGGATAGAGTCGCACTGTTACTGTGGTTGGATAGAGTCCTCAACTGGTAATAATATCACCAGATGTACACAAACCCCACAAGTGCATTTAGCCCAGCGTAAACATTGCTTCGAAAGTTCGGTTGCCATTTTCGTAGCTATTGTCCCAAAACATAAAAGATATCCAATCAGATTGTGACTTTTCTGCCTTTCTGTACTGCGCATTGGTTTAAGTTTTTTGTCATAGGCTACTCCACAACTGTCTGAAGTTTTTAACCATTTTTTATGATTAGGTGGAAGACTACAGGTATCTAAACAGCTAAATCGGCAGCCTGGAAGTAAACAAAATGTCACTGTGTTAACCACTCATAACCCTCTTTTCCAGTTCTGAGGTGACCGAGGATGGACGATAACTGTTCCAACAGCACGGTTAGCTGCATCACTGTTCGGGTGCGACGTGCGGATTCGCTGACTGGTTCCACCCAAACTGAGGTAAACTTCTTGCTGCCTGCTCTTGCATCACCAACGTTCAGCATTTGGATATGTTCTGAGCTGTTTTGCACATATGAAATGAAACACTCAAAACCATCCAGGCAACTTCAAAGGATCCATATCGCCAGATACACGCAGCGTGGTTTAGTGACATAATTATGACAAGAACTTATCGCCAACACAAAGACATCCTGACTCCTGACTGTGGAACAACTGTCTCCGGAGTCTGAATCCGAATGGCCTGATGCTTGGAATGACAGAATGATGGAATGGCCTGACACGCAGAATGACTGAATGACGGAATGTGAAATGGCCTGTAGGCCTTAGTACCTGTTTGGCCCAAGAATGGAAAAGACGCTATAATGATATATGAGCACCAGGACACAGAAATTCACCATAACAGCAATAAAAAAAATCGTAATAACAATACACTTTATTTATGACATGCTTTTCAATTACCCAAAGACACTTACATGGAAAGTAAAATTTTGGCCCTTGCTGCTGGTGAGGGCTTGGGGATTAAAGCTTCGCTTAAAGCTCTGTCTCAGTATAATGAGATGGAACCAGACACCCTGGAACCCAGCTGAAGCACCAGGTTTGGCCCACATTTCAAAGGGAGCTAATGTGAGTTTGGGAAGAAAAAAAAAACCTGAAACTGCTCTGAGGTCATCCTGTAAATTAAGCATCACAGCACTGATCTAGGAACAGTTTTTGTGTTCCTATTTATGAAGACAATTACATGGACATGTGGATATGTGGTATGATGTGGGTGGCCATTCCTGGTACCCATGACTCCTTGGGGCAATGGTGTGTGACGACAGGGAATGACCTCCGTTTAGAAGCTCGTAACTCAGTCACTTAACTGTTGAGGAGCACAGAAGAGAGTCAGAAGAGAGTTCGTCTCTAAGCCAGTGCAGCCCTATTTGAACATGTTCATAACCACACAGCAGCTCCTAACCTGCAGGTCTGAAAATAGCATCCAGGTCAAGACCTGCGTTTAACCCTCAGTTTTCCAGCACCTCTTCCACTGCTACCATGAACTTCACTTCACTTCACTTCTCTCTTCTCCTCTCCAGTGAGAAGCAGTCAAGTTCTAACATACTTTTTCCTTCTACTCCAAACATCTAAACCATTTCTTTATGCTTTTCTCTTTTTGCTAATGCAGAACGCTGGAACTCCTCTTTCATTTTTTCCTCTCTCTTCCTTCCCTTGTCTCTGTTACTCTGTCCGACCACCACTGAGGGCAGCTGTGAGCAGCCCACACCATGATTCAGGATCTGAGACAGATTGGTGTGTTTGAAAAAACGCTCTGCCTTCGAACAAACCTTGGTGTCATGGAAAAGACACACAACTCTTCACACTGTGAAATGCAACCAAAACAACATGGTTACACAAAGGTCACTGAAGCAGCTCTGGATACAACAGTCTTGCAGTTGCCAAAGGCAACAAGCAGATTTTCTGTACATCCTAGAATTTATTATCCCTTGAGTTTCTGCAGGAAACACACACACACATGCGCACACACACACGCACATGCATGCACAGGCGTGCATGGACATTCACGCACACACTCACACACACACAAACACACATTCCAGGAGGTCGTTTGCCATTGCGATTCGCCTCTCGGCAGAGTGGCAAGAAAAATGAATTTCTGCCAGAGCTCAAATAAATCCATCACGCTGAGTGCAGTGTGACTGGGACTGCTTGGCTGTCCACAGAGAGCCGTGGAGCTTGGAGCGAAGCGTTGCCTGTAGTGTGGAAGCTGAGTGCGGGCTCACAATGCCTTCACGTACAACACAGTAATCCTAAAAAATTACTTTATTTATGACGTGCCAGGGTTCTGCAACATGGAGGAACCTTGTCTACACAAATGCAATAGACATGGTTGTAATCAGTAATATCAGTTTGTGCAATCGTGTGTGTGTGTGAGTGTGTGTGAGAGGGGACAGGCTTACGGTGGGTGGTCACACTTCCTCTGCCTGAATCGGGCTCCGGTGCCACAGGTGCGGCTGCACATGCTCCACTGGCTCCACGGGCTCCAGTCTCCATCCACGTGCTGGGGGATGGGGGTCTTACTGACACAGTCCCCCGCCCTGCACCACTGCACACGCCCAGCGCACACACACACACACACACACACACACACACACACACACCCAAGCATTCACATGCATGTGCACATGCGCACACACAAACACAAACATCCATGAATGAGCAGAGAAGGAAAGTGCTACTTATATGCATTTGGGGGTAATAATGAATAGTTTACAAAGTTCACTGTACACTGATCCTGTTTCATTAATGATATATTGGGTCTGCTGGCTGTCAGTCACGGTCTCACCAAGCCACACATGGATCTTAACCAGTATAAAGTGATATGTGTCAAAGTGCTAAATGTTTGCTTGTCTGAGTGGCCTAACAGGATCAGTTCAGCCCTAACAGGAAACAAAGCCTCTCGTTACCTTGTCCGCACCGCACTCGGTTCCATCCAGAGGCGGGTCCAGTCTGGTCTTGCAGGAAGTGTCCCCTTCCACCAGACACCACAGGCCAGCACACATCAGGTGCTGAAAGAACACGGCATCAGCTTTATCTTAGAACTGCCTGGACCCCCCCCCCCCGTGCCCCGGAGACGTGCCATTCAGGCCCCCGAAAACTTTGCGGGGTAGAAGATGCATCCCCTGATGATCAGACAGAACAGCTGGCTACCCTGACAGGAGAGGAGAAGAGAGGGGACAGGACACGCCTGACTATGCCCTTCTCCAGCCTCATAAAACCTCATAAAGCCTCATAAAATCTCATAAAGCGGGACAAAGCGGGGGATTTACGTCCTGCATTTGTCCAGACAGACGAGGTAAAGTGGAGAGGGAGAGAGGGAGCAGCGTGTATCCACCAAGTCCATGTAAGTGTGTTGGGTCTGGGGTCGGACCCCCATGTCCTTACGGGTCCCATCAAATGGATGCAAGACCTTCTCGAGATGATCGTCCTTAGCGTACAAAGGGTCCCGCAGAGCGTCCCGTCACGTGCTCCGTGCGAGAAACCAAACGGCTCATGGTAGCTTCATCCAGATCTCGTCTACGTCGCTTCGCTCAAATATGGGAGTGAAAGCTATAACTGCAGGGTTAATGCTCTAAAAACAACAATAAACAAACAAACAAACCACTTCGGGGATAAACTGGGTAGGAATCAAAACCCAACGTGTCAGCACCTGCCATCAGTGCTAACATATGGGCTGTCACTATGGTAACCAAAAATCCAGGTGGGAAATTCGTTAAGGATAAGGCTGGAAAATTCTAAGGCAGGTTAAAGGAACGGCCTAATTACCTGTTTGGAACCAGAAAACAATGACTTTCAGACAGTGTGTAAAAAGGCCTTCTAAACACAGTGTTGTTTTAATAGAGCAACCACAAGCAACTTTCTCCTGTTCACCGATGATAAGGGAGCTCTGCGGACAGCTCTGGCAGGCCTTCGATCAGCGTGCGGCTTGTAGCACTGACAGCTCGGTGGAATTCTGAACTGTCTACTTTGGCTCGCGCTGTGAACTGAAACTGTCCAAACTGCACACAAGGAGGACGTTTTATTATTTTTTTTTCTGGCTTTTTTCTAAAATCCCCTCGTTTTCGTCTCTCGCTGAGGTCTGTCGGAACGGCCACACCCCTCGACTCGCACGAGGCTGCGGTGAGACGCGCTTGATCGCAAACGCAAACCCCGAAATGTGTGAAAACATTTTCAAGCAAATAACAATAAAATCTGGAACAAGAGCATGTTTAAGGGTCTGTATTTGGTAATCCCACAGTCCTGTTTGGTAATCCCACAGTCCTGTTTGGTAATCCCACAGTCCTGTTTGGTAATCCCACAGTCCTGTTTGGTAATCCAATAAGGAGCACTCACCTCCATGTCGGAGCAGAAGGTGGCGTTGGATCCGAACAGGATCTGGCACTGTTCATCGGCGCTGTAGTGCATGCCAGGCAGCTTTGCGGGCAGACGCAGCCGATAGCGGCTCCGCGGGTCCGTGTGCAGTAGACAGGCGCTCGCCTTGGACCTGGTGAGCAGCAGGGGGCGACAGAGAGCACGCTAGGACCGTGGGCTAAGACGAGGTTACGCGTGTACGTCACGCTCTCCTCTCTATTAAGAATAAGTGCTAAGATACAGCAACACACTCCCCTATGTGAAGAGCCACCTACATGCACACACACACACACACACACCTGCATGCACACACACACACATACACACACACACACCTGCATGCACACGTATGCACACACACACACACACACACACACACACATGCACGCACACACACACAATTTTATTTTCCATTTGCGTACCTCTGTGCTTTTCTCCTGCAAACTCACTCAAAATATTTGTTTCCCCCCGAGGGAAAGAAGGCCTGTTCCAAGCCCACACCCTCTTTGAAATTCAGGCCCTTACAGCCAGGCTGGGCAACACCTTCTCCCCCTGCCATCAGACTCCTTAACTCAGAGACTCACAACCGATTCTTAACAAAGATCCTATTCATTTAACAACACCACGTTCTTTAATTAGTTGTTACTTCCATGACTGCTAAACACCATAAGCATATTTACATTGACCTGGCACATTTATTTCAAAGCAACTTACAATTATGACTGAATCATTTCATTTCACTGTATACTTCAGTGTAGCCTGAATGGCAAAAACCCTAAAGACCTGATTTGACCCTTGAAAACCAGAATGGTGAGAACAGAGCCCTGTACCAGACACTTCTCCCACATTCAGCTGTGCCGAGACGGCGGGAGAAGTGGCCGACACGCACCGAAGGCCCCAGACAATGCGTGGAGCCTGCTGCTCGGCAACAGCTGCTACTGGCAACCGTGGTGCTAAAGAGGTGAGAGAGTGGCAATCACAAGGCAACAGCAGATTTCTGGCTTGGAACGGAAAACAATGTGTGCTGGTGGTGGTGTGGAAGGGACTTAAAAAATTATTTTTGAATTTTTGACTGATGACAAACTAGCCTCTGACAGCTATTTTGACTGTTTATTTTGGAGATATTTTGGAACGCTCTTTTTTCCCCAGTCTTTTTTCAAATTTTCTAAACCCGATATTCTAGAGTGTGTGAGTGGATCTGGTATATTAACAAACCTTCCGACGCGCCAAGAGATTCAGAGATGAAATAAAGGGGCCTTTGATTGTGCCACAGAGAGCAGGAGCTCAGTGGGGGACTGAGACACCGCAGCCTTTAGTCCAGGCAGTCGGTCCTCCACTATAATGATCTGTTGTATATGAAGAGGCCAGTGGATTGAGGCCGTCTCATATAGGGGATAACTACGGTGTGTGTGTGTGTGTGTGTGTGTGTGAGAGAGATATTCCAATGCACTGTATTTGTGCAGGAACAATTTCCTAAGGAGTCTAGACATTTTTAAAAGAGGTCATCGAACTTCTGACAAATAAACTAAAAGAAGGAAAAAAAATGAGTTGAAGTGAAGCTTTCCATCCTGTTGCTTGCGGCAACGAGAGTCTCCTCATTACGGCTGTAGATTCTGATATATCTACCAACCTGAGGCTGAGAGTCTCCTCATTACGGCTGTAGATTCTGATATATCTACCAACCTGAGGCAGGCTTTGTGAGAAGTATCAGAGCCTGAAGATTATCTCAGGTGTTAAGAGAGACGCTTTAACATCTCGCTGGCTTTGGTAGAACAAGTGCTTCTGGGAATGAGGTGACGGCCAAACACAAGAGCAAGAACACCGGTCATGGGCATTGTACATCAAGGAGTCCGTACACATGTGCTGTAGATCTATGACTAGGTGATCTGCAGTCAGACAATCCACCACATTGTAAATTTCAGTATCAAATAATCCAGTACTGAAATCAGCATCGAATAAACCTGCATCAAATAACCGAGTACCAAAATAAGTATCAAATACTTACGAAGTACCAGCACTTAAAAGAACAAATTAGAACACTGACACTAACATGGCAGTGGGGACATTGGTCTCTCTCTTCCAGCCCAGGAGGGTGTGTGAGGACGTCGTACGGTCAGCAGATCAAGCACACGTTCTAATGATCTGCCAGCTCTTCAGAGGCAAGTTCACTGTTCGAATGACGCAAGTGACTGGCAATGGGAGGAGGAAGGAGGGGGCAGGGAGGGTACGGGGAACCGCCCCTTTATCACAGCTGACCAGAGCTCAGACATGGCACTAAAGCCAAGGCACCTGCAAGGCACCAAGGCAACTCTCACATGCTTCAACCCTCACATGCTTCAACCCTCACATGTTCACAACAGCCACGGTGGTTCCTTTGGCCCTGTTTGAAGATGCCAAACGGAGACGTGGAGAGCTGTTTAACCACTGGCCTACTGTGCACTTTTAGTTTTTACGCTCTTTCGTAGTGTCAGCAGCAAATTAAACGAAGCCCCCTAAAGTTATTTCAACTTTAGACTTTCCGTGGACCAGTGATGGAGGCTTGCCCTCAAGTTTCCTAACCCAGTCCAATTAGGTTAGAGCAAAATCGGGGAACCGCCTGGTGGACTGGGTTGGGAAACGCTACTCTGATGTACATGACAGAGATTTCTCACCTCAGGAAGTTTTCCAGGTCGTCGCGGCTACAGGTGGACCAGGAGAGGTCGCTGGGGTTACGACCTTTGATCCATTCTCCTGACATTATATGGGAGTGGCCAGTGCAAGTAGCGTGGTCATCATCGTGACTCATTCCCATGCTGTAAAAGAGAGACAGCTTGACGGAAGTAATACACACACACACACACACACACACAAACACTCCTGCAGTTTCACACCACACACACATTTCCATGATACTTTTAAGATATTGGGGAGTCTGAGACCGGGCAGCAGAGGAGAAACACAGGAACTAAAAATGCTCGTGACACATGGGCTTCCGGGCCTCGTCTCCACGCCGCTCCTAACTAAACAAAATAAAAGCCTGCGGAGTAACAGCCAGCTTGGGAGATCTCAGAACCCTCGCACTGGGAGACGGCGCAAGAGGAAAATACTGAAGGAACGCTAAAAAACGCAGCAGTTTAAGCAGTGTACTGCCACAGCCAAAGCAATTTGTTCAGTAACATGCGACATGTTCTTCAGCTTTCTGGAGTCAAAGGTCAAAGGACCGACGCAGAAGATGCTGGGCGAGAAGAGATCTAAAGAGGGAGTGGATCAGAGAAGAGCGGGCTTGTCAACATACGGACGAACCGCACTGCCACAAGTGGTAACCTGGCCTAGTGGCAGTAACATGCCTTCATGCCTCGGGTGCTCAGCAATAGTCCACTGGGATGATGACCTGGGATTAAATGGACAAGACCACTGAGAAGCTCGATCAGTCCTGTAATAGCAAACATCAAGACCCAGTTCTTACATCGAGGCGCAATTCACAAGATGAATTTTCACTTAATGCTCTGATGACAACTAAGTTTGCATTTGGAAAATAATTTACTCCACTTCTGCAGCTTCAATGTTCCTTTCTGCAGAATGTATCATTCACCACCATGAGAGCTCCAGCGCAAACCTTCTCCAGGTCTTGCATGACGAGCTTTCCTGATTTTCCTACGAGGTGAACCTAAATACAGTCCCGCATCGTGACCGGGAACAATGTTGATTCATTAAAGAAGGTATGAGAAGCTCCATCCACCACTGCTCTCGCTGAATGCTACTTTTAAACTAATGATCATCTCAGAAAAGCTAAACAAATCACAGAGGGAAAACGTAAACGTGCACACAGTCACTGGCGTGAGCAGATGGAGCTGCTGAAGGAGGCTTTTCTCCATACATGTAGATACACTTTCACTTTTAATTGGTTTCTTTGCATGGTTCAGTCCCACTTCCAACTCCTGTCTTACTTAAACACGATGGTAATATGCCAGGGTTTATGATCTTTATAATTACATATTTACTTCACCAGCTACAGCAAACAAATAACCATTTAATGGATAAAAAAAGAACTTGCTGGTCCAGGACTAACGGCTGTGTAATGAAGCGTAAATCAGTGCGGTAATAAAACTTTCTCCCCAGTTAAAGAGAAAGGCCAGATAACATTTCACAGTTTCGAATCCGACCATCAGACAGTGGTGAGTCAAAGAGGTTCCGCTAGACTCATCTGAGACAATAAAGCCTTTTCAAGCCTGTAGGTTCAGATGCACGTAAATGTCAAGCTGACGAATATAGCACAGGCCGAAGCAAGTCAGGCGAAGCCGTTCGCCACCGTCCTCACAACATGCCAAATTGCGTCTTTTAATCCGTGCAAATAAAGGTCCGCTCACAGTGCTAAAATGCCCACTTTAATAGGTGTTTTACAGAGTGAGCACAATGGATGCTTGTGGGTGGGTGGGAGGGGCACTGCCTATGCAACCGTACCCGTCATCTTGGCACCTTTTGGCCGCGCTGCTTGCCAGCTCGTTACTACTGGGCCTCTACAGCCACACCAGGTCAGCGTCGCCCTGCTGGCCACCACTGGAACGAGCACATGGCTAAATCCTCGGCAGCCGTAACGCCTGCCCTCATGCTAATACTGCTTGGGTATATTTCCAGGTGAGTTTGATTTTGGGTAGCCAACGCCGGTCTATCAAACAAAGCTTTTTTTTTCTTTTGCATGCCAGAGAGGATAATTACATGTTATTGCTGTGGATAAAAAAAAAACCCATCAAATGTCAGAATGTACAATCAGAATAATTAATAAACTCTAAAAGTGGTGGAAAGGTGAAATAAACTATGAGCACTCCATGACTGAACTCAAAGCGGCACACATGCAGAGAGGGGAGTGTAAATCATGTTTTAAGGCAAATGTTTCACCCAAAAATGCCAACAATGCAGGGGGTCCAGCGGGGGCCTGTGGCGTGATCGTACTTGTATGGCGCCACCGGGCGCGCTCTTTCCCGCAAGGTCGGCGTTTCTCAGCTGCTCTTCTCCTTCGCGCCTTCAGCTCACCTAAAGAAACCAGCCAATGTTGCGGTGTGGCCGGAGCGTCGCGTTGGTAGTGTGTTTTTTTACGTGAGCTTGCGTGCGGCCAAGCGGAAGAATCTGTGGCTTTGTGCATTTTGCGAGACACGTTAACACGTAAAGGAGGCATGCGGCCGTTTGAGGGGCGTGGCCTCAGAGCTCACTTGTCCTAGGGTTAGAGTTAGGGTTAGGGGCGTGGCCTCAGCACTCACTTGTGTCCTAGCTCGTGGGCGATGGTGAAGGCCAGGTTCAGTCCGTTGTCCTCCGCTAGCACACACTTCCTCTTGGCGCTGCAGGTGCCGCCCAGGTAGGCGATGCCTGTGTGGGAAGCAGATCCGTGGGTGGGAAGGGGAACGTACACAGAAGAACAGACCTTCCCTCTGGTCTGCCACTCAACGTTCAGCTTTACATGGACTTACAATCTGTCAAAAGCGAGAAGCCACAAGAAATATTTGCTTCCCCTCGCTCTCTCTCTCTCTCTCTCTCTTTTCTGGCCCAGATGTTTTCCTAGACCTGCTTTCTGTCCCTAGAAAGTCCAGCGTCCAGCGTTGATTGCATAAAATAAGCTGAGCTGTGAGGCGCTTCCCCGCTAAACTCACTCTGGTTCGGAGCGGCAGGGTTCGGCTCCCATGGTCTCCTCTCTCCTGGGAGGTTTATAACATTGACCCTGTTTCACTGCCAATTACACAGGGATGATTCAACAGGCTGAATAACAGTGGTGCCAAAGAGAGGTTGTTCAATCTAGACCCCCACCCCCTACCCCCATCCCCCAGATGACAGCAGAGGCAAGATACAGCATCTCCCACCATGAACCAGCATAAAAACTCAGTGGTGTAATTCTTGGCATGATTTAACGAGCAATATATTATGTAAAGCAATGGCAGGTGCAGACGATGGTAGTGTGTGGGCCAAGCCGCAGGTCTGCCACCTGAGCGGAGCTGGCGTTCGTGCCAAGTTATGTCGTCCAATGCAATAGGAGAGCACTGTACTGTAAAGCAAGACTACGCTGGTGTGACAAATTCATCCAATGCAATAGGATGAATTTGTCAACTCTTCTGACATCTCATGAAATGTACAGGATCTGCCGTCTGAAGATCTTCTAATATAGTAGCCCTCCGTATAGTCTAATTCACGTCCTCAGAAGGAATCGCCTTTCCTTCACAGTACTGAAGTGTTTCTCCTACCTTCTCTACAAACCACTTTTATTTATGTTGCTCTGTTCCTCTCCCTCTCTCTACACAGATTATACTTAAATCAAGCAGGAAGGTTCTAGGGCTGAACATGGAAGATTTCACCCATATGAGACTCTAGTTAACATATTATACAAAAGGTTTGCAGCGATTTAAAAAAAAAAATTGTGGCACACATGTTATCACTTTATACCACTGGGAATAAATCACTTCAGAAAAGGAGACAGTTCATGTGAACTGTGTTCAAGTAAAGCCACCACTGGTGACGTGACCAGGGACAATAGTTTAATTTATTGCGGTTGACAAACTTTTACTCTTTAATTCTTTCTTCCTCTCTCTCACTCCGTCATGTGCACACAGTCACATCAACC
>JAOXYF010000001.1:5549516-5560086 GCA_028565775.1 Sternarchorhynchus goeldii | reverse complement strand
CACCCCCCCCCCCACACCCCACACACACACAAAATCACTCTGACACATGTTTATTATTAGAACTTTGATAACAATGTTGTTGTACATTAAATAAAAGTTTAATCACTAACATCTCTTTTAACAGAATCATTAAAAATAACACACTAAGGACATACTACAGAAGTTAAGATGTTAAAAAACAAACATATTGAATACAGCATGTCTTTCACTTTAAACCGCAGTGGAACCAACAAGGCAATGGTGTTTAAAACTACAGCCTAGTCAATAAAAACATCTGGAACTCATCTTACATGCATAGCACTGAATGGTGAATAATACCCTAGTATAGACTTCAGGCACTATTCCCATATGTGAACAGTCACAGGCTGAAGAGGATCTGGTTTAAAATGAATTTACCTTATGCCATCTGTAAGCGCGTCTCCGCAGGGGCATCGCCAATTAACAGAAACAAGGCCCGATGGTCCGTGGATGTAGCGCAAAACGAGAACATATGACATACTGGAAACCCCCTCGCTCCCTGAGCCGATAACATGAGAACCGTCTGTTGAGAGGCAATGTTTCGGTTTAAGGGTTCATATCTCAACCTGTCCTACCAAACACTCAGATCTTCTCACTGTTTAACAGACGTTTGTGGGTGGGAAAAAAACAAACAAAAAAACAACAACCTTCCTTGAGTGACGGACAGAAACACCAGGGGAACCCCCCCCCCCCCCATTTGTTTCTTTGTAATTATAGCTACCCTTCCTATTGAGCCCAATATTCACAATCAAAGCTGTACCAGTCCACCTGTTTCTAAATGCTTTCCAGAGTTTGTTTTGTATGGTTTTGTGTGTTGCAAGTCATGATGTACAACAAAGAGAAACTTGTGTGGGTTTAGCAGATGATTGACATGTAACAGGAGAGCATGCAGATGCTCGCACACACGCTCGCACGCACGCTTGTGAGCAGAGTGGTTCAGGTGGTACAGCCATTAACTCTCGCAAACCTGCTTCACCAGCTCCAGCTTCTGACAGAGTAGCGGAAGTGACGGAGGGGGTTTGGGAGTTTATTCGTGAACCTGCACCTTAGGGTCAGCAGAGGCAGCTGTCGGGGGTGACCGTCAGTGATGCAGACACGTGCACTCTGTTACGGTGATGCTACAACTCACGAAAGCTGAGCAAGGAGACCGCAAGGGTCGTTTAACGGGAAATGACTGACTACCTGTCAAGCAGGTTACATTTGAGTCATCTCCGCTACTTTCAAAGACTTGTAAACAGCTCCAAAAATGATAGCAGGTGAATCAAGCTGCCAGTTTAGGATTCAGGATTAATGAACAGCTAAAACTTGCACTGCTACCAAAACCCAAGCCCGTCTTTCTATTCTGTCCAAGGTCCAAAAGCAGGATCAGAATCAGAACTCATGACCACACGGTGATTATGATCTCATTTAACAGAACTTTTTAACCTCGTGTTTTCAAAACAATTCATCACTCTAATCCCAAACTGCTGTTCCATATTGCAAAACACACTTTGCTTCCAAATGCTGACGTTTCAAAATATCATTTTCAATTATATTTCTGCTCACTGCAATATGCTCTGGACCACATAAAAAAACTCACTGGTGAACCCTTAACGTGACATGGTTAAAGACTGGCTTTCTTGTGTTGCATCACGTAAATACCTTGATTCATGAAAACCCAGAAGTCTTATCAAAAACATCTGAGACTGGCCTGAATACATGCAACATGCTAAACAGGGTCTATGTTGTTAGTCTGCTGTACTGAGGCCAGTGTGATAACCAGGGTCACCAATATTTTATGTAACTCTATATAATTGTGAAGCTAAATATCCCTGTAAGCCTGTATCTCAGCAGGTAGCAGATAGTGAAAGATGTTAGTACCACCACTCCCAGAGTGCTCACACTGTGTAATACTGATAAATATATTTATATCTGCCAAATGTTAAAAATGATCTTTTATATAACTGGGTGAGCTGCACAAGTAAGAATTCCAATGGACTTGTTTATTAATGGCCAGTAAATTTGTATAATCTCAAATCTTTCTGTTCTTTTGCACACAGATCATGATAAATTATCTTGAAAGGATAATCTCCACATGCTACGTTATTCTCTACGGCTACATCATTCAACGTTTTCAAAAACAAAGCCTGAAACTTGCACATAGACATGCATAATGAAACACACACACACACACACACACACACACACACACACACAAAAAGCCCAGTCTCTGAGGTAATGCATGGCTCTGTTGTTAGTGGCAGAGTGCAGGCTAGGGGAGGCCAGCGCTTGTGATGTTGAGAGCCGGGAACAATGAAACAACTTTACTGGGCTGCGCTATCTTCGGCTCCATCTGAGTCAGCACAGGATAGTCCCGCTCAGCACGGGACACGAAGGCCCGCGGAAGCCCTGCAAAGCTCCCTTGCTTTATGGTTTTGCACACAAGTGCCAACGCAGGGCAGAACGACATTAGCTGTCCGCATATTAAGGCGTCGGACATTGGTGTGCAGGGGGCGCTGTTGAGTTCAACAGCTCAGCGCTGGAACAACTGGGAACTACGTGCTCGGCAGAACCTGGCCGCAGAGCATCCGCACCGAGGCGTCCACAAACATTCCCGCACGCTCGCAGGACTAATGAAACGACTAATTCGCCCCAAGCCACTTCCACACTCCATCTCCCACACGGCGATCTGTCAGGGCTTCTCCTTCTGTTCTCCCGATGCTTCCAGGCCGGTAGAAAACCAAACACGGGGAGCGTGACGGAGCTGCATGCGCCACTGCCCTGCAGGACCCTGCAGGACCCTGGAGTTCCCCGCGGCTGCGTGACGTACGGAAAAAACCAAACAGATCAATCCGTTATGAGGGCTCATGCTGTTTTCAAAAGGTGCTCCAAAGTTTGCACAACATATCGAGCTTGGACCAAAGTGCGACAGCTTCCATTTTTCATGCAAACATGGAGGCCCACGAGGCATGTAGCGACTGGCTGGGTGTTCACTAACTGGGTCACGCTGGGAAACAGGCACAAAGCAGACGCAGAAGGACTTTGGAGGGGGAGGGAGGGAGTGGTTTTGTTCCCGCCCAGACGAGCACCCGCTCCTCAAAATCCTGCTCCTCCCTCCGTGGGCGGGAAAATCGGCCAACCTCTCCAGTCCTGGAACGCTTAGATGTCCAGAACCATTTAGAGCGTGAGATCCAGCAGCTGCAGCACTAGCGGTTCATACCACGATGGGCTCGCCTGCTCACGTCTTCTGTTTCAGTGGCAGGGGGTTGTGGCATGAACGGCTGCCACTCGCACTCCCTTCAGCCAGAGAGCAGCTGGATGACATTTCACCTGATTAGGGTAGCTTGTCTAGATTAATGAGAAGTATCACTTCAGAGTGGAAAAACAGGAAAGTGGAACTAGTAACATTCTTCCATCACATTGCCATGCCTCGTTGAACTGATATGACCTCCGTCCTTGACACAGCACTGATTACTTTCATTATCTGACAGGAAGTCGACTGAATTCAAATTGTTTATACTGCCTCAAAATATTTAGCATAAATAGGAATCATACTTATAACAAATCCCTTTCCCCAGTTGTATCTAAGAGCTAAATTTTTTCCCCCTGAAGGTTTACGAATGCCACTCTCTTTCTGCGTGCTCTTCAGTGTTCTTCGTTCTAAAGAGCATGTAGATCCTGGTTATTCTTGCCCTCATGCTCTGGGAAAAAGGGAGAGCAAAATTTCTGACTTTGTATTTTTGTATTATTTCTTCTTCTCACTTCTACTTTTGCTTGTACTTGTTTTAGTAAACTGTTTATTTTCTACCTGTCATTAGAAGCCATTTTGTTTGTTTAAATTGATTTCCTTGTCTGATTGTTTCTTTGCAGTCTCACCTGAGGCAGGAGCTTTGGCTGTTTACTGAGAGAGAGATTATTCTGAGGGGGGTTGGAGCAGTAAACCATGCCATGTTTTCTTCATGGAAAAAGTAAGCTCTGTTTTCTTTACAGCAGAACCAGAGTGAACCTATCCCTGATTGATAACAGTCTACTCCTCACCCCTTTTCCCCATTCTTTGGTTTCAGGCTCCTTTTTAAATTGTTCTGTTGACACATTTCTTCAGTTTTAACTCTGAGAATTTAGGTTGGTTCTTTATTATTACACCTGGTACTTCTCACTCTGGGATGTGCCTAAATCTGGAAGTCCTTTGTGCGACCACAGTTCTACTCAACCTGCCCTCACAACAGGACGTCTGTGCTACACAACTGAAAAAATAATATAGCCTAATGCTATTTGTACTGTTTGTATTGAATTCTTTTAGAAATTATTTTTCTTTAACATAGCATGTTATGTTTTCTTTTTTAGGATATATGTTACTTAATTATTCCTCTGCTGTGACAAGCTGAAATTAGTTCAATAATATCCTGAAGTCAGCTGGAGCATTGCCTTCACTAAGCCTATAACTAGGTTACATATGAACTGACATTGCCTGTGAGAGAGAGCTCATGAAAATCTCTATTAGGTAATGAGTTACCACAGCACTAATACATGCAGCTGGTATTAATACAACAGTTGCCAGAAAGGAGTTTGTGCAGGCTAAGTAATCCCAGGCCCTTCCAAACACGACGGCTTGTTCTAGAATGTTTAGGCTAAGTTTATGGCCCGGGCGAACCGTACGCAACCTTCCACGAAGCGCCCTACGGTCCTCTCAGAACAGGAAACGCCGCGGTAAACCTAGCCAGCAGGAGCTCCGTAGTGCCAGATGGCAGACCTTTCCTGGATTACACAATACACTGCTGTGCGCCTCATTTCATGGGCCTGCCTTTCCCTCCAGGTAACAAACGGGGTCAGAGCCGAGGTGGGCGTCAGGATTAAAGCTCGACTCCCAAATGTCGTTTGCCGACTGGGCGAAGGTGATTTTCTTCCGAGAGGTGAACGTTGCCAGGGTTCTTGAGGCAAGAAAGGCAGACCCAGAATGTTCTGCATTGCAAATTTTTTTCAGGAGGTTAACCTGGTCTCCTCACAACTTGTGATGTCAGCCCTGTATGCACCATGTTACAGCAGCTGACGGGGGGGGGGGGCCTAGTTTTCAGCATGGCTCAGAAGACCGCTTCGTTGGAGTAAGTATCAGCAGGACATAACAAGGCCATGCAAAAGCCAGAGAGGCGCTAAATGTAACGGAACTGCCCTCGCCTGTGCAGGACCGGACATCAACCTGGACAGGGGAACTTGGACCTGACATCAACCTGGACAGGAGAACTTGCTGTAGCCAATTTCCTCTACAGATCAATGAACCACGAAAATGAGCAAAACTCAGTGCAACCGGCCGGTCTTAATGAATTCGTCCCACGTTCATTACAGACCAGTAAAACCAGGAGTCTTTAATAAACTCGTACCATTGTTCAACTTGAGAGCAGGTTGGATACAACCAAATCATTCTCCACCTGTGTCTATATACCAACAGAATTAGGTGGCATATAAATAAATAGATAGATAGATCTTTATTGATCCCTTTGGGAGGGTTCCCTCAGGGAAATTAAAAAGCGGACTCTCCAATAATTAACAGCCAATCAAAGGCCATTGGCAGGCGCAATCTCTGGCTCCAGTGCTCGAGCTCCCAGCTAATTTGCATCTGGCTGAAGATGGCGGACAGTGAGGTGGACGGCAAGAAACTCAGCACCATCACTGTTATGGTAATGATCCAACTTCAGGTTGGACCAAGCACAAGTTGATCATATTTATTGCATTAGTTGTTCAAAGCAAAAGTTGGTAATATATACAGAACCTTCCATGATTTGAGTCCTATTGTCCTAGTCCCTCTTTAATAAGTATGTGATCTAATAATCATATACGTGCACAATTTACAGTGAACAAGCAATTTGAAGATCAGTGAATCGAAACTCATCATATATTTGTCATGCCAGTATTTGAGGCTGCACTAGTGTAGGATCTACTCACTCCATATCTCACTCACTCCTTCACTCTTCCCTCATTCCCTCCCTCCCTCCTTCAACTAGAACCCCTGGAACAGCTTTTATTTACTTTTCTAGTCATGGCCTTTGATGTACCAACTAACCTAAAAGTCTAATCAAGTTATTTTTCTGTATCCCCTTTAAAATTTTACACAACTAAGAATTTTATTGTATGGTTCTAACTGAACTTTTGCATTTCTTTCTCAGAAAAAAAAAAATCTCAGTTTGAGAAGTTCACTGCTCTATAATATTGTACCAAATTAAAGTAACACGTCAAAGAAATATCATCAACCCCTCAGATATGGTCACAGAATTAATCTGTCCTAAATTTATAGGCACGTATATTATATAGTATTTACATCTCAAATTGTTTGAATATATTGCTTGTGGCAAAGACCACAGCAAGGCCACAGCTCCCAAACACCAGAAAACCCATTAACACAGCTTCACCTTAGGGAACGAGTCGATCATTCCTGTCTCAAACCACGTCTCAAAAGGTTCCTCGTAAATAACTAGAAAAAAAGCCTCTCTCTGATCCTCGAGATCTAAAGGATAAGGGCTGCTGTGACTCCCTTACACCTCTGAAAGATCCTTCCTGCTTGTGTGAAAAGGGGAAATTCCTTTCCATCACTAACAACATCTGCTGGATTAACCAGCACTAGATCTGCGAGATTAAAGGGTGATTCCAGACTGTATAATGTGGTTTGAGGCAGTAACTTTAGGTTCCACTTTAAAGCATGAAAACCATAACAGAGGACATTACACACACAATATTACACACAATATTAGATATTCCATGAAGTTGCTTTTCATTTTCTTAGCAAGCTTTTAAGAAATGTTTTTTTATTCTGCAAAGAAGAGAACTGGGTATTTTCTATTACTTCATAAATCAAAATACTCCTCAAAAGTGCAAGAAGCAGGCTGACTTAGGCTTTTTAAGAGTGAAGTAAATTTTTGGCTTCGAAACACATAAATCAAAGTTTGGAATGGATGCTCTCCAAGTATTACATAATCTGCATGGGAGGATTCCTAGGAGGTAACCATGGGAGGATTCCTAGGAGGTAACCATGGGAGGATTCCTAGGAGGTAAACCTCATTTAAAAACCTCTATGTTTAGAACGATTATAAATCACTCAGAGAAAGAGAAAAATAAGAACGAAATGACATAAAAAAATCAAAACTATGTTACTACATCGGCAGCTTCAAGAGAAATTAATTAGAAATAAATTGATACAAGCAGGTCCTACTTTTGTGCGAACAAGAGCTTTAGTTGCGAAGAGACATTTTCAATTTTAATCACTTCTTTGGAAATTTTGAAGAAGCTTGAGCTTAGTGTCAGAACCCCCAAGGGGACTTGATGATGCTGCTCCAGACAGACCTGAAAATGATGCTGGAGTGTCTTTCTTCTACCAGGTGTTCTGAAAGCTCTCATTATCTTTCAGCTTCTTACAGCTACAGGAACTGTGCATTGCGAGGAATCTGCTTAAAAGCCATGTGTTTTTCCAAGAGGACTGAAAGGTGGCGGGAACTGACATGTATGAGCTCATCATTTTGGTCCACAACCTTCATGGATGTCCAGTGTTTCATGTCAGTTGGTATCATTCACATGGAGTCTCACCAGACCAGTGCCAAACTGTTATCCTAAAGCCCCTTCTAGAACTTTCTACTAGAGACAACCATACATAAAAATGCATGGTGGATAGGGTAACCTTTAATCATACCTCGTACCTCGTAATAAGAATGAAGATATGGAGATATGAAGGTAGACGTGGACATCAGTGGATTCATTTAACATGTCTAGACAGGGTGAGGTTGGCTGGCTGATACTATGATGGGAGATGGGGGATGGGAGATGGGGAATGGGGTCTATTTTTTGAACTTTTATGTCAGTCTTCCCTTCAGGAAGATGAGGCCACCCAGAAGGAGATTAGTACACAAAGACATGCCATTCCAAGAGCGCCACTGTGCCCAAGCTGGCCCCATCATGCCATATCAATTATGGTTCAACTGAGATCTCGAGGCTTCTAACAATGTGCTTTTTCAGTGAGTTTGAGGCGCTCTGTCTGTGGTAGAGAGAGATGCCATTCAGTTTTGCCATTTGCCACTGTCTTATTAACAGGACGGGGTGTAAACCCAAGCAAATGCATTTCAGAGTTTTATGCTAGCGACTGGCTAGTGTTCCTTTTTTGAGGAGTGGTGTTAAAATTCACACCTCTTAATCCGCAAGGGACAGCTCTGTGAAAAGCGCCTGTCGGTATGTGATTGCTCATTTATGCTACGCTCTGAAGACAGACACATCATGCCACGCTGCTATTTTGCTCCGCGTTCGCGACCTGGGCGGACGGTGTGCATCAGGGATCAAGTCACCTGCCCCTCTGCTTTCTATGGCAAGAGCCCTCAGGGTGAGAAAGGGCCTCAAAGTTCGACTATTTCCAAGCACCACCCCACAGAGAGGTCAGGACGGGCAGCTGTCACTAGCCGAGTGCCTCTCAACTGCTAGGTGCGTCAGGGACATCTGGTAGCAACGTTCCAAATGCCTTCATACCTGGCAGGTTTCAGCACGGCATGGCAGTGGGATGCAGTGTGGTCCAGGGCAACAAAAAAAAAAAACCTGCACCTAAATTCTATTTAGTGTCTGAATTCTATTCTGCTGAATCAAGTCAAATAATTTGTGATGTGAACGTGTAACAGGTTCATGGTGACAAAAACATGAATAGCTTTCGCAGAAAGCTTAATACAGAATGATGTTAATGACTTTTCTCATAGTACCGTCACATGCTAGTGTATAAATAAAGGCAGAAGGACAGTGTCTATCACAGTTGTTTTACTATGATTTCCATCTCCACCCACTCACATAATTCTGGATCCACAGTCAGTTTAATGGAAGACAAAAGGAGAGGGAGAATGATAATGTAAACAGCATCATTTGCTAATTCAAGAATTTTCATGCAGACTTCTGACAGCTTAATTGCTGCAATTTGGCCCATTTTTTGGATTACAAAGGCTGGAACATTGTGAGTGCTGTAACACTGTAGCTGTAAAAATGGAAGACTCACACTGTAACACTTTAACATATACAGTAACTCAGCCATGGGTCAGGGTTACTCACCAACAGTGTCGCAGGGCTCATCTTTGTGGACGCAGAAATCTGTCCTGAAATAATTGAGGAGAGAAAGAGAGAGAGACAGAGAGAGAGAGAGAGACAGAGAGACTGAGTTAACAAGTATTTTACACAGACTTCTTGAAAGGTTGGAAAGTACTTGGTGAGATTGGGGTATGATCTCTGAGTCTGGGCAGGTGAAAATTTGAATTTCGGCATAAAAATACAAACCGTACTCCTCTGAGCATGTTTGGTTTAGCTAATGTGGTGCTTTCATTAGGGCCTGAGTTTCAGGGAAAAAAGAAAAGTCTGAAATCTATTTTCACTTTTGCCTGGAAATGAACTATTGGCAATAAGAGCAGCTAATTACATCTGGTATGAATCCCTTGGGTTTCTCTTTTAAAACTTTAATTTGCATGACTCTTAAAAAATCAAAACAAAGCAAAGTGAAACGTAAACAGACCACTTGCTCAACGAAGGCCACGATTTCCTCTAGATAAGTAGACAAAACAATTCATTTATCTTGCATTCCTGCAAAACTTCACAACAGAAGGACAGAGACTTTTCCAGCCTCTACTGACCGCCGCGGGCGCCAGTGGCCATGAGAAACATTCAAAAGCGCATACTGGTCTCCGTGGTAACTCCTATCTCACTCCCACCCTAAAGCATCATGGATCATCCAGCAACTGCCGCTTCACTGTCCAGTGCTTACTGGGGTAAAGGTGAACGTCAGCGACACGTCTCAACATTAGAGCAGCTTAAAATACCTCAGAACAAAGGGAGATGTTGGGTATGAGGCGGCGGACGCTGTAGAAAGCCACGTTTTCTCACGACCCCCACCCCTCGTCCCACCCCACTTGCCCGGCTGACCCCTGTCTCGGGGCATAGCAAGGTGTCAACATCAGCATGTCAGCACGCTGGAGACGAGGACGTGACCAGGACTGGACCGCGACACAAACAAGGCCAGGGTGCTTCAGGAACAGATGCAGGCACAGAAACTGATGGACAGAGAGACAGAGAGAGGGAGGGGAGTAGAAGAGAGAGAGAAAGAGAGAAAGAGAGAGTCAAGTGACAGAGAGGCACCTCCACTGGGAAAGAAGCCAAACCCTAGTTGAGGTGTGGAGAGCATCCAACTTCACTTGCTAAGAAGGTCCGGTGCCCCTCAGTCTCTCCCCATCCGACTGTGTTCAACTGTTAAGCAACTTTCAAACAGATCCAAATGCTGCATCACTTTGAGTTACAACATCAGTACCAGACAGCACAGCCTCCTCCCAGACCGAAAGAAACTAATTTCACATCCCAGAAGATCTGAGAAGCTGCTGTTTATTTTGTCTGCAGCACGACAGCAGAGCCCCCAAACTAATACGCAGGTTCCCCCTTCCTCCCTACTGCCCTGGTTACCAACACATGCGGTTGGAAACGCAGCAGCCCGCGAACGCTCCGCCAGGCGGGACCGGAATCACCGGCTCGGGCAGGGACAGGGACGGGGGCAGGAGCAGGGGGAGGGGAAGGGACAGGGGCA
>JAOXYF010000001.1:5500450-5539315 GCA_028565775.1 Sternarchorhynchus goeldii | reverse complement strand
GGCACACGCCCTATGACACAAATCAGCTTCAGCTTCCATAATGTGTGTGTGTGTGTGTGTGTGTGTGTGTGTGTGTGTGTGTGTGTGGGCCAAGCCCAAGAAACCAGTGGGTGGGAAAACAAAACACCCAAGTGGTCTGACAAATAAAACAAGTCCATAGTGTGAAGGGGAATGTGTTGTTGCGCTGGAAGTCGAGTTCTGGGAGTCTGAGAGAAGTTCCAACATTTTTGGGATTCCACCTGGTTCAGAGGCAGATCACAGCTCATAGTGATTCCAATCACAGAGTGTGGCGCAGACCTTTACACCGGCCCCAGCATAAACGCTGGCCCTCCTCCCTGACAGCAGTAACTGAGCAAGGGTTTCTCTGTGTCAAACAGAAACACTGATTCGCTGCAGCGGCAACAAAGCCAAGTGTTTCCCAATGGAAATGAAATGGGGAAGTACAACAGCCAACAGCCCTGAACCGTCTCCACATTTTCTCTTCGCTTTGTGGCGTAACCAACCTTGTGTTTCCAGCTTCTAAACACGGGACAAAAACATCCCTGCCTCTCGGAACCAAACGTCTTCCATAAACCAACGCGTCCTCCGTGTCCTTTTCCTCTGCTTCCCATCTACCAGCGCTTCTTTCTCTGCCGTCGTCCCGTGTTGCTCTGAGCTTCAGCTCCTCCTGCTCCAGATCCTTCATACTCTCTACCATGCTCCACTGGTCCTCTTTAAGTCCAGTTCTCCAACCTCTCCTCCTTCAACTTCATTCCACGATATTCTCAGATCACATTTTGTTTAACACATTTATTGTAATGCTGTCATGCCTTTTACTCCATCTGCTATTAAGCTGCTAAACATGGATAATAGTTTTTATAAATAATGTATTGTCTCTTTCCTTGAAGCGGTTGCAATAAACCAGGCTAACTCAGGCTAGCTCAGGCTAGCTCAGGCTAACTCAGGCTAACTCAGGCTAGCTCAGGCTAACTCAGGCTAACTCAGGCTAGCTCAGGCTAACTCAGGCTAACTCAGGCTAGCTCAGGCTGGCTCCACTACCTCCTCCTTGGCTTCTCTTCGTCTGCTTCTCTTCACCCACCTTCTTCCACTCCCCTTTCCTCCTCCCTCCTGCTCTGTTCGCCGTTCCCACCCAAGCTGGTACCCTTCTCCATTCAGAATCAGCTGGGACTGACAAGCACCTTTTTGGCCTCCCGGTGCAGGACCTGAGAAGGCTCAGGGAAGGCTCGTTCTCCTGAGGTCACGCCACGTGGGCCGTATTTCACCAGGCCTGATGGGACAGGGTGTGAGAGGAGAGGGCAAGATTCGAGGCCAACCTCACTCGTTCTGTTGCATTTAACACTCCCACTCTGTAACATGATCCATCCTTGCACATCCAGACTGTGTGTGTGTGTGTGTGTGTGTGTGTGTGTGTGTGTGTGTGTGTGTGTGTGTACGCATGTGCACTCAAAGCAAAGGGGAAAACTCTAACCCATTGAGGACATGGAGTTTAATGAATATAAAGTCTGTTTCAGTATCTTTCTCTGAGGACAGTGTGTTTTGGTGGAGAGGTTGAAGGAGTTTTCAGGGATACAGTTTTCTCTCAACCTTTCAACACAACAGCAAGACAAAGAGAGACTGAGACAGCAAGTGAGAAAGAGAAAGAGACAAACAAGAAGACAAGAAGAAAACAAAGAGAAACAAGAAGATACGAAAGGGGTAGAGATGTGGGGCTCTGGCATGGTCTTAAAACAACCTGGGACACGATGCAGAAGATAGAATTTTTCCCCCCGAAATCTGGCACCATGTGCCTCTCCACTGCTCCCATCACCCACTCAACAGACGTCAGGTGCTTAGGAGAGCTGAATGGCTAAAGCACCTGCCGCACCTGGAGATCAGTTTAGCCACACAGACACACGCGCACTCTCACTTATGCTCACACCCTGCGCACAGACACACGCGCACTCTCACGTACGCTCACACCTTGCGCACAGACACACGCGCACTCTCACGTACGCTCACACCCTGCGCACAGACACACGCGCACTCTCACGTACGCTCACACCTTGCGCACAGACACACGCGCACTCTCACGTACGCTCACACCCTGCGCACAGACTCCACTCATAAACACGGCCTTTATGACAGCCTGGTTCGACAACTTTTCTTGATTTTCTCCTTTTCCTCTCTTTTTAAGAGGAAGTTTCAGAAACAAATATGGACATATGGAAAGAATTTATTTATACAGGTTGTTGAAATTCTGGTGGTCTTTTCCCCTTAAGAGAGGGTTATGTAATATTCATCCTGTTAGTGTCCAGCTGAGAACTAAAAGCTACAACAACGGCCATACAAATGAGGAAAAATGTTGGATTCTAAACTCTAGAAGTTCTTAATACCCACAAACCATGACAGTATGATACTGGAAAATTCAGCTGTGTTGTTTAAATTGGCAGATAAGACTATCTCTACGTGTATGGATTCACCACTGAACTTTTTTGATCTACTTCCGTTCATCTCCATGCCGACGAGAAAACAAAAAAAAAAGAGTAAACTACAATTGTAATACTGCCCTGTGCTCAGACAAAACCTCCTGTCTGTAAATATGAGTGAGAACAGACGCCAGGAGCTGTTGGCCTCCGCAGTGGAGAGGAGAGCCAGTTCTTAAAGCTGCGGTTTCTTCTCGGCAAGAAAAATCTTACATCTTGGCAAAGAAGCGCCCACGGGGCTGGAAAATATGCGCAGCGTTATTAACGTAAGAAAGCACGGCGATGGAATTCGCTCGCGCTCTCCGGCAGCACTTACGTAGCGCATAAGCAGGCCTCGACAGGAGTTTAGCGACATTGACCGGAGAGACAAGTGTGCGGTGAAAACCGAAACAGCTGCACCTTCTCTCGCCTCCACTTCTCTTAGCGCCATTTGGGGGGGATGAAGACATCAAAAGCGTTCGGATGTGGCCGTAAATGTTGCTGTGAAACGCGTGATTTATGAGACCGACGGTTCTCCAGCCTTAAACGCTCCTCGAGGGGAAGTAGGGAGGTAGACATGGGCGTGAAGCCGAGCCTCGCCATTATCATAACAGATTCCTTGCGTGTAATTCATCATAAATAGAGAACCCAGTCTAAGTGATCCTGTGAGTCTCTCTGGCTGTAATAAGTAGAATGAAATATTGCGCACTGTGAGATGCTCTAATGGTTTTTCAATGACGTTGCGGTTTGGTGGGATTGGTGGTGGCAAATAAATACTTCATCAGTTCACAGTCAAACGGCACAGAGATTGGCACTGTGTTCTTTTTGTTTAGTAAAGGTGTATACATGCTCACAACTAAACTAACAAAAGTATGGAACAGTTCAACAGCATCTGGCAGCGTTACTGCTCACCTCGGATGGTCTGGCAGGGTTTGTGCTGGCTGTCTGTGGACCAGGTCGGTTCTTCTGAGGAGCGCTTTTGTCTGACCACCTTGTGCTCCAAGCCGGAGAAGGAGAAGGAGTCCACCACATGGTCCACCGGTTCGATGAACAGAGTCTCCTCTCCGTTCTGCACGAGGCCCGTCTGACAGAGACATGAGATTAGAAGGTAGTTTGTTCCTTGAGCAGTAGAACCTGCATGTGTGTTACTGTGAGCTGAAGTGATCTAGTGGTTACAAAGCTACATGGAGGTGCTTCCACAAACAAATGTCATCCACTCCGAGAAGGAGGATGTTTCAAACAGCAGTCCATCATTTCACTTTAGAAAATTACAGTAACCCTGTGTTCATTTTCTTTCTCACTTGTAGAATCAAAAGAAACCAATCAAATACTATTCTGTACTATTGCACTTTGGGACTATTGCACTTTCATCTGCAAGTCACACCGTGACACTTCGCTTGGCTAAAATAGAGATTACACGCTTACCACAGTCAAAACAAACAAACAAACCATTTTGGAAGGAACATTTGACAAATATGACAAAAACAGCTCAGCAGCATCTATTGTGCTTTAAGATCACATAATTCCTCTTTAAGATGATGAATGCTCTTCTTCCCAGACAGGCCTGTCTATTTAACGTAAAGACTGAACTATACACACACTGGCTGTTAGTCATAAAAAAATAATTCATCAGAGCCTGCTGTCACACTGGAAACTACACATGGAAAGGCTCTATACATGTCTTCTGCCAGAGTGTAGAGTTCCATAGATCAATAGTCCTGCTAGGATGGTACCCCAGCACTGGGCCTGTCCATCTCAGCCTAAGTGACTGTTGTGTCCCATGTTAACATAAAGCAAGTTCCCAGTGGCTTTGAAGCCCAAGACATTCTTTTGGCCCGAAACTGCATGCAGTCAAAGCGGAGATGAGGGTGAGAGGAAGAGGAGGAGAAAGATGAAAGGGGAGAGGACTGACAGGAACAAATGGGGGGGGGGGGTCAAGTGGTTGAAATGACATTAACAGAGTTGAAGCCTTCAGTCTTAACATCACTAAATGGTCCATGGTAATGCATGCAACCTCTTCCATAGCAACTATAAAGGTTATTTAACTATGTAATTATGTATTTTAATAATTGTTTAAGGAGTAGTATAGGAGAGGCAGTGTTATGGCAACTTACATCATAATATTATGATAGAGACTGTGATGATGTACAACCAAATCACAGCCATGATGTTATTTGCACTAACACGTAGCCTCAAGCGTTCTTTCACCTTTATACATTGTACAATGAAATGTTTTCTTCACATATCTCAGCTTCTCTGTGAGCTGGGTTCAGAGCGCAGGGTCAGCCATCGCATGGGGTTCCTGGAGCCGAGAGGGTTAAGGGTCTTGTTCAAGGGCCCAACAATGGCTGCCTGGTAGAGCGGAAATTCAACCTTCCGACTGAGAGCCCACAGTCCGAGCCACTAGGCTACCAACTAACATATTGATAAATATATGGCAAATATGGCAATTCCCCCTGCCAAAAAGTAGTTCCAAAACAAATAACTTGTTGCTATGCAACAGTATCAAGGCAGTACTAAATAATGTTAACTCCAAGATGTATGCATTAGCATCAAACAGCCTGGCTTATTTAAACTGCTGGTGGCCTCAGTTTATGTTATTTTATGTTATTGTTCTACCGTTACAAGAGTCGACCTAAAAATGTTCAAAGTAACTGGAGAATTTGATGCGTGTCCATTTACATTCTCCAGGAGGGCTGTGAGTCAAATGTTATCTTCTCAAAATCATCCACTGTATTCATTTTGTATAAAGCACAAAGCTACTGAAGGCTGGATGCATAAAGCTAGTCGTTACTTAGGGACGTCAACAGGGTGATGCTGCTACGAATATCACCAATATTAACATGGATACCAGATTTCTCAAACAATCAGATTGTGAGGTTGTAACTGTTATATATTATTGCATGATTTTTAGTTATTTAGTAATTTTAATATAACCTTAATATAACCTTATATTTAAGTAATAACCTGTTGTTGAGGCATTTCTTAGCAAGTCATTAAAGTGGAATCAGTCTAATCTCTGGTACAAACAGGTATGGAACTAACGCCTGAACAGTGAAGCCTGAGAAGTGAACCCATTACCCAACACTGTCCACAGCAAAGACACATTTTACAGTAAGGTTGTATAATGCAACTTACTCCTTGTTCCCATAGTCACGTGACCGACGATGTGACTATCGGGTACATTATTAAAGAAAAGCTAAGCATGAAAATGTTATTTCAAAGTGTAAAAGATCAAAAGGGACCAGTTGCTGGAAACTAACTCAGATAAAGGTTTTTTTTCTCAGCGTTACATCATCAAACGTACCCAGCAGATTGTCAGGGCATCCCCTCGGGGGCACCAGGCGTGGAAGAAACACTTAAAAATACACTGTATACACCACACAGAATTCAATTAAATGTGACGGCAATTTCTGGAGATGCGTGAGCCCTCAAGGACCAATCGCTGCGTGCTGTGAATTAGGCCTAAGTGTAGAAATACATTAATGTAATTCAGCTAATAAAATAATACTAACACAATGCTATTAAATTACTGCTGATTTGTTTAGCTGTATAGGTGAGTGTGGTGAGAGCTGAGAGTGAGTGCCCAAAGCCAAAAGAAGTGCTCACCCGAAAAAGGTTTCAAAACGAACAAAAAAAACCCAGCAGAAATCACAAGCTGATTGTTACGAGACCCTGTCAGAAAGCAACCCATATATGGTAAATTCCTATCTAAAGCCATAGTCAGATTACAGGGGAGCGATTAACATCCTGTGAACAGAGACTGCAGAGGACTGTCACCCAACCATTACACTGAGTACTGTTTACCTGACGGAACAGCCAAGAAAAAAACACATATAATACTAACAAAAATGAAGGAAGTAGAAAAGAAAGCATGTCAAACACATGAAATGGACTGCCTTTAGCTCGTTAGCCCTAATGCTAACACAAATACTAGCGTTGCCAGTCACATCACCGCCCACATTTGACCCACATTTTTTTTTCCTGCCTGCAGCCAAGCCTGTCAGATGTGCCGCGGGAAGCTCTCACTCCTGGCCTAATGGAAAGGGCCCAGAGTCGCAGGAAACCGTGAGCCGAGGCTAGTCAAAACATCGCAGCTGATCCGCAGCTGATCTGGGATGGGGTGGGGTGGGGGGGAGGGGAGGGGAGCGTCTCGCTTTCGCATCTGCTCCCCGTCAGCTTGCCTCGAGGTGTCAGAGAAGCTCAGCCTGGTCTGGTTCCACGTTTGACTGGAACATTCGCCGTGAGGATGACCTCATTTTCCACATAACCATGGCCTAAGTGGAGCTTTATAAGGGGAGAAGAAAAACGGCAGAAACATCCGACACCCTGAAAAGTATCAAAACGGGGCTGTTTGTTTGTAATTAGTCAGGGCTGCATGACGGACGACGACTGGATTGTGATGATGGTGTGTGGAGCAGAGGTTAGTGGACAGAGTGCCACAACAGAGCCAGGAATCCAAAAGCAGTCCAGCAAATGTTGCGTGCACAAGTGTGTGTGTGTGTGTGTGTGTGTGTGTGTGTGTGTGCGCACACACCAATGCATGCACCAGTGCACACACAAATGCACACACTGCAGAATTCAAACCACGCACAGTGTTGGCGTCGGAATGAAGGAGCAGCGTGCAGCTCGAGTGTCATGCAGCTTCAGTTCAGTTCAGCGTTCGATAACCACACTATTATTCCACAAACATGCACAGACAGCAGCCCAAAGCGTGTGCACACACAAACAAACAGATCCCTTCACTGCCAAAGTGGTGGGGTGGGGTGGGGTTTTGAATGGGGGGAAGGGTAGGGCCCATGAGAGTGGCCCTCTGGCCCAATCACACACCACCTGACAGCTCTCCACAACAGAGCTTCTCATTCCATTCGGTCGCCTGACAGCAGGTCAGTCGTCGCTTCGTCGAGACCTGCGGGAGCTGGCCCTGAGCCAAGGAGTCGTCTCCCACACCACACGGCCCATGCGCACGATCCAGCCAATCACAGACCGGCGCCGGCAAAAGCCTCGCCGGCGCGCCAATATACAGTATATGCACACCAGAAAGCATCTGTGATCTGAGACAATGTAAGCAATTACCAGAGATCAAATGTGGGCAACCCAGACACTCGCTGCAAAGGAGTCCAACCAAAACCCAACGCACCGCGCCAGAAACTCAAAGTACTTTTCCACTCAGTGTCAGAAATGAGACTCAGATCGTTTTGAATCACTTTCCAGGCTGCTGTCAGCCGCTCACTGAACGAAACTCTGACTCACCAGTCCTCTGCAAGCGTCCAGCGAGGCGAAGGAGTCCGTGTGATTGAGAACGGTCCCGGTGTAGAAGCAGGGCCGTCCCTTAAAAGCCGGCTCGTGCTGGAAGCTGCGTTCGTGGCTCCTCTCCTCGACCACGAAGCCCTCGGCGAGGAACGCCTCGTCACTCTGCAGCTCCAAGAGAAGCTCCTGACCGAAGGCTGGGAGCGATAGGAGCAGGCGGTTCTGCTGGTGGCCGGAGCGACGTCTCCGGCCTGAGCCCCACCCAGACGCTTCTGACAGCAGGTGCACCTGCTCGCGCTGCAGCACCCAAGGCACCACCACGTCAGTTTCGTACGCTACAGAGTGCGCTAGGGTGGAGGAAGGAAACGGAACGCTGCAGTTTGGAACAATACTCTTTTGGAAAATCAAATCACAACGCTGTAAGAAAATAACAGCACTGGGGAGAGCAATAAGAACGCATGAGCGTAGGTTCCTGTTGTAAACGCCAGTGCAAGTGAATTTATAACAAAGCGTACTGAGGGGAAAGTATTCACTTTTGCCACAGAAGTAAAAGTGAACGTTTGGCGTTAAAACGTTGATACTTGCTTAGATGAAGACACTCGGGGGCAATGAAAATTAAAAGCTGCAGCGGCGGAGTTAGATGTATTAAAGGTGGGGATTACAAGGCAGGGTTCTTTCATGGAAGTGGATAGAGAGTTCAAAATGAGTTTTCACCGCCCCACGAACGTGTAAAACAACCCAAACGCGCAGTGAAAACATAATTAAACATTTGGATCAAGCCGGACGTCAAAGGACACTGAGGTAGTTATGATTTTATTGAAATGGAATTTGAGTTACAAATGACTTGCTGTCGAAATTTCTCATAGCGCAAAAACTTCTTTAGCACATATGAACTTTGCAGAAAACTCGTGACAGCACGTCTTTACGGTCAAATGAGTGTTATTGCATTGCATGCAGTATTCCATATTGGTATTAGTAAAGACAGCAACGCAGGTGTTATTACAGTCTTACCTGATATTGTATTTTGTCCGATGCAAAAGAGAAGAAACTGCAGGAGAAGCGGCAGCGCGCGGTGGTAATGCATTACTGCTTTATGTGGGCGAAGCGTGCGGCAGCGAAGCGAGAACGAACTGACGTGAAGTCGCTGAAAGTTTGAGAAATTAAGCGCTACATCGAGCAACGTGAACTTGAGTCGAAACACACTCCCACCGCCGCCGGTACAGCCCCTCCCGCAATCGGATTGCCTCCGAGGCTTATAAAACCCATACCGCTGTGATGTGATTTGACGCCTGTGCGTCAGTCTTAAGAGTGGGTCGCAACCGTACACGTGGTTTCCATGCTGTTGAAAACGTAGGTAATAAAATCAGATATAGTTTAACCTTAATTCACATGAAAACGCTGGAATATGTAATGTATATTTCATGCCAAGTCAAACTTTACTGTCCAAGAAAAGTCATTTTCAATTATTTTATACGTGAATTTGTCATTAAATATTTGCCAGGTCATCACAAACTGATGCAGTGAAACTCACTAGTGCTTTAGGACAGGAGAAAGTCAGGCAAAATGGAAAAAACCCAATATCGCTCTTTATGCACACTTCTACAATTCCATTAGGAGGAAAATGAGGCCATTACGAAATAAATGACAGATAACATTGTTATTTGAAGCAGTTTGCCCCTCATAAAGATGATAAACTGAGTGACAGGATGTAGGTATTTCTACATAACACAGTTATTCTTCATTACATCTGATGACTGTGTTATTGTGATGTCCTCGTGTGCTGAGAATAATCGACACGTCTCTCAGAGGAGTTTAATGGTTTCTTCGCTCTGTTTCACCTAATTCAACACATCAGCTAATTACCAAAGCCCTTCTTGTCCTCGGCCAGATGTGGGAGAAGAAGAAGCAACACACAGCTCTGTCTGAGCTTTCAGGGACATCGCCCAAAAAATCACACAAAAATAATAAGGAATTTTGTCATAGAACAAATCAAAGACTCCACAACCAGGCAACCCCTGAAGCTGCATGTGTACATGCTGGTAAGAGCAACTGAGGAGGGCCCAAAGTTAAAGAAGCGTTATGTCTTTCTTTTCATGTTACGAAACAGCTACATCTAGTGGCCTGGATGTTTCAGAGACTCTGTACTAAGTCTATTTTAAACATGGCCTCCTCCTTGTGGGGGACCCAGTCTACGGAGTATAAAATAGTTCATCGTAAAGTATTTTTGATTCTTCATCTCATATGAGCTTCACTTTATATAAAAAAAAATCACTTACATAAATATTGTTTCCTACTTTTTGTTCATAAAAATATAAACAATCGGTCATGCAAGCCACATCACTAACAATGTTCAGTTCATTTGAGGCCTACACACTCCATTGGCAAAAGGACAGTGACAGCAATTGTTTATTTTTTATTGATTTTATTTTTATTCATCCATTGTTTATTGTTTATAAGTCAGAAGGAGACTTACTTTGTGAGTCCAGCACAGAGCAGTTATGTCATTTTCATTGCTGTGTAGAAATTGAATGGGAAAACTAGGGGTTGAAACAAGAAACTTCTCTCAGAGAGCAAATCCCTTGTCAGTGAATGGTTTTTTGTTTTTTGTTTTTTTTTAGAGTGGGTCAGAGAGGGATTAGTTCTGTTTCAAGCACTTTGATTTCTCATTTCTTCATTTGGCACAGCTGCCCAGATCTTTTTGCTGAATCCGGGGGCTGACAAAGCAGCTGCCATGACTCAGCTTAATATTATAGAGGAACAGCTTGGCAGAATAGTACAGTCTGAGACTACAGGTGCTGATGCTGAAGTGACAGCTAGTCACTAGTGAGTAGCGTAGTAAATCAGTGGAGTTATTTGCACACTCAGAGAAGGTTCGTAAGACCAGACCATCCAACCACATCATTGGGCTCAACCACTTGGTCGCTAAGCAATATCTGAAAACAAGTTCGTGCCTATGGGAAGAAACACGGTCTGCTTGCGCTCTGAAATGCTAATAATTAGAAACAGCAAAGGCATCAATTTGGCTTCTGGCTGCTATGTGGTGTTACACTCCATGTGCTGGGTGAAATCAGCCTCGATCCAATGCATGCGGCCACTCTGGGGAAGTCTGTTCTTTGAGCCACCTGAGATCTGGATGACGGCCAGCCAGTCTCCAGCCCACGGACTTCACAGAAGTCCCAGCGAAGGCCGGGTTTCGTCTAGGTGCTAGTCTAGCTGGCGGCTGTTCAGTGGCAGTGTTTTTATTCTAGGGGGAAACGGTGCATGAGGAATCCTAGAGCAAAGTCTTGAAAACAGGTATCAGGGAGAACATTGTTGAACATTGCACACTGAGACACTAAGAGCAGTATTTCTGACCTTCTTTTGTTACTGTGGTGTGCTGCTCCCCCTAGAGGTTGAATTGATGCATTTCATGGCCTGATCACACTTGGTAACAAAGATTTTGTCACATGCAAAAAAAACCCAAACCTATTTCTTATGTATATTTGCACACGAAGTCCAGAATTCCCCATCATATACAGTTATTTTGTTACAGTATAATCACATGTTACTATGTATAATATGGTAAAATGGTACCAAGGAGAATATGTTGACTAATACTGGACAATGAAGATATAAAACAGCCATTATACACCTGTACATATGCAAAAGTTTTGACATTTTAAGTATAACAACATCCTTATTTATGAATGTGTAATAATACACTCTAAAATTTCAGGTAACTGAAACTTAAACTTTAAAGTTTCAGGACTAGATTTTAAAGAACAAGTGAATAGATGATCGTATTCTTGCCTTGTTTTCTTGTCTACTTGACTTTTCTCTCTATTAACATTATATCAAATGGCAATAAAACACAAACAAATGCAACAAATGTATATCACAGCAATCATTATTTAATCTTTAACCACTAAAGGTATTTGCAGTCTTTCACAGAATCGTTTTTTAATTAAAATACTTTACATGCAAAATTACACCACCTTTTTCCGAACAGGTAAGAATATGCCAGTGTGCACATGTGCTTCAAAAGATGTAAAGCAAACAAAAACAAAAAACACAAAGTATACTTTGAAAATTAAATTGTAAGTCTGCCAAATGCATAAAATGTGAATATAAATGTACTTCGGGTTTGTAAAGGTTAAACAAAATGCATGATGGTGTCGGCTCAGTTGCATTTTTTTAAATAATTATTTTTTATCTTCCTCCCACAGTCTCTCATGCCTCAACATGAATTCAAATATGACCAAAATACAGAGCTGCAATAGCACAAAACTTCAAGAGAACCTGGGGACAGGCTGCCTCCACATTAACATAGGGCATCTTACCGAGGTATGTCAATCAGCACAAGAGTGGGACCTCAGGGGAGCGGGGGGAGGGGGGGGCTGTGCTGAAGTGTTTTCTATAGCGTCGTCTGGCAAAGAAAAAAGCCCTACAACACGATTTCATCTGGCTGGGGAGTGTAGAGTGCCGTCTTCTCTTAGAGTGCACTAACGGCAAACACAAAGACTGAAGGCAGCCTGCGAGAGACGTGGCCCCCCGGTGGATGACGAGGAGAACCAACTGTGGCCAGATCCCTCTAAGAAACAATGAGGAACCCATTAAGGGAATAAAAGCAACATTTTTTTTTCTTTTGTGCTGAAGATCTTTTTCCTTTATTTTTGAGGTGTGTGTTGTTTGTGTGTGTGTGTGTGGGGGGGGGGGGGGTTCTCTGATCTTGTCCATTCTGCAGGCCAGAGAGAGACAGTAGTCATGCCAAAGAAGCCAATGAAGAAATGAAGTAACCAGTCTATGCTGGCAGTGAGTGAAAGAATACAAGCACGTCTTTGCATTTTCAAGTACTTTCTCAAGAGACACAAGAGCATTTCAGGTCAAATCTCTGGCATGTTCTCAATGGTAATTAATCAAACGTGGGACTCGTTGTCCGAAGCGTTCTAGGTCGGGGCCGACCACTACAGAAGTCTGGATCTGGTTCCCAGCTCCATTCACAAGTGGGAAAGTAAAACAAACATTACTAACAAACAACTTCATAAGTTCCTTCAGTCATCACCAGGGGAACCAGGGAAGCAGCCCATTCACTAGTGATGGTTCACTCCGCTTCTTCGGCCACAGCCATTGGTGACTTTTACGTAGCCATCATGGTCCTCAGACATGTTGATGTCTTCATCATCTTCCTCTTCTTCATTGTCACTTCTCTCATCTTTGGTTAACTATCAAGCCATAAAAAGAAAAAGAGCAAGTGAATGTTAGTAACATATTAGTAACATTTTAGTAACATATTAAACATATTAGTAACAGCATGAAAACGTCCTCGTGGGCTTTTGAAACTGAAACTGAGGACTATAAAATTGCATGAAATAGTTTGTTTGAGTGAATGAATCTTCAATAATACAACCATAACTTGAGAGTCTGTAGGTACCAAAATAGACAAAACAGACTACCAACCAATCTCATCTTTGAACTTTAAGGGAATATCAGTGTATTAGAACCTCAGAAGAGTGACAACAAGGTTGAAGGTTATAAATCCAGTACGAATAGTAAAACTCTGCCTGTGAGCCTAACACGGCCACCACTGAGAAAACCAACATGAGATCCCAGCTCAGACGGCACTAAACCTGCACCCCCGTGACTCAAAACACTCTCCGGAGAATCAGCTTAACGAGTCACTTTTATAACCACATGCAGAAGAGGACAATCAGTCTCCCCAAACAGCACAGTTTGATGTACATTAAATCACATCTAATTAGCTGACAGAGAGCAACAGACGTTCAGGTCATTTACAAGGTGAGGTAACTCGTTCTGGCATTTCTCTGGCCATTCGGTTCAACAGGGGAGCGAGCAGCCTGCCAGTTCAACCACACTCGTATTACGAGTCCACCGTGTCGGGGCTATCGGCAAGAGAGAAAACAACGAGCCGGTGAACCATGCTGGTGCTGATTAAACACGTTATTTTCACGGAGAAGGGAGCCAAATGCTGTGCGAACAGTGTTTAGACAAGCTGGTACTTTGGTACTTCGTTGAGTCCTGTGTTATAGTCCTGTGTAGACCTGCTATAGCTGGATTAACTGTGTTAATAAAACGTAATACAAACATACAGGACTTATAAACTATTAGACAGTTAAATGAAGCATTTATTACATGTGATAGAAAAAATGAAGCATGCGGCAAAAGAAAAGAGACAGTTTAGGTATGTTTAAAAAATCTATGTGTAAAATAAGGGTATTCAAACCCTGAACCCACTAGGGTCTTCTACCGTCTATGGATCTGTGGATAAACTTTACAAAGACTATATATTCTGGCCCATTATCTCAATACCAAAGCAAAGGTTTTCTATCGTCTTTAAATATGTGCTGTTTTTCAGTTTTCTTAAAATCAGTTAAGGCAGTTTACTTGTACAGAAGAGTCAATGATATTACGGCATTTTACATAAATACCAACAGAAAATTCAAAACTGAAACCAATCAATACCCCCAATGCTCCATGATCCTGTTCCTGCATATTATTTATCGAGCTCTAAATTGCAAAAACAGAGAGAAAGAACACATATAATACACAACAATACATATAATACACAGAGTTATCTCACTACAGACCAAGAACATGTCATATTACTTCATTGTTAGGTGGTACCAAATCTCAAAGAAGTACTATGGATTAAATTTCTCACTTATTTCAGCCTTGCTAGCTTGACATTTAGTTGATCAATTGAAAACAGTACAAGGTTTCGAATGGTGAGAGGGAAGTTCACACTTCCAGAGCCTAAAACACTTTCAGCGTCAGGTACACTGATAAGGTTGGGACCTGGATAAAGTTCAGGTCTGTGATGAGGTAGTGTGCCGTGCACCATCTCTTCCCTGGTGACATCAAACTGTCCCCGCTCTCATCACGCCTCACTCGCTACCCTAGCACTAACCCAACCGGTATATGCGGGAAGGCTGCATGGCGCGGAGGAGCAGGTGGTGAGACAAGCCTCATGCCGCATGCCTGCAAGGAAACAGAACGGCAAAAGGAAAGTGCTCTGCCCAACCCTTTTTCTGACCGAGTACCTCGCTTCACCTCGCCGACACCAGGCTGTGTGCGCGGGATCAGGATTGGTTAGCAAGAAGCACGACAGAACATTCTAGATATGTTATGAGAAAACCGACAGCAGCACAGCTTATGTTACAACTAACACTCAGACAGCCATTTAGCTTCAAATCAGTAGCATCTTGTCGAGATCCTTCTATGTTAATTAGTTGAAGAGAAAAACAAGATATTATTTTTTCCATTTGTCATATGAAAGTGACCTTTCAAACTGAAAGTCCAATGAACTGCCAAGGCTGCAGTTAGGTAGTGAAGCTAAGTAGCGAGCTAGCTGAGTGACTTTGAGTTTACGGCTTGTTTATGCAATGTCTAATAAATACTTACACTGCCAAAGAGAAACTTCTTCAACATGCAGACAATCAGGTAGGCCCAGAATATGTGCAGCATCAAGAGAATGCAGAGTACAGCATTGAAGAAGTAATAACCAAAGAATACAGGGTAGTGATCTGTTGGGTAGACCCATGTACAGTGGATGATCCTGGCGTGAAGACAGCAGAGAGATGTTATCGGAATAAAACTTCTATGGTATCATAGTATCATTCACAGCAGCACAGCGATTCCGCCTCTTTCAGTCTTTTTTCTGAGCCACGTGCATTATCCAGGCTGCATTCAAACATTCATGTTCAGACACACAAACACACACACTGACCAGCAAGCATGCCTGTGGAGACGTGCGCGCACACACACACAGTACGCAATGCAAACTACCTGAAGGGAAAAACACAGAAGTATCTTACCAAAATGGAAATATGATGAGTCTGGTCACCATGAACACCACAGCGAACAGAACAAACAGGCCATTGCAGGTTTTTTCCCACTTGGCGTAGTTGAAGACCTTGGCAGACTGGACAAAATCATGAGGTTAAGAGGAGCAAGTTGAGGACGACAAACTGTCCCACATCCAGGTCAAATGGGGGAAAAAAAATACTACTTTTGCATTTTCATGTTTACTCACTGAGATATTTATAAATAATGAGTGGAGTTAAGCTGGATTCCTTACTTCTAAAAACACATCAGAGGAATCGTGGAGAAGCATGACTAGCGTTCCGACACGGATGTAGTTTGCACACCAGGAAAATGCCAGTAGGGTCAGTGTGGCCAAGTGGTGAATAACTTGCTCTTTGAAATCCTGCACACATGGAACATTCTTGATCATTTGCCTTCTCTCTGTAGCTGCTGTAATAGTGTTTATATGAAGACATTATCAACATCTACTGAACACACAAATGTACACGAGGAACACGTATGAAAAGGACAAACACAATGACAAACCGTCCTGTTTGATAAAGACCTTTCGTTTCACATCAAACGTGATGCTGAAGAGAAGTGACCAGTAGAAGCTCAGTTCCAGTATGTAGTACCAGTACTGGGACTCCAGTTTGGACTACAAGGAAGAAAAACCAAGCAACAACAGTTTTTTCATCCTACCAGTACTACTGTGACCAATAAAATACATTAGTATTCTTACTATTATGAACAAAGAGATATATGCTATCTATTAAAGTGATATATATCACCTGCATGCAATTTACTGTAGCTTAGGGCATCTGGGTCATTAAAAATGTTTTTCTAGGATAAGAATTATACATATCTGCAGCTGGACAACATGGACGACGTCAGTGAGCTGCTGATTAGGGTTTGGCTAGTGAAAAGGAATCTAAACAATCCCAGGCTCGTTCTTCATTTTTGGAAAAGAAAATACATATTTTTGACTAAATATGGTCTACGCTGATGTTTTGTTTTGGACTGATTAGGAGCTTATCATTGAGTTCTGCTTTAATGTGATTACTTATGTGCTATGGGTTTATTTGTACAGCACATTTCTGCGCATTTCTGTGGTGTGTAATTGGAGTGCAAACAAAATAATAAACGTTTCAAAAAAGTTGGAAGAATGTTAAACTCTACCTGTTTAGGAAAGGCAACCCAAACTTCTCTTAAATTGTAAAACCAAGGTTTCTAAAAGACAGAAGACATATTTAAATTTAAAAACTAACATGAAAATCTAAATAAAATAAAACTAAATCAAAAGAAATAAAATGCTCTTCAAAGCAGCAAAATCACAAACACTTCAAGCAAAAAAGTATCTGTGGCATTATGATAGCATATGGTGAAATAATCTAATCAGAGAATAATATATATATAATAATATACCAAAAAAGGCTTGAGAGAGAGAGAGAGAGAGAGAGAGAGAGCTTGAGTTTGAGCTTCGTAGCTGTTCCCAGGACTGCACTCTTCTGGACAGACATCTTGAATGTTGGTCCTGGGATCTGCTGGAGCTACAGTCCTATTTTGGGGGCCCCTATTGTACTGATTACCATATGAACCACTGTTGGCATCACCTTCCACATCTTTTCAGCCTCTTCTGTTGGCTCTTGGTATTTCTCAAGCTTTTCATGTTCCTCTTTCCTGATGTTGCTTTCACTTGGAATTGCTCCATCTATCACTACAGTCCAGCTGTTTGAACATCACTATTGTGTCCGTATGGTTAGCCTTTACCATTTTGTCAGTATGTATCTGGAAGTCCCATAGGATCTTAGCTTAGTCATTTTCTACCACGTTCAGAGGTGTATCCCACTTTGCCCTTGGAACTCGTCACAGATGTTTCCACTGATATGTGCTGGATGGTCTCAGGGGGATCTGTGCACAGCCTGCGTCTGGGGTCTTTTCCTCGGTGTAGTAGATCTCAGTGTCTGTTGATCTTGTATTCAAGCTTGTTCCTGTGTTCCCATGATACGTGCTTCCATGCTGTCTTTCAGTCCAGCTTTTACCAGCCATTGGTAGAATTTTCCCACTATTTCCACTATTTTTCAGTGAAACATACAACAATGCAGGTACTTGTCCTGCCATGATTATTCCTGTAGATCCACATTCTCATTCTCCTCATTTTTCTACTGTCTGAGGTACTCACCATGTACTTCATCACTTAGAGCCATCTTCCTGGTGCATTCTTGGATCTTGTTTGTTTCATCCTGGATAGTGGCCCTGATGCTCACTAGTCTTCGGCCCACCTCGTTCCTTGTTTTATGTATATCAAGCTGTCTTTACTCTAAGAACAGGCAATTGAGGCTACAGTTCACAAGTGTTTACCAAAACTGGACAATAGATGACTGGAGAAATGTAACCTGTTCTGATGAGTCTCAATTTCTGTTCCAACATTTGGATGGAAGGGTCAGATTTTGGCATAAATAACATGAAAGCATTGATTCATCTTGCCTTCTATCAGTAGTTCAGGCTGGTGGTGATGGTAACGGTTTAATAGTGGGGAATATTTCCTTGCCACACTTTTTAATAGAGCTTGTTTGGGATTTGGTGGAACCGGAGATTCTCATTATGGATGAGCAGCTGAGTAATTTGTGCAATACCACCATACTATGAACCAAAAAGTCCTATGCCTCAAAAAGATAATGCCTCAAATCTATGCCTCAAAAAGATAATGCAGTCCTAAATGCAAAGAGGGGCCCACCTCGGTACTAGCAGGGTGTATCTAACAAATGGCCAGTGAGTTTATATCCACCACACCCCCAGTGCAAATATATATAAAACATGATGTACAAATGTACATTTGTTGCATTTGTTTGTGTTTTATTGATATAGAGAAATGTACAAAAAATGATATTAAAAATGATTTCAATTATTTACAATTCAATGCCCTTCTCCCTTCAGGTGCTATGTATGGTTAATTTACCCTGCTTTTGCACTATTCTCCAGCTTTTTGCATATGGACTCAACTCGATGTGTGAGATTGTTCTTAGGTTCCTCATTCTTATCCTTCAATGTTCTTTAATTTCAGTTGAAGCTCTGAGAACTGAACCCACTCACACGCCTACAGCGAGTCAAACCACAACCTTCATTGTTTAACTTTCCTTGCCTCAAGGGTTCCATCCCGCTATGCTGCTGAAAATACCATAACCCTCATATCCTCATGCAGCCGCAAAGACAACAACAACAACGAAGTCGTGAAAGTGTGTTGGTTCATTCATTCATAAGTTTATGATTTACTCATCGACTTCGCACCATTCATTCAGCGTGCTACACCATCTGATGTGGGTGTGGACGAATGACTGCCTGGACCATAAATCACCTTTTAACACCTAAAACTTCTGAAGCTCATATGAAGCTCGTTCTTCACACACAATAATCTAGAGGGTCCTGCTGCAACCTTTTAAAAGCAATTCCGAAAAATTCTTTTAAAAATTCATCAAAAGGAACTAATTTTTGGTGGCATCAAAAACTATATGAGAACATTCTCAGTGTTCCTAAAATGATCAAATTTATTTTCGTGTTTATAGTGGAAGAAAACTTTTTGCATTCATGTAAGATGTCCTTTCTAGTCTTTCAAGTTTATGACACAGTGAAAGTCAGTGGGTTCTCATGAATTAAGCTAAATGTGTCACATTATCATATTGGACAGCTATGAACATTCCACATGCATTTATGATCACAGAAGTGGATCTATAAATTAAATGCATCAAACTATTCAAACTCAATCCACCCTTTCAGCACATGTTGCATGACTGGAACAAAGACGTTGAGTCTTTTACTTTTCTTTGTGTTTTTCTTACCGGGGGGCAAAAGTGTTTCTCATTTCCTTGATTCCTTTCCATTACACTTGCTAACATGCCACTCATGAAAACCGCCAGAGGAAAATCTAATGCGCCCCATCTCAAAAGTAAACTTTCTGACATGTGACGAAAATGCTGCAGAGTGACATTGGGAATACAGGTGGCAAACAGACATTCCTGCACATTTAATGATGTAATACTGAAACTAGTATTTTCAGTAAGTCCAGTTCTCTGTGCACTTTCAGGTATGTTATGACAGCTTCCTTTAATCTCACTAATTGCATGTTACAAAAATGCATCACCCAAAAATGTCTGTGCTGCTCTTCAACCTAATGTCATAAGCTTTATCTTGACATTCCAAACTAGGAGCATCATTTTTCTATTTTTTTTTTTTTTTTTTTTTTAGAGCTCAGTGTCACAAGTGAATCATATTTCCATAGTGATCTGTCCACGGTCACAATAGCTGCTTTTTTGATGCTAAGGTGAGTCATTGTTCGGATGACATTCTCAGCATTGTGCTTGAAGCCATAACAGCGTGTCCACTTGCATCACAAAACCTCACCCCTACAACCCCAGCCCAGGCGCTGCTGAAAATCGGAGTCGGTTTACTACCTCTTAAAGCCAAAACTCTGACTCTAGTTCATCGTATCTATCATAGTACCTAGTGTCTAAAGCCTCCTAATACAGCAATAAATTCCTGGCCTGCAACAATCAAGGACGTTTACCTTCAACCCGTATTTTTGTATCATCCAAGCAGTTGTGACAAACTGTCGAGATGAAGTACTTACGTCATACAGAGCTACAATGCCACCAATGAAGGCTCCGAGGTAGAACACAAATCTCCAGCTGAGGAAGAAGTAATGAGAATTGAAGCGAACAGCAAACCTCTGCCAGTGGACAGATGTCTGAGATGTTAAAGGAAGCTTTGCTGCTTTTGCCAAAATGAAAACAGACTTTCTGCCAATTTGATCTTGGTGATGTGGTTTCATTGGAACATATATTTAGTAATGTTGTGTATACAGCGTACGTGATACACTGACAGACTGCATCTAATCGAACTTCATTAGTTTTTTTAAGAACACACGGGCACAAGGTGCTTTTCCTCATCGTTATCAGCATAATTAGATCATGTACTGTGCACTCAAGCCTATAACACACAATTACTATACAAGTACTGTAGATCCAGTCAAAGTGTATCGGCATGGTTTATGGTTAAGTATTTGTGGTTTATGGTTAAGTATTTGTGGTTTATGGTTAAGTATTCGTGGTTTATGGTTAAGTATTCTCAGCCAGTCTGCAGCTGAACAACGTCACACTTACCTGGCTTCCCTGAACTTTTTGAGGACCCCAGGGCGCTCACAGTTGCGTCTCCTCCTGAACCAGCGTTCCACGTGCGCGTTGGACCAGCTGCATTTCTTTGACAGGCCCTGGATGTCGACCTGGGGCCGAGAAATACAGATGGTCCAAGTAAGGGTTGAGGCTGCACTAGTTTGCACTGGTGTGTGTGTGTGTGTGCTTGTGTTCAACACCGTTCTCACCACAAAATGAAATGGCAGCCCAAAAGGCTTCTGCCATTCCTGTGCTTTAGGGCATGTGTGCATGTTCATATGACTGGGAGTTGCTATGCTGAGGAAATCCCCACACTGCTTTTAAATGTTGTGAAACATGTCTCTCTCTCACATATACACACACACACACACACACACATACACACACGCATCAAGAAGATGGCAAGTGAGACAGCCATTAATTCCTAATACGAGACCGAATGACCCTAAATGTATTCATGTGCTTTAGGGCATGTGTGCATGTTCATATGACTGGGAGTTGCTATGCTGAGCAAATACAGCACTTTGAAATGTTGTGAAATATGTAACACACACACACACACATATATCAAAGAGACAGCAAGTAAGATTTTAATCTTACATTAAACTCCTAATACAAACGTGCATGAGGGAATCAGAGTCCCAAACCTGACAGAACTGAACCTGATGAAAAGCAGTAATGCAGTGTGGTACTTGTGAGTGGACAGAAATGTTTTAAATAATGTCCTAATAATCAGTGATAATGAGGAATGAAGCAGCTCACTTAGTACGACCCGCAGAAGGATCACAGCTCATTCCTGAAACATGATAAATATGCTGTACATGTTAATCTCGTTAATCTCAATATCAGGCACCAAACAGCAGTGAAACATCTGTCTGGCTCTTCAAATGTGTCCTAGTCAAGGTAAGTGCAGAACAGTCATGGGTTTCTTGACTTCTGTACACTTTTTACCCTTTTGTGAGATGTAGAATATTAGTATATTATGTATATAATATTAGATACCATGTTATGTATATACTGTATAATATTAGACATGAGTAGATAAGTTTAAAGGCTGGATATAAGTGCATGTCACGTCCCGTCGGACTCCCAGCACCCAGACCACGCCCACCTCGTCAGGGCTCGTTCGCTCCCAATCACCGGCTTAGTGAGCGCACCCGACGCTCATTAAGCCAAGGACTACTTAGGAGCGCTCCGGCGCTTCACTCGTTGCTGTACATTGGCCTCGCTTGTGAACTGCTTCACAGCCGCTGAACTGCCTTCACGCTGCGTTCCGTTAGTATGCGAGCAGCTCTTGTTTAAGCCAGCCTCGCCGGTTATACCGGGCTCATCTGCTTAACGCTCTTTGCTGTCTGTGCTGACGTTGTTTGTGTTGTTCGTGCGCCCGTGGTGACCCTGCTAATAAACCCAAGCATACCGCGTAGCGCCTGCCTCTGTTCCGTCTCTCCAGTCATTACATGTAAAGGCGTTTTTATGGACTAGTGCTTCATAAGGTGTGGTGAGTTCACACGAACCCTTTAATAGGTTTTGCTGTCACTACTCTGAGAAATGGCTCCCAATGTGTCTTTTTACATACTTGTTCAATTACCGCTCAACCACACCTGGTTCACCTAGAATTTGGAATTTTTACTAAAGCCGTTCCTCAGTGTTAGTGGCTTAAGGGACATGTTAAGTGCTCCTGCGCTCACTGGTCATGTTATCAGTTCCTACTCTGAGACAAGACTTACCGGCCGCTTTACTAGACAAATCCGTCCAATAAGTGCATTTTACACGTGCACAATTACGAGTCGTGGTCTGCTTGTTGCCACGCAGAGTTTGTCAGCCCTTAATCACTGGTCATTATCTGACCTCTGCAAAACACGTATTACACCGAAGGGCAATCTGGTCAAAAACAACCAGCCAACAGTGGTTCTGAGGTCATTAACCAGCCACTGACCGAGTTGGATGGCTGCAAAAATATCGTTCAGGGCAGAACACAGGCAGGGTCTCTAGATGTACCCCTATGAGGTGTGTCTAATAAATGTTTCTAATATAATGTGTGGTGAATGTAAGGGAGAGCAAAGAATACACCATACCTTCCCTGGGCTTTTAGACTGTGATACATAATAGTGCTCCAAGATGGGGTTGTATTCCACTCTATGCTTGTTCTTGTCTATGACACCAAGGGAGGCAGCGAACGGTGTGGCCACAAGCCTGAAAAAGAGTTAAACACGATACGAACAGTTCATGATATGAACAGTTCACGATACGACACCTCCCACTGAAAAGGGATGTGGTGCAGAGAATGGAGGTTCACACACTATCATAGATATCCGTTTAATTATTTACTTCAATCACTTCCCAGCCTCATTCAAAGTGTTGGGAATTGAGCCCTTCTGGTTGAACAGGTCCCTTAGTGAAAACTCTGTTTAGTTGCATGGTCTCCTTGAACCTTAAATTACAGATTTGTAATTTCAAAAACTCAAATGTACTTAAACATTTACCAAGATAAACCCATTCAGTTTCTTTGAACCTACCGTTCAAACAAGTATCTAATTATAAGGAAGCCTATCGAGCAGGGCAAGGTGATGTACAAGTCTGACGCCTTGGCATAGACACACCCATCCTTGTCCTCAAGATCCGCCCACGTGAGGTTGAACGGCAGCCAAAGGCGGTCCCACCAGAACCATTCGCCAATGGCCTCAATCATCCCGCCCACTCTGTAAAAATTAAGCAAACATCAAAGGTGTCCCTATTAGATCAGACTGTAATCATACATTGTTCATCATATAAACATATAGAATCTGAATTGTAAGCTGCAATACAATAACAATAATAGCCATATAAGGTTCATATTGATGACAAATAATAAAAAAAAAATGCTCCTAAGTGAAACTGAGAAAAGTTCTTGTGACAGAAACTAATCTGTAATCAGAAGTTGAAGCCATTGAACAAAAAACCCTCACAGAGCAAAGAAAGACACACAAAGCTATTCATAACAAAAGAAAAAAACACCCCACAGGTATTTATAATGCAAGCATATCAAGCCTGTAAGAGTTTGGATTTACAGCCCTAGACCAGCAGTGTTTCTTGTTATTTCCAATGTAAATATTTGGACAGTGGTCCTTCCCTGCACCCATTTTCATTAATAGCAAACGTGAATGCAGGGCTTGGATCCTAGCAACCACCGCACCACCGCAGCACCATTACCTTGCTGGAAACAAGCAAATCACGGTGTGTAAACGATCTCTTTACCACTAAAGACGTTTGTGTGACACGAGCTTGAGATTTGCAGGACGCTGTTTGTATCAAACCTCCTCATGCTTTCAAAAATACTGCTAAACTGATTCTTCCACTCTGCTGACAGCAAAACATGTCTGCTGTAACAGAAAACAAACTTAATAGGGGTGGTGATGACCTTAGGTTCAACTGTCTGCCCACGCCTGCGAAACTCAGATAGAGACAGATGCACCCACAGACACACGCCCAGCTCCTATGCACATTCATAGCATCTTGCGTAGATAAAATACAATAGACATTTAATATTCCTTGAAGGTGTTGGCAAATACAAAAGTAGCTTCTAAATCAGTGATTACAGGTCGATGCTAAAAGTAGGAGCAGGTTTGATCATTCAACAGGCATTGTCCCATTCGACCGGTAGGACTGGAACACTCGTTACCATAATAACCATAGAAGCTCCAAGGTTGAAGTTTCATGTTACAAGGTTCACTGTAAAACAAAGGCATATTTCTTCATTAGCTCTTCCCTATAGTAGAAGCCCAGTCAATCAGACAGATCAACCAAACTAGCAGTGAACAGTAAGGTGCGGTAATAAAACAATCAACAAAAAAAAGGTTGTTGGTGACATTGTCTGAATGTGTTCGGTAGTACATCTTTGTATAGTATACTGACTGTGCGAAAAGCAAACACCATGAGCTGTGTAAACATCGTCAGCACCACGTGTGCACACGCACACTTCCTTAAATCCGGCTTCCAAGTAATGCTAACTTCTCTTGATCACCAGCCCTCAGAAACACCATGAGGGTAAATAATGGGCTGTTAACCATTTCTGATGATGTCAGATTGCACACAGCGCTCAATGCTTTTGCTCATTTCATATGTATGAGTTCAGAAGGGCAGTGAAATTAGAGGGGAGCTATAAAAGTGAATCATCCTGTGACTGTATTTCTATCAGGAATTAATGTATTACAGCTTAAGGAGAGAATTTAAAATGTTTAAATGTGTGATTTAAATGCTAAGCACTTTTTTTAAACTTATCATAAGAGAACACAGCCTATGAACATGTACACTAAAGTGAGGTGAAAATGTAATTCTGATGAAGTCCAACAGAGAGTCATTTTTAAAGAATGTTTAACACCACTAGTAGTGACTGATCAAAAAATAACAGAAAGAGCAGATACAACGAAATATTAAGTGGCCAATGTTGTGGAATATATTGAAATTAATCTTTTACATTCGGAGCAGTTTCATGGAACAGCACATACCAGGTCTGACTTTGTGCATCTCTCTGCCAATGATATAAAAAAAGATTCTTTCCTGTCCTAAACCTGTCTGTGTTCAGATCTCCCCGTGTTCAGAGTATTCTGGACATATAAGTGAGGTGGGGAAAAAGTGGAGAGCAAAAGCAGATTTAACAGGAACAGGCCCCAACCTGCCTTCGCCCAACATTAAGGCCAGGAAGCAAACATACCTCTCTCCTCTCGACTCCACGCTTCACTAGATGGGCAAAAGTGCGCTCTGCCCTCCGCTGCCGTCTGTGTTCTGCTGACCCGCTGGCAGCCCGTAGTGCATGACGGCAACACTCCACTCCGGTCACACAGGATCATTCTTTGTTTGGAATTCCTTACAGGCACACCCAGCTTAGTTACAACTGACTTTTTTTTTGGTCCCCTCTCCTCCTCCTCCTCCTCCTCCTCCTGTCCCCACCTTCCTCAGGTAGCGTAGGATTTGCTGGCTGGCCGAGGCACTAGATTGGCTGTCTTTAGATTGGCTGTCTAAAGAGCAAGACCCAAGAACTCTCCAGATTCATACAGTGATAGTTCTGCGCTGATGTGATATTTGGACAGAGTTGAGCCTCCAGATAACAAAAGATAACAAAGATAAGACGGACAGACACGGAGGTGTCATTTTATAATTGTTGCATATAACTAGATTATTATGACACTGTACCATCAGCCACTTACATCAAGTTCTAAATAATGTAATACTGATTTGTTCTTTTTAGTAGATATAGTATCATGTACTTGTGATACTATAAACATTGCAATATTTTATTTTTTTACAATTATTATATAGTTATAGATATTATATATATAATTATTATATAGTTATAGATATTATATATATAATTATTAGTTATAGATATTATATATATCATTATTATATAGTTATAGATATTATATATATCATTATTATATAGTTATAGATATTATATATATAATTATTATATAGTTATAGTGTTTTTACATTTGAAAATGAACTAAAAATGATAAAGTGGAGGGGTTTAGTAACACATCAACCTGCCCTGAGAGAAAAAAAAATGGTTTCATGATCAAGAAAAAATAATGTTGTTTGATGCTTCTGGATTTGGTTAAACGTAAACAGAAATATCTTTGTACTTGTGAGTTTATCGGGAGGGTGTGCGAGCCAGACTGTGTTTTCCTAAAAGGAGGAGCCAATCACAGACAGGATTACATCACAGGCGATTACTCAAGAACCAAGAACCATCAAGAACCCATTGCTATAATCTTTTAATTGCATGGTTTACGTTGTTTAATACCATTTATATGTGCATGTTGCCAGGGCTCTTAAGCTTTTGGGTTGCCTTAAATTGTTGTCCTTGGTGTTTAAATGCGAATGCTAATTGAATGCTAACTGAATGCTATCTGAACTGATCTTCTGCGAGGGCCAGTCGATAAAAAGCAACTCTCTTATTTCTATTTGTGGAAGTCTTCCCTAGTGAAAAACAGAATTTTCATAATGATTTAACCCACTACATGAAAATGACTATTCCACTGTCTGAATAGTGGAATTGTTCTACAAAACAGAATGAATCTATTAATATTAGGATAAATTACATTAAAAGAAAAGCTTAACCTAAATAACTTTAGTTATTAAACAAATAACTTTTAAGTTTCAATACTGCCATATCAGTCAGTGCTTGACAGAGGAATCTGTTTCAGTTACTTAAACACAAACATCCACATATCAGCCACACAGTCTCAAAAGAAATTAAATCAAGCAGAAGAAGGGCTCTAAATTATGCAAATGCCCTGCCAGAAACACTAGGAAAGGTTAAAGGTTAAAGGTTAATGATTAGCTTGTCCTGTCAACAGCAATGACAGAATTTCTGCAAGATCAGTGCTGGCATTCACTGGAATTCAGCTGTAGACCTAATCATTTTACCCTCATCTCCTACCCCGCAATTATCATTTTACCCTCATCTCCTACCCCGCAATTATCATTTTACCCTCATCTCCTACCCCGCAATTATCATTTACTAATGATGAGGTACAAACCAAAATCCTCTTGTTCATGTGCTATAAAATGTACTTTTCATAAGAAATGTTTAAGTCCGAATTTAATTTGACCATTTAACTTCATCTATTGTATACTGGGAGGCTGAAGTGGTCCATAACAGTGGTCCATAACAGCATGAGAGTTTTTAATCTACTTGCTTTGATTAATCAGAATTGCCTTTCATTTTCCAAGCAAGTTCAAAACATAAAATACCTAATTATTGTATACATGTATTACTTTCGATCAAACGATCAGTTCTGCTTCGAGGCACTATGCAAATTAGGAAGCGTTCCAAATGGTTTCAGTAGGAGAAACCTTTACAGTTTTAGTATTTATATCATTTGAGGTTTTAATGTTGGGTCTCACAAATTACCCTGACCCTCAACAGCCTTTAACAACTTTAGAAGTGAACTAGGGTTGTATGGGTAGAGCCCCCTGGCGTGAAGTCTGGCAATAACTCCACTTAACTCAGCAAGGCACAACACCACCTTTCTAACCAGAGAGACCGAGGAGTTAGCCCTCGTCTTCTCCGCACTATCGGCTGAGCAGGGAGTCCTCTTCACTCGTCTCATGCCACTGTTTGCTACCGGTTCCTTGGGGTTCCCCTTCATCTGGAGATTCAAACCATTCTGTTCGTCCTCCTCAGACCCCTCTGAGCTCTCATAATCGACTAGCCGTGGTAAAGAGCAGACCGCAGGGTGGTCCCTCACAGGGTGCTGAGAGGTTATAGACTGAGGATGGGTTTGAGCGTGAGGTGTAAATGATGTTCTTTGAGGGTTGACTGAAGTTTCAGGCACAGCTGGTAGTGGTGGAGCTTCCATCACCACCTCACAGCCTCCACACTTGCTCTCCGAGTCTTCAATACGGCTACATGCATTACAAAACTCTTGCCAAGTTTCTGGTAAATGTTTGAGGTACAGGACACAGTACTCCAAGAAACAGGTTTCAGCAGAAATGAGGAAGTCAAGGAGGACAGTATGGTCAAAGAAAAGACTTTGGAGCAGAAGTATAAAGTGGCAGTGTGGATTACAGCCCCAGTTACATGCCTCGGGGTCTGAAGAATCTAACCTGCGAAGGAAAAAAGGAAACATTTGCCAACAGCTTATCATCATAGTACATCATCGTGACACTTAACGTCATGACATTTATCCAGCTGTCACCAATAATACTGCAACAATTATATTCATAATAAATTGCGAAAATCTAAAATCCTACCTTTTCTGATAGAGATACAAGGCAGTCAAAGCCTTGATTGACTCCATCAAGTCATCATCTTGTTCACCAAACACCAAGGAGATCCAAGAACAACTGTGAGTGTCTGTTTGACCCTGGAACACCTGCTGCTGCTGCAGGAAGACCAGAAGCTCCCTTATGTACTGCTGGACATTAACAGCATGGGAAACTTCTAACAAAAGTAGAACAGAAAACAACTCATCACTCAAGGTCGAAAGGCTGCCATCTGCTGTTCGAAATGAGACACTTCAAAGGCATTCAAAAAAGTCATTCACTTACAAGTGTGGCTCGTACTTTGAATAAACATTTACAACTACAAAGATTTTAAAGCTTGTAATTAGAGATGTGCTTTAACTTGGATCATTATATGGTCCTAATATGAGTTAAAACTACTAAGAGCATTCTAATTTATTAGATGTGAAGACTCTGTGGACATAATGTGAATGTTTACGTTGTATACCAACACATTATTTATAAATACGATGTGCTTTAAGACTGTGTCCTATGTTGACCTACTTGTAAGTGCATCACTAAAGAACAATAAAAAAAACTAACAAAGCACAGCTGAACTCACTAATTACCTGTAGTGCTGACATGCTGCAGTTTCAGCTCCAAACATTTGATCAAAATTAGGCTCACAGCTCTCAGCATCACAGCGTCTTTCCCCTCCCCATCAGGACACACCTCTCTGTTCCCACCCAAGAAACTCGCCCGTGGCTTGACGGACACGCGCCTGAGCCAACCAGTATCCACCTCTTGCAGCACAGCGTCGGCCATTGCGAGCACATCGCTGCTCCAGCTCTCATCATCGACGAGGGAAGCATGGCCGTCCTCCGAGGCCCACTCCTCCCCGGCCTTCTGTACAAGGCACCGCTTCAGTAACAGCAACGCTCGCTTCTTAGCAAAGTACTCCGCTTCGGAGTCTATGAGGTGCAGGAGAGCTGGGCTCTGAAGGAATGGCAGTCTCTGGATGGAGGAGCAGACGCCATGCTTCATCCTGGCAGCAGTAAGGGCCTCGAGGAGGTCCATGAACGCACACACAGCAACGTCCAGGTCGCTGGAATCAGCCACACATGGCGCCGTTTTCTTATGCTCAGATGTGGCATGACCAAGCAGCTTCGAATACAAGGAATGGAGGGATGGTTCAAATCCAACAAGAAGTTTCATCAAGATCTCTATAAAACAAATGACAAGTTTTGCATTTACCATGTAGTAACTACGGACAAAAAAGTACAAAATTAACCCACAGCAATTATCTTGTTTCAAACACACAACACAAAGACAAAATAATGACCTACAAGGTCATTCTTACTGCTAAAACACAAAATACATGGTATGCTTTTCAAAAGCAATGTAAAATGAGAAATGTCCCAGACAACAATCATTACAGTTTAATATGTCTTCTTAAAAAAGGTTTTCAATACCTTGTTTACTGGGACAACATCCTGTCAGTATTCCCTTGATCACATGTGTTAGTGACCACAGGCATGTGTCCAATTTGTAGCCAGGGCCTGATTCTTTAAATGTTTTGACCAAGGTGCCCGTCCAAACAGGGTTGCTCTCACACTGCAGAACCAATGACAGTTTTATGACAAATACCTTCATTAATAATAATGACATCTGCTTAGTGTTTCTATCACATTACAGTGACGTAGGCCACATACATTCATACTCTGTCAACTTATTCCACTTAGTCATTTGAACCATGCGATCAATAGCTCTACACTCCTTAGTTACCTGGATCAGATATTTTTTATATAATAAGATTTTATATGACCTCCATGTGTGTTTAAAATATTTGTTTACAATATTTAGACCTATATTTACATACAATCCTTTACTATAAGATCATATAGACATAAGCAGCAGATATCACAGCTGTATTCAATCTCTGCTCTTCATAAAACAGTCAAACCTTTCCAAACATTACTGGACAACCAGAGACCAAGTGGTGATAGTCATATGCTTATTGAGCCCATTTGAATATTGTGTTATATTATCTGCATACTGCACTTATGATTAGTGTGGTGTTTAAAATCAGCATGAGTCAGATCTGAGTCTCCTTCACATTTTGCTCACAAAACTGCAGTACTCACATGGGTACAGATATCATAAATAACAAACGATGACAAACACTTTGCAGTTAGATGGGATAAGAGCCTGTCCTGGAAGTTGAGAAAATGGACCTGCAACAATTATAAAATGACAAGACATTAGATAGTTGTGCCATTGCAATGCTATTAAGAAACATGGCTGGCCTAGAATCAGGCTTCCAAAATATAAAAAAGCAGGAGAAAGCAAAACTGTGAGATCAATGACGGGACACTTAAAAAGTCTCCAAACACATACTCACAAGATCTGACATCAGAGTGATGTCTACGAAGAGTCTCTTTATGACATCTTCATAGTACACTTTGACATTTTGTGATAAACTCTTTGATGACTGACTGGCGATTACTTTTCCAATAACAGTAAGACACAGGCAAATTAAGTCGCTGTCTTCGCTCCTCACGTTTTGTGTAGACTGCATTAAAGTATTTAAAGAGTGTTTTATGGCTGTTGAAATCCTATTTGCAAGTTCCTCACTATTTATACCAGGAATACTTTCAGACTGCAAAACAGTGAACAATGGCTGCCAATCTGAATAAAGTACATCCATGTTCTACATGTCCATGGATACAAAATTGACAATTATGACTGAAACGGAATAAATATAGAGGCAGTTTTCACACTTTCCACAGTTAATAGCCTATTACGCAAGATTTCGAAAATTTCAACTAACTTCTTGCTCATTGTAGACTGTTTTTATATTCCTTGTTTTAACAAAGCAACTTCTATTGTGAAAAACGCAATCATTAGACTACATGTAAATAAAAGTCTTACTCTAGGAATGCGAAACCATCTTCCACGTTGGCTAACGTTTAACTTATTGAGTCCAATGCCAAAGAAAATATTTTTTCAGAAATAGATAGGTACGTAGCTAGCTAACTAAAGCAGCACCAAAAAGCCTTACACGAGTTATTTTAAATGAAAAAGACACCATGTTGATCTGATTTTATATTATGTGTATTATTTTATATTATGTATTAAGTTAGCTAGATAGCAAACCTTGCTAGCTAAGTCAATGTTTATGTCCCACACATTCGTCGCCTGCTGAAACGCACGAGCACAGACAGCCGCTAGTGGTGGAAACAGTCGCAAAGCTACATTTTTGCGGCAGGATTTGACAACTCAGATTCTTCATCCTGTACGCTGATTGGTTGCAGGCACCATACTCGAAGTGGATAGCTAGTGGGCTAGCTGCATATTTGTCTAAGTATGAATGTTTAAATATTTTCTGTTATTTTCTTCTAAGCTGTTGTTGCCGCACCATAATGTTACCAAATACATTTAAATGTATGCGCAAGACTTAGTTTACGGAGTTTCTGGAACTTGAAATAGGATGCAGATGTGTACAGTCTTTGGCTAAAAGCTAGCTTGCTAGTCTTATAGGTTCCAAAGTAATCTATTGGTAGCCACCTAGCTAAAATGATCTTCTGAGCAGCTAGCTATTCATTTATATATATTCATCGAACTAGTCGCTCGTATATTCAAAATACTATGCGTGTGTGTCCCTCAAATGTTTACACAGTGATTATATATGGTTAGCTCATTTCGTATTAACGAAAAGGCTTAAGCTGCAGTTATCCTGAATTGGGTAGCAAACAGTTTTCAGTCTCATCTAACTAACCTAGCCTTGCTAGCACGCTACCCAGCTGGGTAGGAAGCAGACTTCACTCGTTGCCAGGTTAGCTAGCTGGCTAGCCAGTCAGATAACAATTCATTGTTTGCTGCTGGTGGTCAACCCAGATTCTTATATATGCATAGTGCGAGTCTTATCGAGTAAACTTAGACAGCATCCGAATTTCAACATATATTATGGAGACTGAGTATAACACTATTTCCGCACGTATTCATTAATACATTTACTGTAACATTTGGTGACGACGACCAGTTTGCAATATTGACTGTGAAAGCTAACTGTTAGCAAGGTAGCTAGCTAGTTGAATGACGTTTAGCTAGCTAGCTAACAATAACAAAGATCGGTTTCTGGCTGATATCGGACTGTTTTTGACAGCCGTGAGCAATAAAGTAGCGACCTTCCTATATACAATATTAAAGCCGTGATTTAGCTTTACTACCAGGAGTAGTTTTAATAGGTAAATAAGTACTTTGTTGTTCATGTATTTCTTGTAATACCGGTTGACACTGTAGATAATGACTTGATGGTGTTCTTAATAGGATTTTACGTTTCTGCCACTGTCCACGTGAAGTTTGAAGTTTGGTGCTGGTTGGACTGGACAGAAGAATGGGCCCAAAACACAAAGGGTCTTTCAGAACTGTTATACATTAAGCAAGGGTAATTATTTTAACCATGCCATTCGTCAACATTGTTGTGTGCATTGTTTTGTAGTAACCATACTCTTGCGTGCTTCTAAAAGGTTCTTTAAAGCCTTGTTTGCATTAGCAAATCACATAAATATTATATAAATCTTGGGTAGCTCAGTAATAGACGTATTTGATGACGGCAGTATATGAATCTTGAACATTTACAGTGTCTTTGGAATGGCAGTTCCAAAGTGTTAACATGAAGAAAGAAAGCAAAAATAAATAAATAAACACCAACTTTAACCAAAATCAGTGACGTGTGTGTGTGTGTGTGTGTGTGTGTGTGTGTGTGTGTGTGTGTGTGTGCGTGCGCGCACACACAGGAACCCAGGAGCAGCAGAACCCTGTCTCTCTGCGAGATGTGACAGGATGCTGAACCATCACTGCAGAAGGAACCCGGAACTCCAGGAGGAGCTGCAGATCCAAGCAGCGGTGGCAGCTGGTGACGTGTACACAGTGCGTAAGATGCTGGAGCAGGGCTATTCGCCAAAGATCCGCGACGCCAATGGCTGGACACTGCTCCACTTTTCCGCTGCCAAGGGCAAGGAGCGCTGCGTGCGCGTCTTCCTCGAGCACGGAGGTACGGAGCTACAGCATCCAGCTGTCCGCAGTCATGTAGGGAGACGTGCCAGGTGTCATGTGATTTGCACGTGACAAAGATAAATAGCTGATGGACAACTATTGCCTACATCATTTAAAAAATGTAGAGATGTTCAAATTTTATGTGAACCTTTCATACCTACATGTATAGCATTAAGCAAGATAACAATGAATAGGGTTATAAATGAATAGAAATTCGCTTACGTGTTGTGGGCTATGACAAGGAAAGTTCTTGCTCTCTTTAAACAGGTTGCAGTGTCTTGCTTCTTTCCAGGTGACATTCAGAAACTAACTCTGCTAGTTAATGACTGACAGAAAAGATTTTGGGAGACAGGCATAAACATGTAGTGTAATAATCTCTGGTAAATAATTAGATTGTTATTGATGGGTATTGCCTGCTGGGTTCCTCTTACCAAATCCATTTTTTTGCATAATTATTTGTAACAAGCATATGGTGATGCATCATAAGAGGATGTGAAGACCACATTAATCATACTTATCGGGACATTGTGCAAATGCAAAACAGTAGAATTAAAAATGATGTGTAAACATGCAAAATGAGTGTTGAATTAACAAGTACAAATATTTTGAAAATGCATTCCAACAACAAAACTAAAAAAGCATATTGCATATGAAACTGGGAACATACATGAATGAAAGCCTCGTTCAGAGACAAATCAGAGGACAGGTTCCTCCACTGATGACTCATTTCCATACATAGTGGACAAGTTTCATAGATAATGGACTAGTTTTCACCCACTGCCAGCTAATTTAGGCCCCATTTCCCAAGACAAGGCCGTGTTAAGAATGTCTGGTGTGAGTGCATTTGCGCAACTCTCACTCTACTACTTGGCAGTGATGTTTTCATAGTGATATTTTTGTAGCAAGTTTTGGGAAACCCAGCCCTGGTTTACCCAGTATAGAGCAATCGATTAAAGTGAGTTTTTAATTATCTTGTGAATTGGTTTTAGACTCAAAATATAAATTAAATTGACTTGGGCAATATCTCATCAGACCTATGTATCCATTTATAAATCATTTATAATAATTTATAAATGTTTCTTTGTTATTAGTAATTATTTTTATTACAAGAAAAACAATAATTCACAATACATTGTAGGAACTCCTTGTAACTGTCTTGATTTTTCTTAAATTCATGAAAAGATTTTTCATTGAACTTTAAAATGTTCTTGTGCATCTTTATGCACCGTTTTAATTCTAAATATAAATTAAGGTGCAGGAACTCATGCAAGAGGCTAGATGGCGCTGTGAATGTAGGCTACTCACTAAATTTGTGAACATGCAAAATTGAAATGACATGCAGTAATATACCACTTTTTGGAACAGCTTTGCTTTTTCAACATTACAACTGTACACTATGATTAAGAACAATCAAATAACAATCAAAAATAGATTCATTTAAAGAATATCCCATTGTTCTCATTTTAAATTCTTATTGGTTCTTGATTTGTGCCCAATATCAAAATTTGTGCTCTCTCACCCAAAGGTCTTTAATTCAGTCATAGAGTTTATGAAGGAGTGGGTAGAATTTGTAAAGTGTTATAATAGCATTTCAGTGTTGGGTTATTGGTTGTGTGTCCATACAGTCTTGAAAGGTAACTGTGTGTGTGTGTGTGTGTGTGTGTGTGTGTGTGTGTGTGTGTGTCGACCCAGCGGACCCCACGGTGAAGGACTTCATCGGTGGCTTCACGGCACTGCACTACGCTGCCATGCACGGCCGCGCCCGCATCGCCCGCCTCATGCTGGAGTCGGAGCACCGCGGCGACATCATCAACGCCAAGAGCAACGACGGCTGGACGCCACTGCACGTGGCCGCGCACTACGGCCGCGACTCGTTCGTGCGCCTGCTCCTGGAGTTCAAGGCCGACGTGGACCCGCTCAGCGACAAGGGCACCACCCCCCTGCAGCTGGCCATCATCCGCGAGCGTTCCAGCTGCGTGCGCATCCTGCTCGACCACAGCGCCAACATCGACATCCAGAACGGCTTCCTGCTGCGCTACGCCGTCATCAAGGGCAACCACTCGTACTGCCGCATGTTCCTCCAGCGCGGAGCCGACACCAACCTGGGCCGGATGGAGGACGGCCAGACGCCGCTGCACCTCTCGGCCCTGCGAGACGACGTCCTGTGCGCGCAGATGCTCTACGCCTACGGCGCCAACACCAACACTCGCAACTACGAGGGCCAGACGCCCGTGGCCGTCTCCGCCAGCATGTCCGCGCTCAGCCGACCCTGCCTGGACTTTCTGCAGGAGGTCACGCGTACGTCCCCTTTGAGGCGTCTGATTTTTGCCTGGTTTTTCAGTGTGTTTGTGTGTTTTTAGGTTGTGTTGGAAGCCCTCAGTTAATGTATGGATTTGTCTTCTTTTTTGTTTTTTCTTTTTTAATAAGCTCGCCGTGGTTTGAGTAGGAGCGTTAAGAATCTACTTAAAATTGATAAAGTTGATGCTGAAACTTTGCAGTGAAACATATTGACATCAATACGGTCATGAATCTGTACTTTATAGTCTTTCTAGCAGGTTAACTTCATCTCTAAAGTTATGCCAGAACATAGCTAACAACCTCAGCCCCTGTGTGTGTGTGTGTGTGTGTGTGTGTGTGTGTGTGTGTAACGTTATATACAAACAAACAAACAGCCCACAACTTGCAAATAAATCACTGGTGCAGCAGTAGCTCTCTGGGCATGTAAGTTGATCAGAGGGCCAGATCTATTTAAGCAGATCTAAAGGCACCATGGTCTTGGCTTGCGCTGTCACCTCCTGAGCGCACAGCTATAATGAGCTTGCCCCCCCCCAACAATCCAGTGTCTGAGAAAAGGGAGCCGTGTTACCTGAAGCACTAATGATCTAGTAGACAACAATGGCCACATTCCTGTGCTCTGCTTCAACTTTGATATCACCATATCAAAGCCGCCTGCCTCTGACCCTCATGCACAGTGGAGTCGGTTCCCCCTATTCAGCCTAGACCGTGAGCCCCGATCATGTTTCAGCCCAGTTATCGATTATAAAAAGCACTTCAGCGCTTTTCTTAAGTGTCTCACAGTCATGTAAGGTCTCCAAAACCATAACTGACATGTAAAAGAGTTTTGGATAGTTTTTTTTTTTTTGTTGATAATAATGTAAGGCACTGGGAAAGGCAGAAGATGGGGTGTGCAGATGGGCCCCAGCAGGGTCTTTTGTAGTGGTTTTCCCAGCTGGCTTCATTTGTGTCGGTGCCACATTGTCCGTGGGCAGAACGAGTCGGCCATTAGAACTGATAATGGGTTCGTGGAGATTCGTTACCATCTTCAAGATGGTACTTATGGCAGGGGGTGGACCCAGAGCTGATGACCTTGATGACTTTTTGAGCAGTAGCTCAAGGCCAAAAAAAAAAAGTTTCACCTTGACATCTGAAGTGCCATCCCATGTATGTGTGTAAGGGGGGTTTCTTCCCCTTTTGGTTTGTTTTGAGTGTTTTTTTTTAAATAGGCTGGGGTTGGTTGGCTTGTTTTTCACTCTTCTTCAGGAAAGACATGTAGCGATTGTATCCATATTGGAATGGAATGAGACAAATGGTTGCAAAGTGACCAAAAATATCAGTGCTTTTAAAGCTTTCATTTACCTTGTTGAATCTTTTTTTTTTTCCCCTTTTTCTTTTCAGGTCAACCCAGGACTTTACAGGATTTGTGCCGGATACAAATTCGCCAGTGCATAGGTCTTCAAAGTTTGAAGTTCCTGGAGGACCTGCCTATTGCCAAGGTCATGAAGGACTATTTAAAACACAAGTTTGACAATGTCTGACAAAGGCCTTAAAACCTCTGGCTAGCAGCGCAAGAACTTTCTCCCTCAGAAGACTATGGAAGAACTTTCTCCCTCAGAAGACTATGGAAGAACTTTCTCCCTCAGAAGACTATGCAAACCTTTGTTTTCCTCTTTTTTTTTTTCAACCTCTGGCAACAGATTTTATACAACCATGTAAGCATGTATTTCTTCAATTAAAAATGGCTTTTGAATTTGGGCAAATTCAAAATGTAGCCAAGTGAATAATTAATTCAAGTTATTGTTGTGGACGTTGAGATTGGAAATCTTTTAATCACTGACCCTGGGAGAAAAAATTAGCTAAATTTTTCATCTGAATGAATTTTTTGTGTCTTTTTATTCTTTTGAAGAATTTCTCTTGGAGGTCACAATCAGCTGTGGATATAGCAAAGATATTCCCCTTTGTGCAGAATATGATCTCTCCTTGTCTCTGCAGTTACTTGTCAATTCAAGGTTTGGAAAATTTTGAATATGCACCACTATAATTGCATTAAGTACTGGATATTTTATCTAGCAAACTAAGTGATGACGCACTGTAATTTTGACTTAAAGTTGTCCATTTGAAAATGTGTGCTCAGACTTTGAAAGCGTGTTCAGTGCTACATCTATCCAGGACTATCCCAGATTGGTTCTAATTCTGTAACGCACTTTTGTTTCAGTCCAGTTTCATTTTCTGTTAAGAGTTCCTTTAATTTGCCGTTTCATATGTTCAGATGGCAAGTACTGGTGCTAGTATTATTTGGGAAAATGTTTGAAATGTAAATGTAAAGAGCCATTAGTCACATTTGAAGTCTTGATTTCTTAATTATAAGCATTATAAGTACAAAAATACACATCATCCACAAGGACTACACTATGTATATAATTGTGTCATATGTACAGCGAATATTTTTCTAGAATTATTTAAGCTGCAAACCCTTGTATTATCAAAGTGTTTAGGATTGTGTTGAATGGTGTTGTGGTGTGGTGCATTGGTTTTGCTTCGCTTTGGTTTGTGTCGTTTTGTATTTCTGGATTCGTGGTTTGGTTTAGGAGGTTTCAAATGTTTTTGTTTTTGGTCTTTTTTTCTTTCTTTTGTTTTTTTTTTGGTTGGTTGGGGGTTTTTTTGCACAAGGAGCCTGGGTAAGGGGGTTGGATCTACACCAACAGTCAAAAGACAACTGGAATCAGCAAATTGTGAAATACTATTTCCCCTCTAAAATTTGTTTGTTTTGAGTACATGTTAAAAATGTTTATACCCACGGTGTAAGGCCTACAGCAGCAAGTTGTGCCTTTGAATGAATGGAGTTTCAAAACTGCTCAAAAATGTGCACATTTTGTTTTACTTGTGGCATTTCTTATTAAATTATAATTTAACAAAGTGGATTAGTTATAATTTAACAAAGTGGATTAGTTCGAATTTAACAAAGTGGGTTTCGTCACCTTACAGACTAAACCACAATGATCTTAATTAGCTAATATTCATGCATCTGTAAGAGTTCATTTTTAACATTTTTAAAAAGGTTTGCACTCCCTTCTGGAGAGAGGACAGATGAACGGAAGTAAGTGTGTGTGTGTGTGTGTGTGTGTGTGTGTGTGTGTGTGTGTGTGTGTGTGTGTGTGTGTGTGTGTGTG
>JAOXYF010000001.1:5477463-5490603 GCA_028565775.1 Sternarchorhynchus goeldii | reverse complement strand
CCCCCCCCTCCACACACACACACACACACACACCACCCCCCGCTTACAAGCTTCTCAGGGCAAAATGCGAGATGTAAACAGTGTTCAGTCATTCAATATGCCACAGTTGTGCAGTGCATCCCACCAGGAGCCTTAGCAGCAGCTACAGTGCAGTCTGCCCCCTCACCTCTGCCCCCTCAGTGCAGTCTGCCCCCTCTGCCCCTCTGCCCCCTCAATGGAATGCTGTTGCACACTGCGTCCGTGGCGACACATAATCTGGCCACATTTCACCCCAAACAGTCGCACATTGTGGACACCAGGAGGGAGGAACAGTAAGGGTCCGAGGATCGACCTCACCGGGCTGGACCTCACCGGGCTGGACCGTTTTGCTTAACGACGGCCCCTCACCTCCGTTGGTAAAGATTTCAAACAAAAGTGAAAACGATTTAGTACATTGGACCAGATGACAAAGGCAAATAGCACTTGCACTGCTAGGATCGAAATGGGGGCCGTGTACAGGATTGGGCTGCAAAGAACAAAGGAAGAATGTAACAGAACTCAGCTGGTGTATCCAAAATACACAGTTATGGTACCATAAACTGAATTTTATACCCATAGTCACCCTCTAACCACCATGGGTTAGTCCTTCAACCTCCAGGGTTTTCTTTTTCATTCTGTTCCCATGACCAGTTATATCTATTGTTAGGTTAAATATATATATAGCATTTTGTTTTCCTCGGTACAAAAAAATACATATTGTTTTGGATTAGAAAGAATTATGTTACTTGGTACAAGTAAAGAGAAGGAATACAACACTTGCAAAATCCTCTTCTGTATCATTTGTCTTCAGAGATGTAGACGTCAAATCAGGCGCATTGCTTTTCTCAATGTGCTTTTTTAATGATTCCTTCTCATGCAGCCTCCACATTTCACACGTGTATTAGCCCCCCGAGAGATGGCGTGTAGAGCTGTTACATCCCATGTTGAGTAATTCATGAAATGCAAAACGCATTCTGGAGTTTTGTCTGACTGGGCTTTCCACTTTCCTCCTCCCTCGAGGAGTCTTACGAGGTCAGCCTGTTCTCAAACTCCTCAGTATGAGGAATTGACGCAGTGTCTAGCCGGCATTGATGCCTGTTTATGTTGGAGCAAAAAGACAGATACGTGTTGCACAGCTTAAAGGATGACCACAGGGTCCATTTGCAATGTTCTCTGCGAACATTTGGTCTCAATTTCTACATCCTGACAGGACTTGACAGGACCTGACTCAGACCAAGAGCTGAACTACAAAACATGCAAAGAATCACAGACAGTTTGTTCTATGCAAACAAAGAAATTATTGAAAGTGAATTAAATAGTTTTCTGCCATACACAGAAAGGCAGAGCCGTGTATCTTTCAGTCATAGGACTCCATGGTTTCTTGCAATAACTATAATTACAAACAAACACTCCCCACACTCACATCTGACGTCCTGAAAAATTGCTTTCTGCTTTATTTTCTATGTTGTCTGCAGAGTCAGTGCTGTGGGACATTCAGTGTGAAGCTTGTAGGAAAATACCGCAGCACAACCTGTGGAAATGGGTTAAATGTACCTGTTGTACACTGTCCAAACGGAGTACAATTTGTTCTGTAATGACAATTTTATCATCTGTAATTAAACTTTTTTTGCCAACGCACAAGCAGAATTCAACCCTACAGACAGTGAGGGAAAATTCTGCATAACTCTTGTCTGAATGTTCACAAACGCTCACAAATCCTACTCCCATTAAAGAGTGAATGTCAAAGTGATCTAGCAGTGCTAAAGTGGACCCATATTGTTGAGGACTTGCTGGATTTTAAAGCAAATATTTTTTCTTTAGACTTGTGTTTTTTCACAACAATGTACATGATGTATCTAAGTCTCCCATCACACTTACAAAACATGCGTCTTCTGATCTGATTCATAAGGCTACAATAATAATAACTAATGCTTGTTTTTCTATGCCATTGTAGAGCAACTGAGAAATACGATGATGCTAAGATACTAACGGAGATATAGTCATTATAGTGGCATTTTCCAAGTCAGTCCATAATACATCATTTGTCATTTTATCTTCCAGGCAAGAAATTATGAAATAGAAATACCCACTGTTGTGAAATATTTCCTTTTTTGTGGACTGCGAACATGTGACAAGATATTTGGATTTGCAACTGAATATGACATCACATCTAGATAACATTCCATGACACTTGAATGAATGCTCCCCTTTTGTGGTTGTTGTTTCAGTTAACTTCTGTACAGATCACAGAGCTCTCCATCACTGCACAATATTCACCCTGCACTCCATTAATCTGGCCAATACGGGCCTTGAATATTTGCATACAATATCATTGGCTATCATACAATATCAATATCATTAAATATGTATGCATTTTTTGTGTATCACTATATGTTCGCAATATATGTTCCCAAATATCAATTACAACAAAATTTAAAAAAAGATTCTTGATCAGGTGAGTTGAAACTTCTGCAAATTACAAAAAAGAATAAACAAACATTTTTTCATTCTTTCTGCTATGTCTTTTAATCCGATTTATCATCTACACAGAACACAAGAAACAAACAAAAACTCACTAAAAACTTTATTTAACAGATATCAAACACATCTATTCCTCCAACTTTTCTGTGTGAAAGTGAGCAAAACATGAGATGCTACTGTGTAATTGTACCAAACTGTCCACAACTGATCCATCAGGTATGAAAGCAATGTCATCATCACACATGAAAGGTGATACGAACCCCCCCCCCCCAAAAAAAAACACAGCGCTGACAGATTCTGTATCTAAAGTTCTTTTGTTTAACAGTTTTCCGCAATAAGTGTGCAAATTGCTCAGATCTTACGCACAAAGCGCTCTCTCACTGCAGCGGCGAGGCAACTGGCCGTGCAGCAGCGAGAACGATGGGAACCAGCGAGAAAGGCCAGGATCAGGAGACGGAAGCTACTTCAAAGGGACGTCTGAGACAGAGGAGGATCCTGACGAAATAAAATGGGCTCAGACATCCAGATAGAGGCAAACCAACACCTTCAGCTATCCAGAGGTTCAGACGGTGGCCCCTGAAACCAGAGATCCTTTACACACACTCCGTACAGCAGTTTGCACATTTTCCCTCCCCTTCTTGCTCTCTCTCTCTCTCTCTCTCTCTCTCTCTGTCTCTCTCTGTCTCTCTCTGTTGATATCTTATGTAAAACATACTAAAGCTCTAACATTTATCAGTAAACTAGGAATGAATGTTATTTTATTACATTTATATTGCAGCTGAAGAAACCTGACACATTATGTTCAACTTTGTTATAATTATGCACATGAATCAGGATTCAGTAGTTATCGCTTCATACATTACTCATGATAATATCAAGTTCTAAGAGGTTTGGCACAGACTCTAAGTCTGTGCATAGAACATAACAGCTTAACATGAAACCTCTATATGAAAAAGTTTCAATATCATGAAGAACAATACAAATATATCTAACTGCCAGGCATTAAAGTGACATCATTTTTTCTAGATGCCTGGTTTCGTCATTTCTCAGTTTCAGGAGAGGCTTTTCCACATTTGTTGCGTTAGTGTGGGTCAAAGCTTCTTCTAGACACTGATTAAGCAATAAACATTCCAACTGAAAGCATGTTTGGCACAGCATATTTTTCACTACATCAAATGTAGTCACTACAATCAACTAACTGAGGCACATGGTATTTACATTCAATCTCTCTTTTTTACATGAAAAAAATGGGAGCCAGTCAACGACTGCAGGTGAAGGACAGCAAAGAGGAGGGCAGCTTTGCTCCAGTTCAGTGCTGGATCTCCCAAGGTCTCTGATAGAACTCTGTCAATGCCACACAGATAAGAGAGCAGGCCAGGAAGACTCAAGCATCTTGTTTTCACCACTGTATTATTCCGTCTGCTTTAATTAGTATTACTTCTAAAATAAAATATCAGTAATTGAATGAACAGTTACAACTGAACTAACTAGTGATGATCTAATAGCTACAGTGTTTCACTTGAGTCCAGATGGACATAAAAGGGCAAAGGTTAATTCACCACTGATGTTTTTGCTTCAGTACTGAGCACTGACAGAAATATTTGATTCAAATATATAAATAGATATTTACTATTTATTTTTTTAATCAAAAACTGTCCAGCCATTAAAAAGTTAACTCAGACAAAGGCAAAGCTAGTTTATTCAAAGCTAGTTTATTCAAATAGCACAATTTCATGCGCATTTCAAAATCAAAGGTGCTTTACAAATTAAGGTAAAAAGACAGTTGTTTTAAAAAGGATATTCAAAATATAATTAATATACTAAAATAAAATGAATTACCAATAGAATACAATAGAATAAAAGAAAACATATATAATACTAATAAAAGTGCAGTGCTAAAGTAAATTAAAATGACTCCGAACTTCACACTCAATTATAAGAGTCAAAAATAGCACAGTGCCTTAAAGATGGCTGTACTTCACGTACTATTCTTCAGGGCAAGAAGAGTCTTTGAGGCCTTTGTACACATTATGTATAAAGTGTATGTTAGTGTGTAATAAGCCAAAGTGTCTAGTAGCAGTTTGTTTATGAACTACTGAAAATCCCTTCAATGTCTGTCCTAACTGTTCCAGCATGGATCTTCCCAGGATGGCCTCTGGGTGCATGGCTCCAGTAACTGGCAAAGCGTTTTCCCCTCCGAACACGAATGGTGATTTCGCTGAGACTGGCCGAGGCCTCCGTTCCACTGTAACAGTATATTGCCATCTGCTCACATCTTTGCTCCCTCTTATCCTGGAATATTCCGCACCAAACCCAAGTTCTCTTCATTCTCATTCAGGCCATTGAAAAGGCCCTTTGTTCATGAGCCCATGCACACCTGGAGGGGGTTATCTTAGGCTGGCTGGTCCTGCTAACTCGGGCTGAGCAGACAGACAGCCAGGGGCCACTCTATACTGGGCACAGAGCTGCTCGGAGGGGCCACTTTATACTGGACAAGGAGACGCTCAGAAGGGCCACTCTATACTGGGCAAGGAGACGCTCGGAGGGGCCAGCTGAGGCAGGTCGACCAGTGACTCAGGCAGCAGTTGGAATATGGCACTTTTCTGACAGTGCCCAGCATACTGGCAGAGATGCCCGTTTGGTAGTCGTTCGGTCTGAACTGACTGCAGCATGAAAATGTCCTATTCTGAACTGTGAATTTTATTTTATTGTAAGATAGACTTATTGTAAATGTTTAATTATTTCTGTTTATCTAATGTTGTGAAATAATCTTACCTAAAATTACATTTACTGATGCAGTAATTCATGCTGAAGTATACTATAATATATAGTAACATAGTAATTTATGCTGAAGTATACTATAATATACAGTAACAGTAATTCATGCTGAAGTATACTATAATATACAGTAACATAGTAATTCATGCTGAAGTATACTATAATATACAGTAACAGTAATTCATTCTGAAGTATACTATAATATACAGTAACAGCAATTCATGCTGAAGTATACTATAATATATAGTAACATAGTAATTTATGCTGAAGTATACTATAATATACAGTAACATAGTAATTCATGCTGAAGTATACTATAATATACAGTAACATAGTAATTCATGCTTAAGTATACTATAATATATAGTAACACAGTTCCAGTGTCATTACTAGTTAGCCCCGTGTAGAATAACAGCATTTCAAATGCAAGTTTAAATAAATGGTTTTATTTGGATCTCATCCAGCCACCGGTCTCCACGCTTTCAAAAGAATCAACATGTGGTCCTTCGAAATTCCTTTTATGTTGCTGAAGTTCATCAACACAGAAGATACTCTGAATAAGCGGTTCAACGTATCTATTCAGCTCTGTGTATGGACAGCGTCAGGAGACTCCTGCATTTTCTTTGAGCATGCAGTCACTACAATTAGCCAGCTAATGCTGCTAAGTTGCCATGAAGCATGAAGCGAGAGAAAAAACCTGACCTTCGATAAAGGTGTAGAACGCCAATTAACCGGGGCACCCATGCTTGCAGAATAAGGGCACCTGCCTGAGCTTTCCCACGACGCTCGCGGCAATCTTTTAAATATACTTTGCGGTCAGTTTTAACCGAGACGCTTTGATGATCGCTTGAAACTTTGAAAATGATAAATAATTATTATATCGCTTGTATAGCAGTCTCGTGCGCGTTTATCAAGCATTTTTTCTTCAGTTAAAAGGGGGAGAGGAGGTGCTTATAATTATTAATATTATAACATTGTAAATAATTATAATATTTAAATTTCCATATGGTTGTGCATCAGACAGTCTAAACGCAACCGAATATGTTATTCTTTAACTAAGATTTTGATTAAAATCTCAATTTTCCGGCGGTCAAACGCGTGCTTTTCCCCCGCAAGCGTCGCCACTCCTTTAATTTCCTTCACGTCTCCCCCTTTCCCCCTGTCTACTTTTCACTTGTTCCCTTCCTTGTACTCAGCTTCCTGTCTTCCTGTCGCTCAGTCGCTACGAGCCTGACCCTCATTAGGAAGTGTTAGAAAGCCGTTGAAGTGAGAAATGGGTCTGCGAAAGCTCGTTGTCCTCATTAAACTTTGACAAGAAGAGTGACAAGAAGCAATGGAGGGGAAACAATAGCAACAGTGTTTGAGAGCGAGGCCAAAGCTGGGAAAAGCTTTGTCCTGTCGAACAAAAGCATTTGTTCACATGTGTTCAACTCCATTCAACTTCATCAGGCCCAGGTGCAAAAAACAACTTTGCGATAAACATCAGAACTCATAACACCTTGGCCCGTGTGATGACTAGCCAGCAGTCATGTCCAATCTGGCTCTCCACGACCGGATCAAAGAGACTCTAGTAAAATGTAAATATTGTACTGGACAATTAATTCACATTCGTTACTTCCACTGACTGTCATCAGGACACGGCCAATATTTTCACTGCTGCCCTCGTTCAGGACCGGGGTGTAGCGGTTGCTGTTTTGTTTGCTGTATTGATTCTCACACGATACGACTTTACTGGTATTTTATTTTTTGAGCCATGATTTTAATGTATTCACCTTGGTTTACTTTTTGTATACAACATTTGCATTTTGCTTTAAACATGAACTGAATAAACTAAGAATTCCTTTTATTTTTTGCTTAACGCATCAAACACACCAAAGTAGCATTAAAATTAATTAAAAAAAGAATAAAGATTGCGATTAAAAATGTTTAATTGCTTTGCTTTGAGGTATCGCTGAGAGATAACTAGTAGTATGTTTAGATTGTGACTGGAAATCATCGTTAATCATGTATGCAAACGCTCGTACTGAACTAGGTCAATTTTTTTTTACAAAACGTCTGTTTACAAAAAAATGAAGACAACTTTGATAAGTCGTTGTGGTTGTCAGCAAACTTGCATTCGAATATTTATCGTCCTCAAGTGTCCAGAAGACGAAATAGCCGATTAGGACCGGGTGCCTGCAGTGGACACCCGGGAGCATGGCATGGTGGGCGGAGTACACCCTTGCTCGAAGGGGAGGATCTTTAAAGCTTCTTATAAACAGATGCAGAATCATGATCACTGGACATAAAGTTGTGCTTTCTTTATGTAATAATACCAGTAATCACCGAATTTCCTATAAGGCTATGGCACAAAACGGGACGTCAGAAAACGGAATGCCACAAAACCTTACTCCCCCTGCTTTGCCTCAACCTTGTAAGATCTCGGAGATCAAATATACTAAGGTAAGATGAAGGCTTTAGTACATTTTGCGTCATTGTAATTAACAAGCGCAAAACTGTAGGTCGACTTACTGTAGTAATATTAATGCGTAATGCCAAGTGTACGCGCGTAATTATGAAACCACGTCCTTAGCCGATGTTCTGTGAAATATGTGGTACACAAGTTAATCCTCGGTAGAAGATAGGTAGAAGTAGAAACTAGGTCGACTCAGTCGATAACATACAAAAAATATAGTCATAATATGTGTTTATATTGTAATGAAGGCTTCCTTAATATTGTTTAATATTGTTTGTAGATTTTTATCAACAACGAATGGCATTCCTCGCTAAAAGGAAAGACGTTTCCGACGTTTAACCCGGCAACAGGTGTCAAAATCTGCGAAATCGAAGAGGCAGATAAAGTAAGGCTATCGAGTGTATGAGTAACTTTGTTTGTTTATTTGTTTGTTGAAAGGAGACGACGATCCTTTCGTAGACCCTAATTGTAGTCGTGAAACGAATGTAATTTGTGGTCGGCAAAATATCTTACATAAAAAAAATTCGTTCATCTTCATTTAATATGTAGACTGGAAAGTGATGCTTGATTGTTGCCTTGCTGTGAACTAACAGTAAAACGATGACTCGTCTCCAAAGGCTGATGTAGATAAAGCCGTAGAGGCCGCGAGAGCGGCTGGAAAAAGGGGCTCTCCATGGCGAAGGATGGACGTGTCCAGCCGGGGGCGATTACTGCATAAACTGGCCGATCTGCTGGAGAGGGACCGAAGTCTGCTCGCTGTAAGTTTAAACACAGGCTTATCCGCCCAGCTCCCCTTCCGCCTGTCTGAGTGCGTCAGTTAAGCGCTGCTGCAGGTGTTAGCATTGTCAATGCGGCTTGGATTTGAAGTTGCTTCTATAAAACAATCTAAAAAAAATAATAAGATCCTACTTTTTACTTAAAACACTTGTTTATATTATTGTTTCTATAAAATAGCGACAAGGGATCAAAAAGCGCCAAAGTTTTTTCGGTAATTTTATATGCCTCGGAGAAACTGGACATGGACGGTAAAATGACAGAAAAAGGGAGAAAACATCTTACTAACAAGATACAGCTTGAACAATTTTTTCTTGCTCTTTCTTTCTTTCTCTCACACATGCATACACGTGGACATACACACACACACACACACACACGCACACACTCAGTTTCTCATCTATAATTGAACTTATGCAGCTTTATCTTTTCTTGCCAAATCATTTAAATTCTTCTCAGATGTGAGAGAAGTAAAATCATCAGATTGCATATGATTGCAATTTGCAATTAAGATTGATAATCCAGACTAGGTACTTATGATATATTTGATTACTGTATTTGGATCAGATGGTTCCCAGGCTCCTTTCTCCTTATCAAAAGCAGGTCTGTTAACTCAGAGTTCTAGATGAATGTGTGTTATTCAGTTTGCTGACTAACTTTCCCATGATTTGTGATCTGACTGAACAAAATGACAAAAATAGATCCAATAATTGCGACATGGAAAATTCAGTGTCTGCCCTTTTACTCCAAATGGAGACACAGAGCAGATTGATCAACCACCAGCTCTCGTAGGGTCTGGCCTGCGTTTACAGAGCATGGTGTAATGGAAGGCGCTGAATTCAGTCGGTCTGCAAAACGATGGGCATCAGATTGGCTGTCAGGAAGAAGAGCTCTCCCAACGATCCTACGCACTCCCCTGCTCCCCTCCCCGTCCTCCTCGCTGTCCACTGTTTTGCAGGCCGGGTTTTTTTTCTTTTCATTTCCTGTTCCGTGATCCCACAGCATTTGAAACCATTGGCATTTCTGACACATGTAAAAACTGCTGTAAAAACTCACTGCGTCTGTTCCGTTTCAAGAGTTCAAATGAACAGCCTTTCAAAAACTGCCTCATTAAATCACTAAAGCAACCAAAGTGCACATGTACTCCCACATAGTTCAACTTCAGCTTACTCATTCAACCAAACTCTGGAGAAAATAACCATGATTTTAAAATAACGATATCTACAAAAGTAAGCTAAATCAGGTCTTTTACATGCCTCGCGTTTTAATGATCAAAGAGGATTCTAACAGCTTTATGGTTAATAAACAATATTCCTCCATTTCCAGACTATGGAGACCATGGACACTGGGAAGCCCTTTCTGCAGTCGTTTTTTGTCGATCTGGACGGAAGCATCAAGACCCTGAGGTACTACGCTGGCTGGTCCGATAAGGTCCATGGCAAAACCATGCCAGTGGGTGAGTGAATGTTTTGCACTGACAACACACACAGGGTCCAGAAACTCAAACTCGCCCTAATGGCACTCGAGCTCCTTTGAAAGGCCTTTTGTGTCAGACCTTCGGCTTTTAACCGCCGTCGAGACCACGTGCGCTGCGAGGAGATCTCTTCAGGTTTTCTTCTGTGACGCCAGGAGAGGCAAGATGACGAGTTCTGGCAGTGGATTGCGGCTTCCTTGTGGTCTTGGGGGGGCGGAGGGTGGGCTCATCCCTCTCTCCGATTCTTCTCGCCCACCAGTGGCCCTGTCACTCCAGGGGATCCCACAGACAAAACAGGCCTCCCTCTTTCCTCCCGATTAGATTCACATAAAGCGCTAAAAGGCGAAAGGGGGCCCTGGAGCACAATGGAAAAGGAAGCCGCTCTGATCCTAATCGCTGAGGCGCGACCGCGGCGGCCGCGGCACGGGAGACGGCTCTGTCGGACGCTCTGAACGGCAGGCCGAAAAACTAGCACGTGGCAGCCGGCTCGCCACGAAGCCAGACGCGCATCCAGGGAGGCCATATTGCCTGTGCCTGGCCGGTTTTTTGGACAATCCAGGTTAAAACAAAACAAAACAAAAAACGTGGGCGCCGTGCCGTTTCGCTCCTCAAGGGGGGGTCGTCGTTTACGGGAGTCGACCCTGATCTTTCAGAACATTTGATCTTGAACTGCACAGCTCCATTCCCTTCTCGTCCACTCGTCAGCCGTGTGAATGTAACCGCTGATAAGCAGACCGGGGGCGGGGGGGCCGGCCGACGCCACGCAGAGACGGACGCTGTGGGAAGAGAGTCGTCGGCTCCGTAATCCCGCCGTCACACTGCAGCGTGGAGAAACACGAGAAGGTCAGGCCTCTGAGAGGCTAAGCTTTAACAGATTAACAGGCATAGGCCCTTCATCTCCGTACAGGGGTGACACCTGAAATGTCATGCATGTGTGTGGGATGCTCCATCCGAAGTGAGAGTCATCCGGAGTGTGTGTGTATATGTGCGTATGTGTGTGTGTGTGTATGTGTGTGTGTGTGTTTGTGCGTATGTGTGTTTGTGTGTATGTGTTTGTGCGTGTGTGTGTTTGTGTGTATGTGTGTTTGTGTGTATGTGTGTGCGTGTGTTTGTGTGTATGTGTGTGTGTATGTGTGTGTGTTTGTGCGTGTGTGTGGTGGGGCAGGTGTCATTTACATGTCCTGAGTTTGTTTATTGTGATTATGCAGTTTAAGGACAGGGAAAAAGGACTTAATATATAACTGATCATTTTCAATGTTTAGTCAGGTTCCCTTTATTGTGAGCAGAGCTGGTTCGTCTTTCGTCACAAGCTGCCTGTTTCACTTTAGACGGCTTTGCAGGACTCCAGGAAACGAAATGTCACACCATTAACGTTTGTTTGTGTTGCTTGATCGATCAACAACAACAACAACAATGCAACAACAACAACATCAACAATAAAATGGAGGACATCCAGAAAACAATGATTATAAGTGGTCCACCGGTGTTTGTCGGGTGGGGGTGACCGACACCTGCCTCACAATGAGAAAAGCTGCGCTGTCACAGGAGACGGGATCCCTCAGTCCGCCTTCCTCGGTCCTCGCCACCTCGACGAGGAAGTGGCAGGTCGCCCGGCCGGAGTGACTCTCAGCCTTCGTCCTACCCAAGGTCCAGACAGGAGAAGATGCGCTAAAAACCTTACCCCTGGCAGGATATCTGATTCCTGGGAGAGGGAAAAGGAAAGAGAGACCATGGAGGAGGAACAAAGGTGTGCATGTGAGCCGCCCTGCGGAGAGCTTGAACTCCTGCCCTGGCTTTTCACACACCTCGTTGCACTTTCCTTTCAGGCTGTCTGTGCTAAGACAGGGAGATAAAAAAAAACCACCAGAATGTACACACACTTCCTGAGCATGGCTTTGTGTAACCTACTGAAGCTAATGCTCTTTTTTCTCCTTTTTTTTTTAAGGCTTTTGTCCTTCTTGTTTGGGTTTGGAGAACCACATCCAAAAGCTCGCAAAAACAAAAGGTGTGTGGAAAAGGATTGTTCAGTACGGTGTCATACTTATTTGCTGTTCAATTTTTGTTTCCCAACAGATGACAGTTTCATGTGCTTCACCAAGCATGAGCCCGTCGGTGTGTGTGGAGCCATCATTCCAGTAAGTGGAATCGATCTCCTGTTTCTCACCGCCGCGCAACATGCGTGTCTCTCCGGCTCCTGGTAGAGTGTCGACAGAGGTGGTTGTATCTCTGCATGCATCTGTGGGTGAAAGACGAAAAAGGACGTATAGGACTGTTCAGGCAGTGGGGGGTCGCGCTAGCTCAGATACCTCAGGGTTTAGTGATGCCAGAGTGTGATGTCATCCGTCGGGTGGTGAGTCTTTACCCTTAACAGCTGTGACATTGGCTGAGCTTGTTTCAGTGTAAAGGTTTCATGTCCATGTTTGTGAGAAGCAGTGGTACAGTATAGAGGTAGATTAGATTTGCTTTCTAACACTTCAGATTGCAGCCTGATGCATATGTTAACTTTTTGAAAGGCCATAGAAATGAAATGGTATAAAATGTTTTATTGAAAAAGTAGGCAAAAAGAAGATTTGTTGTTTAAAGTACTCTGGGTGTGTGTGTGTGTGTGTGTGTGTGTGTGTGTGTGTGTGTGTGTGTGTGTGTGTGTGTATGGGCGTTTCCTAGACCGATCTGTAACTAAATCTAGACAGGCGTTGGCTATAGGAGACAATGCCACTGTACAGACACACCATCAAAACTAGTTCACAATATTGGATTAATACTTCATATATTATAACAAAAGTTTTCACTACAACCCATTCAGTTTACACACACACTCAAACCAGATCCATGTCAGTATTTCACAATCTGTTAAAAATCTTTGGCTGTAGCTGTACCAGCATCATACAACAGTTGGGTTTTTTTTAATCTATGTTTTTGGGCAAAAAAAAGCTCTGCTCCCCATGTTTGTAGCGATTTACAACTGGTGCCAAATTCATGGTAATGGATAAAATGAACACCACCCACTTCACTAGAAATTCAATCTTAATCTTGACCTCTATTAATTCCTGCTTCTCTAAAGGTTAATCCGGAGTGAGTACACACTTCTCTAAAGGTTAATCCGGAGTGAGTACACACTTCTCTAAAGGTTAATCCGGAGTGAGTACACACTTCTCTAAAG
>JAOXYF010000001.1:5448156-5472851 GCA_028565775.1 Sternarchorhynchus goeldii | reverse complement strand
CCCTCCACCACCACTGCCATCCAAAAAAAAATGGATCACAGCCTTCAGACAGGGCTACAGTGAATTTATGCACATTTCTCCCCATCTTCCACCCTGTCTTTGTTTCTCATACCTCCCACGCGTTCAGATCGACCAGCGGCAGTTCGACACGATCCTGGAGCTGGTGGAGAGTGGGAAGAGGGAGGGTGCCCGGCTGGAGTGTGGTGGTTACGCTCTGCGTGACGAGGCCCTGCTCATCCAACCCGCCGTCTTCTCTGACGTCAAAGACCACATGCGCTTAGCAAAAGAGGAGGTGAAGCGCACCTCCCTGACACACAAACCCCGTTTGCTGCACTCTACATATTATATGTAGCTTATTCATATATGTAGTACAGATAACGACATGTCTGCTGTGCTGTGTTTATAAAGTTCTGTGAAGTGACTGTAGGTTGAAGTACATGAGTTTTCTGCCCTCTAGTGGTTTGAGTGTGTAAGCATATGAAGGGTCTCATGTTGTGGTAGGCTTATAAATATATTTAAGTGGTCCTTATAAAACCACTTACTTTCTTTACTCTCTTCTGTCTTATGCCCTATTAAGATGGGTATTTTGTCATATCCAAGAAAAAGCTCAACTCTTGGTGAATCACCTCAAATTTTATGAAATACTTTTTGTTTTACTGGTCAAATATTTTGCATTCAGTCAGAAAGTGCAGTCCCATCTGTAAAGTTATTTTTAATGCCGACAACTTCTCTGTTCTCAACCTCTGATTGGTCCGGATGTGTAACAGTGCTAGTGTATGTTTGTGAACTTAGGACCAGATATGTGAGGGAACGTAATATGGCTTGAATGTATGGCTTTGATCTTTTAATAATTATGGTGTTTGGCCATTTGTGCTGATCTATTGCATTTACCTCAAACCTCACTGCTTACGATGTGAAGGATTCGGTAGGACTCCTCTTTCAGTAACATCCACTTTTATAACAGCGTCTGCGTATATAAAGCAATGCTAATACATAATGTATAATGCTGTATAGATCTTTGGGCCAGTGCAGTGCATAATGAAATTTAAGAACCAGGAGGAAGTGATTGAGCGGGCGAACAGCACGCACTACGGTTTGGCCGCGGCGGTGTTCACACGCAGCGTGGAGCGAGCGATGCGCGTGTCCTCGGCGCTGGAGGCTGGGACTGTCTGGTAAGGCGCCGCGCCGCTCGCATTCCGGCATCCACAGGCACGCGGTCTCTGTGGAGCGCTCCTTAAGTTACGCACCCCTTTTGAACTTCACACACACTCTGCTGAGCTTCATCCAGTTGCCGGCGGTCGTTTTTTAAAATTGTGTTAATGATAGGGGAATGTTATCATACATATTTTTATATATACACACTTTTACACATGTTTAGGTTTGATACTGTTTTTTGTTCGTTTTTTTTAAATCGCGAATCGATTTTATTGTTGATACAGAGCTTTTATTACATAATATACTGATTTGGATCAGAATAAGATCAACTTTAGTTAAAAAAGGAAGTATCACTTGCTCACTTAAACAAATGAAAAGCAACTGAGCTATAAAAATGAAACAGAAATGTGTTTCATTATAACACATTATTATTATAAAACAGCAAGTGAGTCATAAAACAAAATAATAACCTGATCTGCCTCATCATAATCCTTAAGAGGACCGTTGAAAACAGTGAGGTGTATATAACTGATACTAAATAGTGCAGTACTTCATGATTATGGTAGATGAGTACTAAAACAATAGATGCAATAGACTACTAAGACAATGGTGCAATACTGATGGCGGCTCTAAACCGTTTTTGTTCCATAAGGAAAGAGCTCAACTCGAATAGTTCCATAAACTGGCCACTAGATGGAGCCACTAATGTCATTTATTATAGTAGGACTGCTGCTTTCTGCTGTAACATACTGTAACCGTTTATTCTGTACACCTCTGAAACTAGGCCACGATGCAAAAATAGTTACAATTTAATCATTGCAACAGTGACTGCAGTTCCATATTAGCTTGACATCAGTACGTATTTTTCAAGGATGCTATCAAAATCATCATCTCTTCTATCATTATGTATACATCTGTAATTTCAATGATCCTAAATGTAAACCGTAAACCCTAAAATTTGTGTTTTCAGATCTTTCCTCCTTGTCTTTTCCTCTTTGTATCAGGGTGAACTGCTATAATGCCCTCCATGCTCAAGCTCCCTTTGGAGGCTATAAGATGTCAGGGAACGGCCGGGAGCTGTGAGTACAGTTTCTTTAAGGTCCTCACGGGCTTCTTCTGTGATGAGAGAAAGGCACCATGTTGCACTCTAGTATCCTTAAATGCTAACTGCTCTGTGTGCAGTGGGGAGTACGCGCTGACTGAGTACTCGGAGGTCAAAGCCGTCACCATCAAGCTCAACGATCAGCTGACCGTGTGAGGCACGTCACTGCCCTGCAGCTGGCCACGTTCAATAACCAGCTCCCTCCCCCAACCACCCGCAATCCAATCAGATCGTGCCTTGTACCTGTGACTCAAGAGGTGGGAGGTAGGGGAGGGACACTTGTAGAGATCTGCAAAACTCACAATGAACCTTCTCACCACTGAAATAGCTCCTCTACAAACACTTTTCCTTCCAGCCTTTAAAAAATCTGTTAAATGTATTGTACAGATATAATAATAATTGGAATAATTTTATTTGTATTTAATCTGGAAGACTTTATATGCAGGAACTATGATTTGTTCTCTCTTTGTTTGATTTCAAGCACCAGATTTTGTTTTTGTGCATCTATACTTCCAATTTTACACCCATATAATATATAATTTCACCTGCATTTCAGGACAATTTTGGTATAAAAGTGACAGATATCATATTTGATAAGCTTGAGATGTTTGTCATTAGCAAATACAGTTATTCTCCATCTACTAAGTCCTGTTACATTACATTTCATTTCATAAATTGCAGTCATTCTAATGAAACAATGTGGAAGAGAGGGATGAAGGCTTTTGATTTAGACGTCCTGTCCCAGGAGTTCAGGACATGTTCATATGAAAGTTAACTAGTCTTTGGACATATAGTCTTAAACATTAAGCGTCTAGAGAAAGATTATTATTATTATTATTATTATTATTATTATTATTATTATTATTATACATCTGTTTCGACAGATTTGGGAGAAAATCTAGTGATGTTACTATCATTTGTACTGTACTGTAATAGAGTTGTTTTCAATACTTTAACTGCTGTAAGGTTTTGTGTGCCTGGTTTTAGAGTGAAATTTAAAGGGGAGAAATGTTCTTCTCTATTGTTAGAATGTACCTGCATCTAATATTTTAAAATGTTGAAAATATATCTTTCTGTCTTTTAAAATGGCTTTTTCCTTTTTTTAAGCAATTTATATTGCTTACAGCAATAAAAAGCTTTTCTTTAAACTGATGTTCCCAGTACACAGACCCCCCACACACATAAGGAATCATGAGGTCACTGTCTTATGCTACATACTGATGGTGTATTTAAACAACAAACAAAAAATGCAAATATTATTACTTTCATATACATTTGCAAAGGCATTTCGCTTGTCGGATTTCTGGAATATCTTCTACTACCAGACTCACTATGGCAGATGTGTCTCGTGTTCACTGCCTCCTCCGCTGACTGTCATACAATCCTGTTGCGTTACTTTCTGAAAGGAAAAATACTTTGCATCAGGCGACACCAGGAAGTAAAACAGGCTACTGAAGCTTCAAACCTGAAAGCTGCGCTTCATTGTGTATTCTCCTCCTTAATGCACATCTGAACTGTTTAAAATAGTGGCTTTCCAAATTTTCTCCTGCTACGCATGTAAAAAGATGTCGATTCAAAATACTGGTAAGTAACCTACTTCTGAATCTTGTTTTAAAAGGTCTGCACTAGTCTTGGTGAAGTTAGCATGGGACATAGAACACATGCTCGTGGAATGTGTCTTAAAAACACCACGAGGAATACAAAGTTAACAAATGCGAAACATTTGATCGATTATCACACTTATATCCGTTAACGAGATCACTCGTTAACTTTGTTTTTGCTAATTTTACTACTTTCTTACCTATGTTTTCCCTAGATATTCCGTCTCTAACAACATCGCTCTTATGATAATACTGACAAATAATGCGTTCGTGCGACTCAGTGGAAGTGTTGCTTACGGCCGATTGTATGAAAGGAAACGGTTGCCAGTTGTATCGGGTTGTACTCCAACTTTTATTACATAATTTGGTCAATCTTGGACAAAACCTCCTGTCATTCCGCAGTTTGTTGTGCAGGCTGAAATCTCATCACGCGAGCCTGGGTGTTCGTAGAGGTTCCAGCTGGAGAATCGTAATACGAGCAAAGAACGCTCGTGAGCTTCGGTAGTAATGACAGGCTGGTACGGAGAGCTTTTGGTGGTTGAGATGGTCATTTAATTGAAATTCAGTGTAAATGGAATTACTGTAGAAAGCAAAATAAGGCCCGGTTTGTTTCAGAGAGCAATGACTTCACTGTTCCCGGCCAAGGAAAAATGAGTCATGTCTGTAAATCGTTGGTCCAACGTTGGGATGGCTTTTGTTGGGGGGTATATCTGATCTGGACAACGTACCAAAATATTCTGTAACAAAAATGAAATCTTTAATTAACAAGCCCTGTGTGTCTAATATGTTTGATTTGATCTGGGTGCAGTGGTGTATTGGCTATGACGTATCAGATGTGTAAATGTTCATAACCGCTGTCTTCCACCTCTGTTTAAAGCCTTGTTTTGTTTTATTTTGTTTTCTTGTTAAAGCTACTAAAAGAGCAACCAGTAAAAAAAGTTAGGTGTTCTTTGTTGTCTTACAGTATCATGTTAGCTGTGAGGTGTTTGTAATTAGTCATAAGGTAAATCGTACGACAAATTTAATTGAACCCTTTGTCATGACTGCTCTTTTATTGACATTTTCATTCTGGCAGCAAGCGAACTGGCCACAGGCTCTGACAGATCTGGCAAGATAACGAGATAAACTAACATGGCTGACTTCACTTCTGTGCTTTCAGTTTGTAACTGGCCTGCCAACCCTTTAAGCCTTCTCTTTTCCTCCAGGTTAAAGAAATGTGGGTCCTCGTGCTGATGTCTGTGGCCGAACCTACATTCGTGCTGTCAGACTGAGATGCTTGTCTCGGTGGTGGTGCGATGTCGTACTGGAATGTTGGATCTGCTGAAGACCTGGAGGGCCAGCCTGACTGTAGCAGCGTGGAGCAAGATGGTGAGGCCAAGCTTTCTGCATGTTCAGATTCATAGGCTTTACCTCAAGAGGTAGACATTTCCTGCATGTCAGGATAACTGGTCTTGCATGCAGAACACCTAATGCCCAAATGTTCATCTTCACTGGAGGTTTTCAATGTGCTTCTTAAACAGCTAAGAAACATTTCCAGTTCATCTGATTTTCAATTTTTTTGTGAAAATAGATGTTCAGATCTCAAGATCAGTTAAATGAAAGAAGAATAAAAACAAAACTTTCACTTAACAGTGATTCCACACAGCAGAATACACACAAACCTTTGCAGGCAAATAAGAATTCATTGCATGTTAAACGAAGGCTCTTCACGCTGCCTCGGACAGGGTGAACACATCTGTGTGGCAGTTATGGTTCAGGGAAGCTCAGCGCCTGTTGCTTAAATATAGAAGCTAGAAGTGAAACGCAGCATGGCTCCAAATAGAGGTTGATAATGCGTTGCTTTAATTCCACTTGTAATTAAATTGTACACCCTTTACACAAAATGTTCTCAAAATAAATAAGAACCAAACACTTTGCTTAGGTGTACAGTTCTTGGAAGAACATTTACCTGATAAAGAACCTATGGATGATTCTTAAATCATAAAAAGGTTCTTTACACCGACGTTATTTATATGTTATTTAACATTTAAAAGATTATATATATATATAATCACTTTTGACAATAAATGGCTTCACCCAACCACTAACCATGAGTGGAAAAAAAGTTTGTGTTATCATTCATATTCTCTTAAAAAAGGCCAAGAAAGCAAACATTCTGCCGGGGCGTGTAAACTTTTGAGCACAACTGTATATTTTTTGTCCTGAGATCTGATTTTTCACGTGGACCGGTCACTGAATTTGGTCAGAGTATCGCTATACTCAATTACGTTCAAGATGTTCCTGCCAGCTCATTTGACGATTTAAATGATTACATTTAAATTCTTTTTTCTTCCGGAGTTTCCACTTTTGGTTGGTTCTAATTACGTCTCTCTATGTCCTCTCTCTTTGGAAGGATGATGGCTACTTTGTCCAATTTAAGCAGATTTATTTTGATTGAACATTTACTTTGCTTGCGAATGTTAAAAACATCTGCACAGTGATAGAAAACAATCTTCCAGAAATATTTTTTGTGAGCTAATTCTTTTAGACAATTCAACTTTTGATGCCATTAGTTTGCGATAATGAGCTATTAGCTAACTGCTATAGATTGTTAAGAGTAACCTAGCTTGCTAACTCTATATCTCATTAACATATTAGCTAGCAGTGCCAACAAGATGTCAGCTAGGTAGCGTTTTAAACTAAAACATTTGCCCCCCCAAAAATATATCCTTAAATTTTTAAAGGATATTTGATTTACTGTAAATAACTTTGATTATGTATAGTAATTAGTCCCAAGCTCAGTGATCAGTTGAGGTTGAGTTTAGGTAAGTGTAAGGGTAGTTGTCTAGTTTATAGTTAAATTGAGCTATTTTTCTAAGGTTGATTAGCAAACTCAGACCAAGTAACACAGTTCCACACATTTCATAGAGGTGAGGATAGCAAGTATTGGTTAAAAAAGGTTTGAAAATATGCCTTAAAGTCCTAGCAGTTGTATCCTATTATACAGTTACTGTGTTTCTAACAATGTGTCAAATAATTACTTAGCCTTATCTAACAATATCTGGCCAACGGATGTGGACACAGAAGTGCCACTGGTTAGATGAAGTTGGTCTTGGACAAACAAGGTTTCTTTTGTTGGATTTTCAGCTGGTTACTCAATGGCACTGATGCAAAGAACCCTTATGGTTGCAGTTGTACCTTTATTTTTATGAGTATATAGTTATGCTCAATAAATAAGATCCAGGTATCTAGAGATTAAGATGGGAGGCAATGTGTCTATGTAGTGGTGTGATAATATATCTATATATATAATAACAGAGAGAGAGAATTGCTCTCTCTCTCTCTCTCTCTCTCTCTCTCTAATATATATTATAAAACAATATTATTATTATTATTAATATTATTATTATTATTATTAGGATTTCTGCTGCACAGTATATAAGTATCTTATCATTAACCATAACATTAAATGCAGTGACAGTATGAGAGTTGTAGACTCTACTATGCAGAACTGAGAAAGTGCTGACAACAACAGAATTCCATTACATTTATGTTGAAAAAGGAAATAAATTATTATGTTTAGGGAATCGTTGAGAATCTACATTTTGGCTAGAAAAAAACACAACAGACAGCAAAAGCTGTCAGTAGCAGGTCAAAGGTGCACTAGCTAATTTTGTCTTGCTTTCTTAACAGGAGTGGCTACTAGCAGCAGTGCTTTTATTTGTGTGTGTGTATGTGTGTTTATGTGCAGCACACATCCTTTCTCAGTCCTGTCACACCGCCACTATATGTGTGTGTGTGTCTGACTGCCTCGTGCTGTTGTGCTACAAAAGATTCTGGTGGGCTAATCTGGCTGAGCTTTTCTCCTGCGTGGGTGGTGTTCAAGAATATCATGGCTGAAGTCATCCAGGAAGGGACTGGAGCTCCCCTTCCTTGGTGCAACCCACTGGGAGCTGGCCAGGGAGGGTTGAGTTTCGCTGTTTAATGGGTGGGGGTGGAGGGGTGGAGGGGTGGAGGGCTGCCAGTGGCCACTAACCTTTGCCATCGAGAACAGAGAGGGAGGAAGGAGGGGGAAGGGTGACGAGCGGGGTCTCAGAACCAAAACACAGTCGTGTCTGTTCTGCGCTGCTAGACGCAAATCTCTCCAGGTGAGCGTAAGGACGACGCTGTCGTCTTGTGGATGCCGAGGGAGCGAGGGTGAGATGCTGTCCTGAAGCATGAGAAGGTATGTTTCCTCTGCTAGAGAGAGAGAGAGAGAGAGAAAGATAGGGTCTGCTTACCAGTCCGCATCTATCAGATGGCTTTCCGTTAGCTGGGTGCATTTGCTTGCTTGTTTATGCTGTGCTGTATTCCAACTCTGCTTTGTTAGTATATTCATCATAAAGTGGAGATCAATAGAGGTGTGATTTTCAAAAGCCCTGTTCGATCTTAGCATGTGGTTTTGTGGATTCAGGATTAGTGAACTGGATTGAAAATAAATTGTAATAGTGAAATCATTTCAGCGCAAATTTATCCTAACCTACAAGTGAGTCTAAATTTAAAGTGACTTGCAGTGGCAGTGCAGATACACACATTAGTTTGCCCTTCCTTACATCACACACACAAACTTGCATGCAAACACACATGCTTTTCTGTTGCTTCTTACAGAATTAACAAATGTAATTAGCTCAGTTACAAGTCAGTATTTAGATTTCTTCTAAAGTCACTTCTCTGATTAGTACTGGCTGCTAATCAGGTAAAAGAGGGGAAAAAGGAAAAGAAAGATGCAGTCAACTTGAACTGAATGTATTAATGAAACATCTTTTTGGTATAATAACATGTAATTAGAAATGTGAACAGCTTTATCTAGCCAAGCTTTTCACTGTCAAAGGGGATAGTTTGTAAATCCTCTCATGGTGAAAATCACACCTTTAGTGAAATTCCATAAACTAATGTTAAAGATCAGTCTACAATTAACCCAAGTAAAATGTTAACTTGCATAGTTACATATCAAAGCCTGAAAACCTTTTGTATGAGTATGTGTTTTAGGAGCCAGGCAACTGAAATGCATCCACAAGCTTTTCAGTGTTTTTTCAGTGTTTTTTCAGTGTTTTTTCAGTGCCCCAGGTAATGTGACTCCTATGTGGCATTAATCTTTTACAGAAGCAGCAAATGATGTCTAATGAGATTTGAGATGTGACCTGTGATGGGATTACCCCCTTAATGATGATCTTAAAGATTACCCCCTTAATGATGCTAAGAGCTTCAGCAGTTATAGGCTTTACTGCCAGAGGAAGCAGCATATCTGCTTCCATATTTGTTTCTTTTGAAGAGTGCATTTCTCTTTTAGAGATGATGATGTTATTGTTTATAACACAGTTAGGACTGGTTTTCCAGATGAAGATTAATCCTAGTCTTTTGAGTAGAGTAAGGCCTAATCTGATTCTAGGAAACTAGTTTTCAATGTTTAGGTTCTAGTAAGTCACTCTTGCATTGTTGAAACTTGAATAAGTCCAAACCAGAGAATCCAGTTGCTTTACATTAATAATACAGTAATAATACCGTAATAGCTTATGACTGATGTTGGAGTAGCAGAATTTGGTGTAATGGGGTTAAAATCACTTAACACATTCCCTTTGATCTCTTAGATTTGAGAAAAAGCCTCCGTCTGTGTTGTCGGGACTGGCTTAGGGGGGCCGGTGTCCCAGGGCTGGCACAGCTTCGAGGAGACAGAGGGTATTGACGTGAACCTCGACTGGTCTAATGCTGCCTCTCCCTCAGGGCTGCCACGCTCGCTCAGCTTTACCGCGCTCAATTATTCATTTGGACCCTTCTGTATTAAAAGCGCAGTAAAATGGAGGCCGTCACCCCCTGCGCTCTCCCATGTTGGCTGATTTACTTTCAGAGGACGGCAATCCTGGCCATTGAATTATGAGCTGCTGATAAAAGAAGTTAAAGAATGGAGAAGCTTAGTCATTGAGTTTGAGTTTGAGTGGTTTATTTATAAGAACCTAAGATCAGAACATGTAAATCTTCGATTAGTTTCATATAACATCGTATTTGCTTCATTTTCTCTATTGAGCAGGGCTGTACAGGATACTAAATACAGTGCTAAAACAGTATGTAGTAGAATGTGTAGTTATTGTGTAAAAAGCAGTAGTTGAGTATAGACATACATAACTTCATCCACTTAGATGATCCAAATAGCAGATGCTGGATCACTGGGCTTTGTCTAGCCTTTCTGAAAGCCTATAACAGCCTATATCAGACATGCATTTATTGTTACTACAGTTGCTGGTGGCACGTTTCTGTAGTTAGAACTTGTGCTCAAGCTATAAAATGACTTGGGACCTGAGTGGTGCACTGGGGAGCATGTTCCCAGTATGTGTTGTAGAATAACAATGGACTGAAAAACAAAATGTTTGCCAGTGTTTATGGAGTTTTTGTTTATGGTCCTGTTATGCAAGTTCTGTGTCCCAAGTTCCTGTACCTCAAGATCCAGTTTTAGAGTGTAAAAATGAGGGGAAAACTACTTAAATGAAATCCACCCAGTATTTCTGCTTGATTTACATCCTTTTGACCTTTTCCCTCGTCTGCTCTCTGTACATCCACCAACTTAAACTATTTTATATGGGAATGGAAAATACCACTGGAAGCAAAACATGAAAACCTTGCTGAGCTGAGGTAGAGGAGCACAAGCCTCCTACTAATATTAAATAGTTCATATTAAATGTTAAAATCTGTAAAATAAAATAAATAACATCGACATTACTTATAACATTACTTATAACATTACTTATAACATTACTTATTAGTCACTTGCATCCTCACCCTCTGAATATTGACATCGGCCATTGAAACACCCATATCAGTGAGTAGTGTGTAGGTGTGGGATGACTATGCATGTTTTTACACCCTGCTTTATACTGTCAAGTCCTCTTCCCACTCTGATGGCCATATATTTATATATAGCACCATCCACCCTTTCAGACTAGGTTTAGTGGAGATATCCTCTCTAGGTTTAGTGGAGATATCCTCTCTAGCAAGCTGCTTGTTTCGTCATAGCCAGTGACCTCACGTCGACTCTCCCACATATGTGTGGTTTGGTGTTCATTTCCATGCAAGTGTGGGAAATGCACAGCACTGCACCCCCAACCAACACTTCATATCACACGCTCATCCAAATGCAAACCACCCCATGCCTTTATCCACACACACACACACACACACGCATGCTTCAGCAGAGGAGATGCTTGTAAATTCTTTATGAGGCTGACCTGATTTTTTTGTTCTGCCACGCCCCCTCCTGCTGTAAAAAGGGTCTCTCTGCTGTCTTGTCTTCAGCGTTCTTGTGTAGCAGCCACACACACACACACACACACACACACACACACACACACCCTCTCTCACTGCTTCACTCTGCTCTGTGTTTTGCTCTTTTTTCCCTCCGTGCGGGTGGGGCGATGCCCGGATCCAGGCGGTGGCGAGATGGGGGCCAAGCAGACGTCTGCGGGCGGCGTTGCCGTGGCCCGTTCGCCCACCCTGGAGAACATCCAGGCGGCATACAGGGACGGCGAGGACGACACGGCGCACCAGCTGATCCGGCTCGCCTGCCAGGGGAGTGGCGCTGAGCGTGCGGACAGGGTAAGGCACGAGCTCGCTCCGACGGCAGCAGGGGTTGTTCAAAGTGGGTCAGTACCCGACCACTGATGGAGGGAGAAAACGAAAAAGGAGGTGCAAGAGAGCGTTCCCTTCGTGGTTTCTGCACTGAGTGTATGCACTCTTCAATGATCCTACGGAGAGCGTGGCGTGGCTCGCGCTGGACGGGACACTCAAACAGCCAACGCTTTCATCTGCCTATTATAAGGCTGTTTGGTTATACGGACCACGCTGGAGATTTATGGAGGGTGTCTGTTAAAGGGATGTTTTGAGAAGAGTTAACCCAAGTGCACTGCTTCCAGGGAAGGAAGCAGGAGAATGAAATTCCACCGACCGACAGAGAAGTGAAAGTGAAGGATGTAGTGTATTTAGCTTTAATCTTAATGAGGAAGTGTTTTCTGCTGTTAGACAGACACATGAATTGAGACACACATTCATTTTTTGATATATTTTAATTGTTTAGTAACACACATTAATGATAATGTAACTGTTTAAAGTGTATTAGTGTAGAATTGTATATAAAGTGTATTAGATAGACAAAATAAGGTGAATTAATTGAATTAATTGGCACAATCAGTCAGATGTTATTTATTAATAAATGAATAACAGACACTATAAACCATATAAATAGAGAACCTATACACCAGTGCAGTCTAGCATAACCAAATATATTTTAATCTGTATACAAAAACTCCAGTATATGTTTAATGGCATCGTTAACTCCTCCCAAGTCCAGTGTAAAGGTCAACTAAGGATAAGGGACCAGAAGGATCGAGAACAGTGTCTGATCTGGGTTGCAGTGCATAGCTTTGGTGGGCTGAGCCGTCTGCGTGCGCTAACGTGCACACGGGAGACGTGCACAGCACGCTGTCCGCCAGGTTTTGGCCGGGTAATGCAGTAAACAAACACTACCGCCAAATAGCACACTGTATACATGCTCAAACATGTACTTCCAGGAGACTGCTTGCAACAGTTTTAAGTTTCATTTTTTAAAATGGTAATATTTAAGTTTAATTTCAATAAAATGTGTAGTGGAATAATCGTGTCCAAATCCACTTCATAAAAGCAAACTCCCCGACATCATTCTCTGTCGTGGCTCTAGTTACAGTTTGATAAGGAAACCAAACAGAGTGTGTTCATTACAACCCGTTCCTTTGTGTTTGAGGTGACCCCAGGCCATCCAATCGCTGTCCACCATAAATGTGGTTATGAGCGTTTAACGATCGATGAGGATGAGGGAGGGTGGCTGCGGCGGCGTCCTGGTGACCCGTTTACTGCAGTACCGGGTCCTCTGTGCCAGTGAGAACCGGCAGGTCCGTCAGCGCTTTGCGCTTCTGACCACTCCGCCGTCCGGATCAGTTACGGATGTGGAGCCTCTGCTGACATCAGCATGCGGCAGTAGTGTTCGTTCTCTTTAGCAAACCAGGGAGGATCGATCCGAAGCGCGTTTGAATCCCCTCCCCACATCCTTCGTACATGCGCTGTTGGGCCTTGTCTTTTTGTTTGTGTTTTGATGCTGGGCTTGATTTCCCGTGTGAGCCGGAATAAAGAGAAAGGAGGAAGTGCTCACTTCCATGTGCGTGCAGCGTACGGACCGACCGTGGCCAGGAGAACTGGTCCGCCCTGCTTCAACCGAAAGGCTGCTTTGCATTTCAAATTGGGGAAAATGCCAGCCGGTTGCCACCACGCAAATGGTGCCTTGCAATAGGAATGTGTTTTGTTTCACGGTTTAAAGCGGTTTTCATCAAATGCTCGTGTCCGTATCCATGACAACATCTCTACGATACGAAGACCCTCCATTTTCAATTCAAGCTCAACCCTGAACATTAATGCAGTTATAAGCGTTTAAGGAAGCTGACCAGGAGTATAGCAAGCAAATTACTTTTGATGTTGACTAACGTGTTAGAGCAGGGTGCTAGCAACATCAGGGTAATCAGTTTGATACCCTTACGACACGTACAGATATACAGATAAATATGTTTATCTGGAATAGGACATTGCCAAATTTCGTCAATGTATATTAGAAAGCGATGTTGTCGCCATCTAGTGGCGGTTTGCCGCTCTCCCGCACTATATTTGGACTGATGATAAAACACTGGCATCTTTCTTCTATGTTCTTGGTGAAAGTATATGACAAATAAAATGTTGAATGCTTGATAAACAAAACAGTCCCGTCATTATTATTGGTAAAAAATACACGAAGACTAAACCAAATGGATATAAATATGTCAGAAAGCACAAAACGTATATAACTGTAAACAGCAACTGTGAAAGTCAGTTACAATTACAGATCAGTTACTGTGTGCTTAAGTCATTAAGGCACATGTTCCTGGTAAACGTCACTACTCAGATTCACTCCAGTTGATTGAGCAAGTCTTTATTTGTCTGTAGCTTGGGTTTGAGGGTACTGTGACCCCGGTTTTGTGTGTTCTCTGAGCGTGTGTGTGTGTGTGTGTGTGTGTGTGTGTGCGCATGTGTGTGTGCGCATGTGTTCTCTGCAGCTGGACCTGCTGAGCGCAGCCAGTGAGCGTGGTGATATGAAGAGCGTTCGGTTCCTCCTGCAGGAAGCCCTGGTCCACCTCCCCCAGGATCCCAGCGAGGAGAACCCAGCTATCCTGGCTGCGCATTACGGCCATCACGCGGTGGTCCAGGAGCTGCTGGAATCTGTTCCACGTGAGGGCTGAGAAACACACACACACACACACACACACGTCACACTACTGGACTCCACACTAGTAAATGTGCTGGTGCCACTTTGGGTTTTCACGTGTCGTGTGTTCAAGATGACGTCATCACACTCTGCAGCAGGAGCCTTCTGGAATATCTTAATTACGACTTGCGGTATTAAAAGGTGCCCCTCCACAACCCGATGTGGGATAACTCTGAGCTTTTGGGATGTGGTTCCACAGCACCCTGCTCTTTTAACTGGAAATGAATTGACTTGGTCTGAGTAGCAGGTATCAAACGAAATGCCTTTATGAACAAGTGCGTAAACGTATTAAAGTCGCACTGATTAAAGTGAAACTCATTTTCATGTTGGCCGTCTTCCATTAACTGTGTTTTGGTCAGGATATTTCCATAGGAGGTGGAGTTTTGCACGTCTGAATTTTATTTGGGAGTAGGGAGCAGGGTCATTCGGGGTGAATTATTGGGTGGGGGTGACCTGGTCCCTAAAGCCCCCCCCCTCGTCTTCTTTCTCAGGCTCTTGTATTCGCAAGGATCTGCTGAACTGGATGTTGGCTACGGCGTGTCAGCGGGGCCATTTCGAGGTGGTCAGGCTCCTGGTCCTCAGTTACCAGGCCGACGCGGACGAGTGTGGGGCCCGCAGTGACGACTTCGCTGTCATCACTGGCCTGCCGCTGTACGCTGCTGCCAGAGCAGGTACCACAACACACACACACACACACACACACACACACACACACACACACATGTACTACACACACTCCTTAAAGGGGAAGTCCACCCAGTTTACTTCCATAAGGAGCCAGTTATTTCTGAGCTGAGCAGTGTACTGCTGGGTTCCAAACCCATTTGCTTGCGCTAGTAAAATACCACACCAATTATTATTTATTTTTTTAAAGTAAAATACTACAGGAATAATTTATATCATAGTGGAAATGCCAGTCGAAGAATCTGCATACTGCACACAAGTGTGAGCTTGTTGTGCCAAATGAAATAAATGTATCAGTGAGTCGTACACAATACCAGACGACACGTAGCACCATGGTGTTCATAATCATAATACCAGACGACGTTAGCCTGGGAAGGTAAAGCCGGGCCTTCCTGCGGTTAGAGTCACCGTAGGGAAGGAGTTTGTGCAGACGAAGGCTGTGTTGGAGATTAAAAGGCCTGTGTAACGAAAAAGTGTTGCACTGATGTGTGACGGAGTTGTGAGTTCGGTAAGAGCAGGAACAGGATCGCCGCAAAGCGCCCGCACTCAGGAATAACAACTGAAGCTTTAATGACGATCCACTGAATTATGCAAGGAGGAGTTTGTGAACCCTTTTGAGTTACCTGAGTTTCTGCATGACTGGCTTCTGCACTTCCATTTCTATCCTAAGTGTGTTTAAAAAAGTGTCTCATTTAACAAAGCAATATCTTTTTGAAGGCATGATTTAAATAATCAAGGTATATCTGAAAGTGTAATAGGAATCTTAATTAAAGTGCATTCATTGGAAAACATTTGATCCTCTAGGAAAATGACCTCTTTAAAAAGGTTAATTGGAGTCAGATCAGGTGTGAGTGTGAATCATTCTGTTATATAAAAAAATCACAGTTGTAATAGTGTGTTCTTCGTTGGCAGTATGGTATAAGGCTGTCCAATCAAAAGTGTTTGAAAGACCTTAAAGGCAAATCCGTTGAATCTGTCTGGAAGGCCTTGCAGAAGTCCTTTCAAAGAGTTTGCCAATGTAAGAAAATCTGACCAGTTCAATTGAAGACCAGTGGCAATTATCTGAAGCAGCTAATTCATGTAAAACACCCCACAGTTTTAAGTACACTGAAACAGTGTCTCCCTTCCCTACGTTAATCTGGGCGTCACTGCACAGTCTATGTGGTATGTACTACAGTCTAAAATCTTTTATTATAGTGTATAGTATATTATGGTATACGTCTTTATGACAGGTTAGTTGTGCCAAGAAGCTAAGAACACCAGTAGACTGAAGCTGAGGATACTCAGTTCAGCTCTATTTGGACTGACCTGAACACAGTTTAGAAGCTAAGCCTTGTAGAATGTTCTAGTTTATTAGCTCTGGCGTTTGTAGAATGTTCTAGTTTATTAGCTCTGGCGTTTGTAGAATGTTCTAGTTTATTAGCTCTGGTGTTTGTTAGCTTCCCTCCCCGTAGCAATTTGCTGCAGCTGGGACCCAAAAGCGGGGGGTTTCACCCACTACCCATCTTCCTCCTCAGATCCCAGTAGTGCAAGGAACAGTTCCTCTTTAAAGCTCTAGAGAGAGCCAAAGAGCAAGAGGATCGTCCACTTCCTGTAGTCTAGCAGTGAGAGGAAGTCTTGATACATGTCGTCTGTTCTCAGGGAATAAGGAGATAGCCACGTTTCTGCTGGAGAATGGTGCCGGCTTCTCGTCATACACGCTAATGGACCACGCCGAGTTCTGTCAGCAGCTGCTCAGACAGCGCCTCCTGGAGGACAAAGACACTCAGTGCGACAGGAGAATTCAGCAAGTAAGTCTGTGTCTGCAGCGGCTACGTGAAAATCTTACTGATCCCTTTGGGAACTGCAAAAAATGTCAAAAGAGGCAAATATCAAGTCTCAATATGTTTGGAACTGTGAACGTTGATTGGTTGTAAATACACCACTGCATGTGTTTGTGGACACTGTTAGTTTGTGTCCGCTGTTTTAGTGTGTATTTAAGGAATGTGTGCTTGTACTTCTGTGATGTATTGGATTTTTGAACTGTGGGATTTATAAAGGAAGTGAGATTGAGATTAGGGGATTTATGCTCAGAGCTCAGAGCTGCACATACAGTCACAAGCACTTCCTCTGTGAAACCTATGGGAGAGCCTTGGATGTTACTGTGCGCAACGGTGAGTGTTGAAGTGTCTGTGATTACGTGCTCTTATAGCTGTGTATGTGGGAGCTACATTGGTGCTTTTGAGTGCTGCCTGAAGGGAGTGTGGATGTGGGTGTGTGTAGCTGTACCTGTGGCTGAAGGGAGTGTGGATGTGGGTGTGTGTAGCTGTACCTGTGTGTGCCTGTATTTGTGCATGAGTTTGTCTGCCTCTGTACACATGTGTTTGTGTGCAAGTTTGCATTTGGGTTTCCTGGATTAATCTGTAAATCTAGACCGGCATGTGTCCAGGCCTCTGTTTGTGTGTGTGTGTGTGTGTGTGTGTGTGTGTGTGTGTGAGAGAGCACTGCTTCAGTGAAATACACAGCCATCGTAACTTCCATTATTAATGTGAAGAAATGCACGAGATTCTATTAGAGGTCTTGGTCATTTGGGGTTTTCCTGTTTTGTGTGCTGTTAAGGTTTGAGTCATTTAAATATGTATTTTAAATTGTAACCTGAAATAAACAAGTTAAACAAGTAAATGTGTGTGTGTGTGTGCGTGTGTGTGTGTGTGTGCGTGTGTGTGTGTGGCCTGCCAGCCCTTGAGTGTGCACTGGTCAAGACTGAAGCTGCAGTGGCTGGATCTGGACTGGTTCCTGGATGTGTCGTCCAGGATCACGGTGCTGGATCTGTCCCACAACAACCTGAGCTCGCTTCCCTCGGTGGTGCCATGGGGCCTCCTCCACCTCCACACCCTCAACCTCTCCCACAACCAGCTCAAAGAGCTGCCCACACCCTTCTCCTCGCAGGAGATCATCTGCAGCAGGTAGAGCTCCTCACACAGTGCTGTAATGCTGTGTAATTTCAGCCTGACGCGTCTCACGTCTGTTCCACTGTCCACGGAAACGTCCCACTCTCCATCCACCCAACTCCGGAGAGCACGCTCAGAGCTGCGAGGTTGTGGCCCTGATCTTCCTACAGAATAATAGCTTCCTCTTCTCCTTTTCCTCCTCTCTCCCCTCTTCTCCCACTTTCCCTGTTCTCCCTCACTCCCTCTGCCTGCTCCCTGTAAGGCTCTCGCAGGTCGATCTGTGTGAGAATGAACTGGAAAGCCTCCCAACTGGCTTGCTGCATCTCGGCCAGGTTCAGAGGATTTCTGCAGCCAAGAATAATCTTGTTGTCCTCTTCAATATCCCCAACGGTACGTCCATATACACACATCCACCTGCTCGTGCTATCATTCACCATAAGCCTGCCCCACAACCACTCAGTCAAGTCACAGTTTCACAAGTTTTCAGAGTTGGAATGAATTACATGAAGTAAAGTGTGATTGTTTGCAAGCCCTGATAAGGGAAGCAGAACAGAGGGGAGCTAGAGGCAGTGGACCTGGATGTGTTCCCTCGTGAAGCTTTTTAGAAAGTGTGAGCGTTTGCATGATGGCTTGGTTGCCCTAGGCAGCTACAGGGCAGTTATACTGTCCAATCACGGCATAACTGTTGTGAGGCAAGCTTTTAAAAGATCGAGAGTTGCTGTCATGAAAACAAGTATTGTGCATTAGAATGGTAAGGGCAGTGAGTTGTGAGCAAAGGTGATTATCTGTCTCTCTCTCTCTCTCACTCTCTCACTCTCTCTCACTCGTGTGCCCTCTTGCCCTGTATCTGTTCTGCTCTCTCTTGCAGGCACTAACTGGATAGGCCTCCGGCGTCTGCAGGAGCTGGATGTGTCTTACAACTGCCTGACTGACCTCCCCTTTGCCGTGTTGCACTGCTTCAAGTCCCTCAACAGTTTGAACATCTGCAGTAACAGGCTCACCCGGTTCCCCGACCCATGGGCCTGCCCGCTGGTGTGCCCCCCTGCCCTCCCCTCGCCCGCACACACACTCGCCACCCCATCAGCCCATAGAAGATGGCTGATGTGTTCACTCAGACGTACCACATAACACTGTGATGTTCCTAGCATTAAACTTTTTTTCTTCTTCTTCTTGTAGAAAATCTGCAAGGCGGCGAACAACCAGATTGAGAGCCTGCCTGATACCATCTCAATCTTTTGGAGGACCCACCTGAAGGAGGTGGACTTCTCCGAGAATGCCCTGAAGGAACTACCCTCCTACATTTTCGAGCTTGAGGTGATGAACAATTCAGCTTCTGGGGTATCTGGGATAGAGCAGTGTGGATTTTAAGTGAAATTCATTGTTGACCCTTGTAATTCTCTTTTCCACCTCATGATGGCGCTGCTGTCGTGGTCATGTGTTTCTTTGATGTGTATTCCTTCTTTCTTTGTTTAGTTCGTGGTGGTGGTGGTGGTGGTGATGGATGGTTTGGTGGCATGATTTGACTTCCTGTATCATACTAAGGATTTTGCATTAGTACTGAAAAAAAATTTGTTTGACTGTGAAGCTCATCTTTATAAACAGGGATGAATAAATTCCCAGACCCAGTCATATTAACATTTATTCTGCTGTCAGTCACAGTTCATGGTTAAATCTTATGGGAATGGATATTTTTGCTCTAATCATGAGAGAGAACAAGGTTGAGGCTCAGTTCCAGTTTAGTAGTTAGACCTGTGGCGGCAGAGGCTGCTGGTGTGAATTGCGCAGTGTGAACGGATGTGAACAGGTGTGAGTGCGCTGTGTGAATAGGTGTGAACACGCTGTGTGAATAGGTGTGAGCGCGCTGTGTGAATAGGTGTGAACACGCTGGCACAGTCTAGTAGCTACTCTACTTCGTACCAGCCTCCAGATGTTAGCTGCGTCCTCTGGATGTGAAGCAGCTGAATTCTGAATTTGAAGTGGGAGCAAGTAGTTAATTTCCTTTTGTTTTCACATGACAGTGTTTTTGTCCAGAGTAAATGGAGTTGCTGTTTGTGCCTCCTGGGTTTTTCTGTAGCTGGAACGGCTGTGAGTGTGAGTAAATGGATCCAGGTGAGAGGCCTCCACACAGCCTTCCTGAAAGATCGTTTGCTGTGGGACGTGTTTAGTTTGAGTCTCTCTTCCCCAAAAGAGAGTGTGGCTGGTCTGCGGCAGTCCAGTTGTCCAGGTGACCTGGAAATTAGCATTAACTCAGAATGTTAGCATATTTGAGATTTCATTAACCATCCTGCCATTCTTGTAAGTTATCAGAAAACCATAAGGGAGAGAACTTTCTGACATTTTTTATCTCAATTTTACATTTCCAACACTTAAATTTAATGCCCGAGCAGTATGACCATGTCTGGTAAGCACTCTCTAAGCACACTCTCTAAATGCCAGACATTGACAAGCTTTCATGTTGAGGTGCTAACCCTAGCAGAATCAAAACTCGGGGCATTGAGCCCATAGTACACGCAGTGCTTTAGCAGAACGAGATTGTTTATGAAGCATGGAGTTGACCATCTTTGCTGTGTATTCAGAGGGAAACGGGGCATTTTCTGCGTGTGTTGCTGGGATTTTGGGGGGGGGGGGGATGGGTCCTCTTGCACTGTGTGGGTGTCTGCAGATACAGAGACTCTCTTTTCTGAGAAGATCTGAGAAGTGCTTTTAGAAAAAAGGCATACGTGCAGGTTATTGCAGTGCCTGACAGACGTGTATGTGTGTATGTGTGTATGCATGTGTGTGGTTGCTCCAGGCTATCATCTCCCTGAAGCTGTGTGGGAATCAGATCTCGACACTACCTGCTCCCAGCAAATGGAAATGCTCACAACTCAGAACACTAGATCTGTCCAGGAACCAGCTGGGGAAGTAGGTCTCACACACACACACACACACACACACACATACACATACATACATACATGCATACACAGATAATATCTCCACATCCTGACCACCGTCATCCACCCTGTTAATCTGGACCATGACTGAATCATCTGATTTCTAAAACCCGATGAGCTGAAGTTATAGCCTTTAAATGCTACTGGTTTCAGAACAGAGGAGAACACCAAGATCAGGAAGCTTGCCTTTTTAACTACGTGGCATCGCCGAGACCCAGAACCAGGTACGCTAACCTTCTCAGCCCCTAGAGGAGTCCCTCTCCGGCACAGCTGCAGGATAATAACATTATGCTGTAATTACAACGTCATAGTGAAAGTGGAGTGGTTAAGATATTATGGGAAAGAAATTGCTATGGCAACGAACCTGTGGTGAAGCACAGAGGCTGCACAGTATTTTGGAGCAGTCATGGTAACTGTTGCGGCTGTATAACTTCTTATGGCAACTAAGATAAGTAGAAGTTCAAGGTTAGTCAACGTGATTATAGACACCAGTGAATTTGGAAACACTGTAATCACTCACATACGTAGCACGCCTTTGAATTTGAACTGTCTTAAACTGCTTGTTTTTCTAATTAAATAAATCCATATCTGTTGATCTGTATGGGATTAGCAATAGCCTTCAACACCAATTTGACGTTGTCATTCTCACTTCAGAAGCTAACGTTAGTTCTAGCTGGCCGAGTCACAGGAAGAACGTTCGTCTCTTCCCGTTCACGGCCACAGTGTTCCTTCTACGGCCGTCGGTTGCCGTTGTAGCACAGTGTCAGGTTCAGCTAACTGCTGCACAATCTCCCGATTCTTCCTGGCAGCGTGTCCCGTCCAGTTTCCTGACATCTTGCGGGATTCGCTGGAAGTGCTCTTTCTGAACGACAACCAGCTGGAGTGTGTGCCTCTATCCGTGTGTGCCCTTAAAAACCTCTCTGAGCTCTATCTGTCCAAGTGAGTTGCGATTGCGGCATGGAATCATGGGAGATGTAGTTTTTGTGTGTAGTGCTGTGGCTTTGAGCAGCCTAAAAGTTAATCAAGAACATAACAGAAGTTTTTTTTTTAATCACCTTGTGTACATTGTCTTGCAAGCGTTCTATAATCAGAAGTGCTGTAATCATTAGATTGTTAGATTAGTTGTGACTAATATGAATGATCAGTTATAGCTTGCCATAGACCTACAAAAATAAAACATTACAGCACTGAAGTGTTAAGAACTGGATTTGTTTTAATAAAATGCACAGGACTATTGGGGCCATGCTAATTAGCTAGCAGATTCGACGAATGATATGACGGCTAGCGCTGTTTCAGTAACTCGCTCTGTGGGCTCTCCGCAGCAACCCAGGCATTCAGGAGCTTCCTGCCGAGCTGGGCCAGCTCTCCAACCTCTGGCAGCTGGACATCGAGGAGCTGAACATCAGCAACGTCCCTACAGACGTCTGCAAGGATGGTATGGCCCCTTCAGTTGGCTTTGCTCACTCGTGCTAGCTCGTCGGGTTAGCAGGTCTGCTTTTGGCTGCTGTTGTTCCAATATTAAACCCACAAAAGGCAGATCTGAATCCTTCATTCACTTATTTATTTGTTATTCGTTGTTCTGCATTTCTTTTGTGAGTCAGCTCACAAAACAGTGGCTGTCCAGCTTGGGATGAATGTCAAGTAATTTAGTTTAAATATCGAGCGTTTTTAAAACAGCAGGGATTGTGAGGTTTAGCTGAAGCTTGTTGTGGTAGGTGCAGATTTCTGACACTAACAGGTGTGCACACACACCTTCACCAACCCACATCTGTATTCTGTATCATCTCAACCCGCCCCGGAAGGACACGGTCGGTGGGACGGGGGTTCGACGAGCCCTCCTCCACATATCCCATAAGCAAAATGCCCTGACAATTAGATCTGTGCTATCTGGGAGACGGTTTAAAAAAAAACAAAAAAACCACACTTTCCCTGTGGAGGCGTCGCAGAGCTGTACGGGCGCCTGGTGGATGAAGGACCTTAGAGGTCGTGACCTCTCTGTTCCTTGAGTACCTTATACAGCTTTTCTGTACACATTGCTGTTATATATTGTAAATAGCATTCCTTTCATGGTGGTGTGTGTTTGTGAGTGTGAGTATGTGTGTGGGTGTGTGTCTTTATTTTTTTCACAGGACTGATTACTGTACTTAATCTTTCGAAACTAAATACCAGCACACTGACCTCAAGTATACTGTATGCCACTCCTCCTTTTGTATATCTGTGTGTGTGTGTGTGTGTGTGTGTGTGTGTGTGTGTGTGTGTGTGTGTGTGTGTCGGGGTGAAGCAAGGCTGTGATCCATTCTTTTCGTGACATGCCTGTGTTACAGCTCCTCCAGAAAGAGAACAGTGTACAGCTTCAGTTTCATCTTGACGGGAACCATTTCAATATCTGCCACCTGCAGCCATAAAACCAACACTGTTTTTTGAAAATGACTGTGTTTGTTTGGCTCCCTCATACTGCAGCTACATAACAGGCTGTGGATATTCACTATGGTGGATTGTTTGCTGGGACTTTTAATCAATACACAAGACAGATGCCATCAACACACCTGTTATAAATATTGCATGTACTCCACTCAAGATGGTCTAACAGTAGCGCTCTAACCACCACCTGCTGTATAGCTGCTGATAACCAGGTGTGCATTAATCTTGCTTCAGCTGCTCATCTGGTGGAGAACAACCATCTTATTAACAAAAGTTGCAGTGTACCGAGCTGTTTGTTTCAGCGCTGTCCTGTACCTGCGAGACCTGGACAGCATTCAGCTGTCATAGCTGCCATGGAAGGGAATCTCGGGCGTGCTGTATCCATTGTACTCCGGTTTACTCAAACGCTCGGCCCCGAAGCTGCCGAAGCCTGTAGGCGTTTTTGCTGGGTGGATCACATCTGGATCCAGCCTCCTCCGGGTGGCGTACGCCTGGCTGCCAGCAGCAAGCGGAGAAACCAGGTGGTCACAGATTGCATTTTAAGAGCCAGCTTAATCAGGGAAGAATAAAGTCACGATGAGGAGTAGAGATGTTGACATCAGGGCTGGCGAGAGTCGTCTCCTTGTGCTACGCGGGCATCTACTGGAGGAGCAGCGTGCCCAGTGCCACCAGAGGAGATGACGGCATGGCACAAGCGCGGGGCAATTTTACACGCTCTGGAAAGCTCTTTGTGTTCACCACAGAGGTGTCGTCATTAACAAGCACTACTGTTATGGCTTTTTTTTGGAAGCTGGATCCACACGCGATGCAGTGGACGTGCGAGTGTGCGCTTGGCTCTGATCTTCTCCCCTCCACCCCCCCAGGCCCCGCGGCTGTGCTGGCGTTCCTGCGAGCTGAGCTACGTCGTGCTGAGCCTTGCAGGCTGCTCAAACTGATGGTGGTGGGACCTCCGCGGCAGGGCAAGAGCGCCTTGCTGGAGGTCCTGCAGACCGGCAAGACCTCCTCCTTCCTGGCCTCCGAGCACAGTGTCCGCACCTCCTCCTGGCAGCTGGAGAGACCCAGCGGAGTCAAGCCGGGCGTAAGAAGCGACCCCCCCCCCCACACACACACACGCACAACACACACACTCCCCATCCCACTCTCTGCTTTGGGATTAGTGTTCACTTGCACACTGTTTAATTAATTTAAATGAATAATCCCACACAAAAAGTGCACAAACATTGCTATATAAAGGCTGATGGTGATTGGTTAGGATATGCTCATTAGCATGATTCTACCTGACACCTATTAGCATTGGTTCATAGTGTTATAATGTTTTTTTTAAGTTTACACATATAACTTTAGCAGTTATTACTTGTTCAGTTTTCAGTTCACTGTAGAGTAAGTGAAATCAAGTTAGTGAGTCTCTTTAAATGTTTACATTTGATCTCTTTGTATTAGCATTAGCTAATCTTTGTATTAGCATTTGATCTCTTTGTATTAGCATTAGCTAATCTTTGTATTAGCATTTGATCTCTTTGTATTAGCATTAGCTAATCT
>JAOXYF010000001.1:5418761-5437422 GCA_028565775.1 Sternarchorhynchus goeldii | reverse complement strand
TGTGTGTGTGTGTGTGTGTGTGTGTGTGTGTGTGTGTGTGTGTGTGTGTGTGTGTGTGTGTGTGTGTGTGATGTGTGTGCTCTGGTGTGTATATGTGTGTGTGTTTGAAGGCTGTTCCTGGTGAAGGGTGACCTGGACTGCAGTGAGGAGGATAAAGACGTCCTGGGGCAGGGGGGCAGTGGAACTGTTATATACCGAGCCAAGTACAGAGGCAAAGCCGTGGCTGTCAAACGCTTTCACTTCAGGAAATGCCGGCAGCGTACGCTAAACAGCACGGGTGAGTTCTGCTGCGCCCCCCGAACGGAGCATTGTGAATGGTCAGTGTGTCTGATGGCGCGACCCTTCTGTCGCTGAGCTCTCTGGCTTGGGCTGAGGTCAAAGGTCAAAGGGCTGAGCTCCTCAGATCAGGGAACCGACAGCAGAGACGAGGCACAGAAACCCCTCGTTCTGCTCCTCTCCACGTATTTCTGCCTCCCAGTCTGCAGGCATTTATTCTCCCCCCTCTTGCCTGATTCTGTCTCTCACCACATTTCATCCCTGTGTCTCTTTAGATGCTCGACTAAAGCAAATCTTATCCAGGTGGATGTAGCACACACACACACACACACACACACACACACACACACACACAGTAGCTCTACACCTCTGCGAAGCATTAATGTGGGCAATTTGCCGCACGGGAAATGAGCCGGGCTGTAACGCAAGCATTTCCCCTCATCCCACGAGACGGGGCTCCACTCACACACGTGGAAACCACGCTCTCAGCTGTTTTCATTCAGGGCTCACATAAGCCAGCTGTGTCATGCAGAGCCCCTGCTCAGACTAAGGATGCATGCGTTTCTTAAGGCCTCCGCGATCGCTAGGTGAAAGTCGTTTGGCTGGAGTTTAGAGCGGTGGGTAAATTTCTGTGAAAGTTCCGGAACTCTTCCGGCAGGTCACGCTTGGCCCAGCGCGTCCGTGTTCATCGGCACGTCTGTTCGTTAGCGTCAGCTCGCCTTCACTTTTGATGCTCTGTGTCCAGCCGTCCTGTTCGCCGCAGCTGTCGTCTGTCTGCGACGGTTCTGGTGTGACTCGCAGTGTGAATGGTGGAGGGAACTGTGACCACTGCAGTAAAAACAGGGCCGCAGCTGTTCAGATCGTTCAGGCCACCATGTCTCTGTCCTCACTTCTTGCTGCCTTTCTTTTCCTCTCTTTCTCTCTCTCACTCTCATTTTACCCCCCCCCCTCCCTCTCTCTCTCTCTCTCTCTCTCTCCTTCCCTCTCTCTCTCTCCTTTCCTCTCTCTCCCTCTCTCTCTCTTTCTCTCTCTCTCCTTCTACCTCTCCCTCTCTCTCTCTCTCTCTCTCTCTCTCTCTCTCTCTCTCTCTTTCTGTATCTCCCCCCTTTCTTTTTTGGGGGGGGGGGTTACACTATTCACACCATCATCCATCTTTATACTCTTCTCAACAGACGCTGCTTTTATATGACGTCTGATTTATTCATGAGCAAATTTTATGACGTTATTTACGATAACGGTAAACTGTAAATCATATTTTGCAACACAGGTTAATGTAGTCTAACGTACAGATCCAGATATGTGAGGAAGCAGGAAGACTTTCACGTTCACCCACCACAACCACATGATTCCCAGCTGGATTCCTTCTGACAAATGTCTGTGGTGATCTAACATGAGGTTCTGTTGTATCACAGTCATAAAATCAAAGGCCCATCACAAACGGACTCAGTCAGAACAAAAGTGCTGTTATATAAGTGGCCCAGAGTGAGCATGTAATGCATTTACATATATAAGAACTGCGTGTGTTGGGTGCGGCGCGGAAGCCGGTTCCTTCACCCCACGTGCTGTTCCTCACCCCCGTTTGGCTCTCTGTTTACCCCACGGCCATTTTCCCGGCCCGTCTGCCAGGAAGCACAGCGGAGGCAACGTTTACGCAGCACTGGCTAATGTCACAGCTCGTTTCACTTCTTGTGTAAAAGGCGCGGTGAAACAGGGATGTGGTAAAAACCTGCTCTGGTTTCCAGTGAAACGTCACCTTGGCCTCAGCTCCAGGACGTGGTCGGACAAAATGAATAGGGATTGTTTTCTTCAACACACTTCCTCGAGCCGTGAAATAAAGACTCCTTTTTTATGTAATAGTACACAGCTCAAGTGGAAGCTTGAAGAACTTGAAGAACTTGACCTGGGCTTGAACTTTAACCTCATCGCGGGAGGAGTAACCATCGCAACAACGGCAGCAACACCATATCTCTGTAACGGCACCCCACCCCCGGACATCCCCTGATCAAAGGGAGCATAAATTTCAGTGCAGACTGCACCGGGTCACCCGCAGGTCTGCCATGTCATCTCTCGTCCGGCTCTCTATTGGTCAGTGGTCTTCAGCAGCCACGAAGTCTTGGGAAACGACATGGAATTTGGGCTTCCTGCTAAAATGCTTTCAAGTTCTCCCACCAGGGCATTAAAGAGACTTTTCAATGGCTAGGATGTCCTCAACACGGTGTCCTCAACACGGTGTCCTCAGCAGCAGGAATCCACGTCCTTTAAGGCCCAGCCCCAAACTCGAGCAGTAAAGACCTCTCCAGTCATTCTACGACAGGGTCTTCTTCCTGTTTGGAGGTCACAGGCTGGACGGACTCTTCTGTGCAGCTTCACAACACACACAAAGCCTACTGGAGCATGCATACATCTTAAAAGAGCACGTGTACTGTGTAAAGGGACTGACAGAGGAGTGGATACTGAAAGCTGCTGCTGCATTAATGCAAGAAATGGCTGAAGGCAAAGGGTTAATGTTTTAATCTTTTGTGCAGATATGGCTTACTGTGATTTTTGTTCCCAATTTTTTGCTCACATTGAACAAGGTAGCAAATTTAGTAAGCAAACATGTGATTTCTCCCATGATGTATAGGCTTGGCACGTTTCCTTAGTGTCCAGAACACCTGCGTTTTATTGTGGTTAGGTTTGTTTTTAAATTGCATCTTGTAACCGTGGTGGGAAATGAGGATGTTTCAGAGGCAAGCTGTGTGTGTGTGTGTGTGTGTGTGTGTGTGTGTGTGTGTGTGTCTTCATTACCATTCTCGTCTCTGAGGTGCAGGATTGACCCAGCTGCGACTTTCTCACACCCACACCCCTCCTGTCCATCTCTACAGACACCATGCTGAAACATCTGCAGTCCATGGATGCTTCCAGAAGCTTCTCGGAGTTCCGGCAGGAGGCCAGCATGCTACATACACTGCAACACCCGTGCATCGTGGCCCTGGTGGGCATCAGCATCCACCCGCTATGCTTCGCCCTGCAGCTGGCCCCACTCGGGAGCCTCAACACTGTTCTGGAGGAGCACGGCAGAGGTTGGGTGATCTCGCACACGGTGCCTCCCCTTCACCCAGCACAACCACCACAACCAGTTACGAACCACAGAGCAGTCTCACCGAACCCATCCGTTCATGGAAATAGTTTAATCCAAGGCTAGGCAGAAAAAAATCTGCCACGTCATTCAGTAAAACGAGTTTCTTGTTTCTGAGCATTTTAGAATGGGACCCACTGAAATGAAATGTTTTATTGGTGTTACAATCACCAACTCATTATGTTTAAGTTTGACAATGGCTACACTGAGAATTGCATTGAGAATACGCACACACACACACACACACACACACACACACATAAACAGAACCTCCCACGTCTCTGGCTGTCAACAGGTTCACAGTTCATGCCACTGGGCCACATGCTGACCTTCAAAGCAGCCTATCAGATTGTGGTGGGCCTAGCCTACCTTCACAAGAAGAACATCATCTTCTGCGACCTGAAGTCCGACAACATCCTGGTGTGGTCCCTGGAGGTGAAGGACTCGGTTAACTTCAAGCTCTCCGACTATGGCATCTCGCGACAGTCATTCCACGAGGGAGCTCTCGGTGTGGAGGGAACACCAGGGTACCAGGCCCCCGAGATCCGCCCAGGCATCGTCTATGATGAGAAGGTACGGACCTTCTGAAACGCGTGAGGTTTTCCGCGGTGCATTACGTACTGTCATTTACCCAATATATCTCAGCCCTGTTATACAGCAATCTGTTTTTTTAATTTTTTTATTTTTATATCTAAAACGTTTTCCTAGAATCCAGCGTTAGCGGTTAGAGAGTCTGTAAACTTCTTTTGGAACTCTAATGAATACACTTGGACAAATGTGAACAGAACTGCAGTCAAAAACGAATATGGGCCCAGATTATCGAGCAGAATCTGGCCTTGTCGCACTGCTGAAGCCACAGCTCCACCCGTGCTTATCACAGAAGAGCTCAGGTGGTGCTGGTTCTCCTTTTCTGAGTAGTCGAAGGAGAGTCTAATTGCAAGTGGCAGGCAGACAAAGTTACAGACTTGCGGTATGTGAGTTTGCTGTATGGCCTGGTAGTTTTTACCATCCAGGAAGTCATTACAACCAAAGGATTCTTTAATTAGAGCACACAGTTCTTTTTCTAGAAGCTTTGCTCATAGGGTTTTGCTCGTTGTTGCTCATCGATTTTATAAACGAATTTCAAATTCATTGTCACCAAAAAAATCATCTAGTTTAATATGTATTTAGTAAACGTAGTATAATGCAATGGTTTGTTTTTTTTTTAATCAACATCTGGCATTTGAATCATGAGATACGTATTTCCTTACTGGTGAAGTGTTTGAGCAGGGTTTCCCACTTCCTTCTGCTGTTATGTTTTTCCTGAAACTGAAGCAGTCTCATGGTTTTATGAGTGGATGTCAGGACCAGACCTAGTGCTTTTCGATCTCTCTCCTATGTTCTGTTCCAGGAACTGTGTGTGTGTGGCTACTGTGAGTAATACATGTACAGTCTAGATTATGCCCCCTTCCTCCCCTTCTCCAGAACTTCATAAATACGATACGTCTACTCAACTGAAGCAGAACCGCGAGTCTCGCTTCTCACTCCGCTGCGTTCGTTCAAGTCGTTTGCTTTAATGAGTGTGGCTGACGGAGCCCTCGGTGACCCAAGGGAGTCTTTTCACAACCCAGAGGGTTTTTTCCATGAAGGCTTTAAATCCTTACTCAGCGATATTGCTCAACAGCTCGTAAAAAAAGTATAGGTTCAGTTAAGCTGTGACATCAACCCACATCCTAGCAGGACCTTGACTTCTCAGCTCCCTAGAGTGAGTTTCAGGCTAGTGACATGGAGGAACTAACGCCGACTGTGAGTATCTCGTGATTATATATATAAACCAAAGCAAGTACACCTGATGAACTACGTAGCTCAGGAGTTCTGAGTGACTCCCACCTCCTGTGCAGCTTCTCCTTTCCATTAAATTGAACACGGTAATGTCAAGGTAATGTCATACATTCCAGCCGTTCTCTAGACAGTACAACAAAACTACTGTCCGTGTAGCAAAATATATTGTTAGGCTAGCACACAGCCTCGGGAGATCAAGTCACAATAAGAGAAAAAAAACAAACAAACAAAAAAAACAATCCCTTATGTAATTTATGTCAACGTTATTTCATTTAGCAGTCAAACAGCCAATCGGAAAACAGTTCAAGAAAACAGCCAATCGGAAAACAGTTCAGCAAAACAGCTGAAAAGGACCAACTAGAGATGTTCTTCTGGAGTGAGAAGGATGGTAGGGGTGTTCTTTCTCAAATCGAAACAAGTGAAGGGCTACCGACATGAAAACAAACTCGCAGAACTCCCATCCCTGGCCATTCGTCTTTTTTCTCTTCTCAACTAGCTCTTCTTCAGTGTTGCATGGTTGTTAGTGATGAAAACGATGGTTCCTCTTGAAGCATGGATGCTCACTAATCAAATAATGATTGATTGATTTAAATGTTAAATGAGAGTTTCTTTGCTTCATTTGAGTGCAGGGAGATTTGAGTTTGACGTTGACACAGCCCTGTTTTCTCACAGAGCCTCTCTTTTTTCCCATACTGGCACATGCATAAGATGTTGCATGTAGTTTCATCATTCATGGAGAAGTCCGAATGTAACTAAAGAGAAGCTTCAGCCATCCAGGAGTACATTAATCTTAAATGGGCAGTTACAAAATCAAAATAAACTCCATTCAAACAATGCTTTAGTTGTTTTATGAAGTTGTACCAGTGTGGACTGGGAAGCTCAGAAGGCATTTTGAAAACACAAAAACACTCAAAATGGGGCAAATCTGGGATTTCAGCCTTATAGATTTGGGTGTAAAAATGAAATACCTCATTAATATTTTGTTATTATGGGTTTTGGTTTTAAATATATTTGTTTTAGAGGTGTGTAGAGCACTGCCTTATATGAAAGTGAAGTTATATGTACAATCAGCCTCTCGCTCCTTTAGCATGGACGTATCTCACATGCTTTTACCCAGTGAAGTACCACTGGTGAAACCCCCAAACCTTTAACCCTAACCCTTGCATTGGCATTATGGCTGCCTGTTGTAGCACAAGGTTTTTTTTGGTTGTTGGAGCAACTTTGTCGTAATTCGTGTAGAACCTGGTTACGTTACGTCCATCTTCTGTTTCATCACAGCTGTTAACTAGAAATAGACCGGGGGGGGGCTGGGGGTAGCTTTTACAAGACCTTCATCCACCTGTTTCATCCCTCTAATCCTAACCCTAACCCTCACCCTCTACACACATGCCAGACCCTATTAAATAATTGTTGAATATTTAACAACAGCTTGAAATTTGTCATTTTCTGTTTGTGTTTGTCTTCCTTCTATCTTCTACATGTCCTGCATGTTATTTCTCCCTCTCTCTTTCTCTCTCTCTCTACCACAGGTCGACATGTTCTCTTATGGAATGGTCCTGTATGAGCTTTTGTCTGGCCGTAGACCAGCCCTGGGGCATCACCAGCTTCAGATAGCTAAGAAACTCTCGAAAGGGGTCCGTCCCATCCTGGGCAACCCTGAGGAAGTGCAGTTCCACAACCTGCAGACTCTAATGCAGGATTGCTGGGACACCAAGCCAGAGAAGGTATCACTCCACGTCCTCAAAAGACAACACACTGCACCCCCACCCCCACCCCACCATGTGGGGTGATTAGTGCTAAACAGTGCTGAATTGAATAGAGTTCAGTAAGAGGTAGGTTGCTTTATAGGAAATAAACATACAATGTTCATTCTCGTACCTGTACATTTAGCTGGAGAGAGGGATTTGAATACTTTTCTCCTTTACTGCAGAGAGCAGAAATCCTGTTTGCTTCTTCAGGGTCACTGTGAGTGAGTGGAATTTGTGAACTGAAAACTCTAAAAGAGTATTAAAAGAGTATTAAAAGAGTATTAAAAGAGTATTAAAAGAGTATTAAAAGAGTATTAAAAGAGTATTAAAAAGAATCAGTTCAGATATTTTCTTGGCACCTGTTCCAAGTCATAAGCAGTATAGAAGTATGATTTATCATAATGTGTCTGTATGTAACACTAGGGATGACTGTGTTGTTGACTTTGTGTGTATAGAAGCATCATAGTTCTCCTGTGTGTGTGTGTGTGTAGCGTCCACTGGCCATGCCTCTTCTGAGGAAGATGCAGGAGCCCAGTTTTCCCAGTCTGAAGTACCTGCTGGCCTGCCAGCAGCACACACAGCTCTTCCTGTCCCCCCAGCAGGGCTGCAACGTCGTCTTCTGGGACGGAGACAAGGATGACAGGTGTGTCCCCCTCCTGCTTACGCTGGGGCTTCTCCTCCTTCACTACGGACAGTAATAAACACGCCTGCGACAAGGTGGGTGGTGTGGAGAGCAGAAGAAGCAGCTGTGATGTTCAAAAGCCCACCTGAGCAACGGTCTCTTCGAACCCGTTCAACTCGGACCTGCTCCTATAGCAAACGAGAGTGCAGCACTGTGTTTCTCACTTCAGGCAGACACAGACGTGTGCAGTTTCTCACGATGCGATACTCACCACATATCACCCTGTGAAAAATCTCCCAATTATATACAAATTATGCAATTATTTTTTCAGGAAACAATTATATTTTGACTGTTATGTGTGAATCAGATGGTTGGTGAGTCATTATGTATGGAACATTCTATAATTTAGTCGTATCACATGTCACAGTGAACAGCGATGATGATGATGATGATGATGTGCATTATTATAATGGTTGTTGGTTTTAAGGCCCTGGTGTAGCCACATCCACCCAGGCCAGCTCCGCTTCATCACACCTGGAAGCTGCACCTTTTTGCCTTGGCGACTCTCTCTACTTCCCTGACAAGTTTGGCAGTGAAATGTTTTTTTTTTTTTTTTTTGGGAGCTGCCGTTCCTGCACGTTCGCTACCATGACGACCGCGTCCCCTGTGTCATCGGCATCAAAAGGGAGTGGGAGGAGTTAATCTGATTTGATCTTGCGCCGACACGCCTAACCACACCCTCTGATCATACATTCAAGCGTAACCCTAACCCTCTTTTTGAAGTCGTGCCCGATCACTGCTTTTGCCGCCGGGCGTGAAAATAGCAAGTGGCGTCTCTGTGGCGCCCACGCGGCTCTTCAGCGCAGTCTGACGCCTCGCTCCTGCGTTTGCGCTATGTATGCAGAAATAGCGCTCGTAATGTTAATCAGCGCCTCACACCCACCCCGCCCTCCTCCCCTATAAACCCCACAGTTTGGATGCTCCACTAGCAGTTCCCAACCTTCACTTTTTTATATTACACACATTCTTGCCAACTCCTGCTATTTTTTTTTTTTTCCCCTAAAATGAATTGAACCACTGAACCAGACTCTCCCCCTTTAAACTGTTTTAATGTGAATGTTGTGAACCACGCTGCCCTAGACAGCCATGTTTGATGACATTTCACGTCAACTAAAAAAAAAGAAAATCCGTCGTGACATTTTAATATTCATAAGCATGTACATGAACTCATTATTATGCATCATGGCTTTCCTGTAAGATAAATGGTAGCCCGTCTCAGATGATGGCTACCAGCTGAAACGAGGTACGACTGCTTTGTTTGCGCCGCAGGGCCGGGGGTTTCTCTCGGAACGTTCTGGCACAATCCGAACACCCGCCTTTTATCTTGGGGCCCAGGTGTCGGCGATTACCACTATTGCCATGTCGCTGAGCCAACCAGATCTGCCTTGGACGCAGTGGAGGGTGCTGTAACTCGCAGGCGGAGCCTGGGAACCGAAGCAGGAGAAAAGGGCTTTGTCTCGCTTTAGCGCAGAGAGTGTCCCAATTTACACAATGCCCCCTACCTAGTGCACTATACATGTCTGTTCTCTACCCCAGATCGGTTATACTTGTAGGAATCTAAATCTAAATCTGTAGGAAATGTAAAATGAAGAGTGGGAGCAACCAAATCTTTTTTTTTCCCTTTGTACTACCTGATGGCAGGAAAAAAGACATTGTTTTGACATTGTTAATTAGATTGCATGAAGGGTAGGGAAGAGAGAAAACCAAAATAGCTGTTATTACAGAGTGGCCATTTTATAAAGTAATTATATTTTATATTTTAACCTTCACCAATAAAATAATGAACATGAGATATGTCGGAGGTTAATTATGAAACCAGTTGTACACAGAATAAGCCACACAGAGTAGCCTGATTAATGACTTATGAGCTGAAGTCATGAATCAGTATTTCATAAATGAGTTAATGAATTGCGTAAATCAACAGAATGGATTTGCCTTTCCTGTGAGCCATGTTGGCTCATAACAGTTTAATCTATGATAAATATTCAAAAAGAAAACAAGTAATGAGTTGTTTGCAGCCGTCCTCTTCCTCTCATGTAAGCTTGTTAGCCTCACTGTTCTCAGCAAGAAACTATTTGTTGCTCATCATTTTATTTCCTGTGAGACATGGAAAATTAAATTCATTTGTACTCTGTATTTTTCAGCATATTTTGTATTTTTTGAACTTCAGTTTACTTATAAACAGTTGAGAACAAATGTTTCGCTGAGTGTTTAAAAAAGTATTTTGGGTGTGTCTGTGTGTGTGTGTGTGTGTGTGTGTGTGTGTGTGTGTGCGTGCGCGCATGTGATAGGAACTACACTGTAGTGAATGTAGCCAAAGGCCAGGTGGAGGTGAAACGAATGCCTTGCCCAGGAACCCGCCTTAGCTGTCAGCTGAAGATGGAGAGCACCCTGTGGACTGCCACTGAGGTGGGCCTCTGGGAAACGTAGTTTGAGCCTTCTTTTCCAACCTCTCTACTCAAGAATTCCGCAGCACGTTGCCATGGAAACGTTATCGTAGAGAAAAATTCACCATAATGTATAATCTCATTCCTCTGGATTTTATTGTCAGTAGCCAATATTAAAATGATTTTAGTTGGTTGAACACAGAATGTCATTGTTTGCATAAAAAGGCCTACTATGTTTAGGTTGAAACATTTTGATACCCCTTTAATAATCTTTACGTTGTGATTGCACGTTAAATCCTAACCTGCGTGTCATCACACAAGGTTCTTAGTGGACGATTGGATTTCAATGCCCCATGGGTTCCTGTGCAGCCAGCTGGCTGCCTTCCTGCCTTCCTGATCGAGGCTGCGTGGCCTGTGTGTGATCGGATGAGGAGACTCGCGAGCTAAATTGTGATTGAGATGGTGATTTCATTGGCTCTTCCCAGGAACAGGAGATCGTTATCTACAGCCTGAAGGAGATGTGTCCCCTGAGCCACCCGCAGAAAGTGCTCTGCTGCCCCGCCGTGGTCACCTGCCTCGTGCTGCTGCCAGCCAGGTCAGAGGTCGGTATCACGTCTCCGCTCTCCCAGTCACTACCCACTTAGTCTGCTTTCTTTTAATATTGCATGTATCAAGTTAATATATAACTTACAAAATCAAATTCTGGCTCTTATAAATAACGCAGTATATTTTAATCCTGGTAGTGTAGCATCAGAATGACATACAACGTTGGTCTGCAAGGCATAGCATTTACTTACTGATTAGCATTTTTGCGTAAATATCGCCCGTGTTGGTCACCATTGCAGCCACTAAAACTCTTTGCGAGTTAGCCTGAAGAAACAATTATGCGAGTTAGCCTGAAGCCAGGTCCGCCTCCCTCCACGGCCGCCCAGCCTTGGTGGGAACAGGGAACAGGGATCTTTGCAATGGCTAACAAAGGTGTCACCCCACCCCCTTCCATATTTCTCAACACTTCCCCTCTCTTGCTGTTTGAAGTGCCCGGAGTCCAGGTGTTAGCACTCCAGATCTCAGGAGGCAGATGGTCCTTGCTTCAAACAGCAATGACAGAGCCTGCGCCTCATCCCACTCCAAACACGCACTTAGACCCGGCCTGCCCACTTTGATGTGGTTGCCGCTCGTGGCTTTGATGCTCTCTAGGTTAATGGCAAACACTTTGTGCCTGAAGGGCCGGTTTTGGGAGGGTACAGCCTCCTCTTGAATGAGGAGGGAATTAAAAACACAAATAACTGCTGCGCGGATGATATTGGGGAATGTGTTGGTTTGGAGAGAGAGCTGTTGCTCCTTCTGCTTGTTGTGTTGTATGATGCACATCATTGGATGATTTTATATATGTGAAATAGCTTATTTTAGCATATTTTTGTAGTCAAATATTGATATCAGGATAACACTTAGCATCCAAACATTCGATACGTTACCATAGAGCAAGACCTAAACCCAAACACACGTCTCCCTAATGCTAAATGCTACTTTTGGCCTCTGCAGTCACTTCCCCAGGTTTTTGCTGGCATGGTGGACGGCCTTGTGGTGGTGTACACTGTGGTGGATGACATGCCAGTGGAGGGAGAGACCTACATCTGCTCACATACACTGAACAAGTCCCTGTTTGGGATGGAGGACTCGGATCCCCGGCAGAGGCCGTACCCCGTGTGGAGCGTAGTCCCCGTGCGCTCGGGCTCCGAGCTGTGGTACACCAACGGGCCCGGGGTGCTCGTGATCGACAGCCAAACCTTGCGGCCCGTCCGCCGCCTTGACCCCTACCTGCCGCCCTCCTGCGTGGTCTCCATGGTGTCCGCCTCCGGTTTCCGGGGCGACGAGACCGTCTGGTGCCTGGACGACTACACCAACACCCTGCTGATGTACCATGTTGCCAGCTACCAGCTCTGCGCCAGCTACAACTGCGGGGACCTGCACCCACTGCGAGACGTCTTCCCCGTCCAGACGCCTGCAGAGGTGGTGGTGCGGGTCAACTCGGGCACTGCTGCCCCTCCAAAGGAGCAGGAGCAGCAGGAGGAGGAGGAGGCGGACACACAGGCCGTGCCCGAGCTGGCTGTGCCAGTCACAGTGATCCACAGCGAGACAGCTGGCACACAGATCCTCCAGAAGCAGGACTCGCTGGACTACTGCTCCATCAGCTCCTCAGGGTTCAGCTCCGATCAGCCAAACCAGCTGGGCAGCCTGGCAGGGCTGGCCCACATCGAGCGCTCCAGCTCGGGAGCGCTCAGCTCACTGGCCAGCTCCACCAGCATGCCCCTCTCCACGGACTGCGAGGACAAACCCCAGGCCGGGCCGTCCTCCGTGGACCCATCTCCCCCGGACGTGGCTCCACCGAGCTGCACCTTTCCTCACCTCCAAGCCATTAACGTGGTACCGGTAAACGACACAGTCTGGATACCCAGGTACCATTCCTTCCACTTCCCACCATTCAAAACGAATTTCGGCTTTCGTCTACTTCACGGTGAATGTACCTTTGACGTCTCCCTCATTGTAGTGTTAGCCTAGCGCATGTGTCTGTTATAGCTTCCTGCTTCAGTCAGAGTCTTTAATCTTCTTCTGCTGTCCTGAGGTATCTAAGGTAACCAGGTCAAACGGGTGTTTCTCTGTCCTGCAGCAACAGTTTAATGCTTAAAAAAAAAATAAGAATAGGAATATTTTTGTTTGAACAAACCCTCCCATCAGGTCTGAAAATGGGTTCGGCTCAGTGTTCTCAGTCTTTCCTGGCTAATACAGTTGAAAAAAAATTTCAATATATGTTGGGAAGATCAGAGACTCCTAGTACAATAAGCTTCATTCTTCTGAATAGTTATTTACAGGGCAGGGATTAAGGTGAAATTATTGTTTTGCTACCAGTATCTGCACCAAGCTGGTAGTGAGGTTTTTTTCCCCTGGTTTCATGACACCATTGTAGACGAGGTGTTTTTAATGTTGCTTGAGATGAAGTAAGATATTCTCTTAAAAAAACAGGGGGGTGGAGACTTTCTTTAGTTGACCATTGATTTCAAGTATGTGATCATATAGTGAGACACTGAGGATTTAGGAGTGTGATGGTGCATGTTACAGACGTGGAGGTGACATCATGGTGATTGCGGTGCAGGAGCACGCAGGGATGCCCCGAGGCCGAGTGATCGCCGTGTTGACCGTTCCTGACGTGGAGCTGCACGGGTGAGTGGAACCCTGCCGCCCGGCCTTTGGTTCACAACCAGAGAACTCGGCCCGGTTGCTCGAACGAGTAGACGGTCCGTTTTAAAATATGAAGCCACTTCGCTTACATCATGAAGGACTGATGGCTGTGCAGGTCCAGAGGGCAGTTACACGGGGCCAGGGAGCTGAACACAAGGCACTTAAACAGCACTATTAAATCTGTGGGGTGTGTGTGTGTGTGTGTGTGCGCGTGTGCACGTGTGTGTGCGTGTGTGTGCACGTGTGTGTGTGTGTGTGTGTGTAATGGACCTTCCCTCATCAGGGTTTAATATGCCAGAGCAGCAAAACCTCTTAATGTGCCACTAAGCCTCTCATGCAGAGAGAAAGACAGAGAAAAAAATGTAGATAATAATTTGTCAATTCAGCTTCAGTAAAGCCCACAGAGGTTGTTCATCATGGGCTCACAGCACTTTTGTAATTATATCTATAAAAGCTTCAGCAGCTGTTCAGAGAGAGAGAATGTGTGTTGAGATGCACACATTTACCCACATACACAATTGGTTCACAGCAGATGCAGATCTTACAGGAGAGTGGGTTCTTAATATAGCGAAAATAAATTGGCCTGAAGCAACCAACCCCCATGCCCTCATTGAAGCTGCTCACACTTCCCCTGTAGAACCTGTATACAACGTGAGTGTCAGCTCACACGTGGGTCACAGTAACGACACTTTAATCTTCCTTCTAAACCATAAACAGACCCTTCTCTCCAGAGACTGGGGCATCCTTAAATAATCTGCACGTTTTTACAAATGCAGACTATTTTAACTTTTAATCTTTCTGCACAACAGCTGGCTAAAATAGCTCTAACTATGCAGGGCATTATCGGGTCAAAGACAAAAGTGTTTGTTTTGTGGGTTTCAAGCACCAGGCGGTGGTTTGCGTTCATCTGGTCTGTTTATGACAGGAGATGGTGATTAGGTGACATCTGCCTGCTCTCTTCCAGCCGATCAGACTTACTCTCCTCTGTCACACAATAACGGCGCGTTGAATCCGCCTGGACCCCATCGGTGCAAAGACGGTCATTACCGTCACCCATGTCCTGTCGGGTGCAGACTCTAGCCTGATCACCCACAATTCTTAGTGTGTCGGTGAGTCTTGCAGCTGAGAGTCCCACCGACAGTCAGATGCATAAAGCATCATATGGAGTCTGACTCGTGGCGTGCAGTGATCAAGCAGAGTCATAGTTCTTTTTCTGTAACTTGGTTTGATGGTACTTTATTGATTCTTTCTCTGTTGTAAACTGGTCTCAGTCATGTGGGTTGTCCGTTGCATTTACTGTTCCTTTTTAGAGAGACTACGTTCTGGAATGGGCCGCTATGTTTATAGCTTGGCACTGAAAGAGACGTTCCCGTTTGAACTTCCTCTTCCTGTCATTATGCTAGTCAGCACTCAGGCACCTTATTTTTAAAGCTCCTGTTGCATTTACTAAGCTTTTCTTGTGTCCCGTTGGTCGGATTCACTGCGTGTGTAGCTTGGACCCCATCCATTGCGCATTTGAAGCTAGTTTCACTGACCTCGTGGTTCCTTTGATTTAACTATATGCTTCCATTGGATTAGCGCTAGCTAGCAAGAATCTATTAAACAAAAAAGCGTCTGCTTTTCTCCATGTTCACTTCTTATAACACTGCTTAGTTTATACTGTAAACATCATTAAGTCTGCCCTGCTGTAGAGGCAGGATGATATCATACAGTAGTTAACGAATAGCACTCACCATTACATTCGTCAAAGGCCATACAAAATTATTGACTGGATGACGGCTGGTTGACAAATCGGACATGGGTGTCTTGGGGGTAAAAGAAATAAGTATAATGGGTTCTGAGTAACAGCTCCAAAGGGAGGACATCCACTAATGGAAGAAGTAGGCATACAGTTTACTCCTCATACAAGACCAAGCATTGATCAGCAGAGTTGCTATAAAAGTAATGCACTACTGTCTAAAATTCAGCTCCAGTCTTTTATTTAGAGAATAGCAGTAACTGAGGAATAACAGACACAAGAGACTACAGTCACCCTGAGCTGAAAGAATATTATTAGCAAATATACAGACCTTTATCATTCAACCCAGAGTCATGTCTTAGGTTCAAGTCTTAGAACAAGGACATCTGTGAAGGCACCATTCGGCCCCGCTGGCCCTCCGTGCAGTGCATGGCTTTAGACCTGCCCAGCTGCTAATACACACATCGATCCAGTGATCCTGAAGTTGTCCTGGTCAGTAGCCTCTTGGTCACCCCAAGTATCCCCACAGCAACTGGTCAGAACAAAGACATCGAACACACTTGTTTTGCATCGCCAGCCTTCCAAGTTCATAATAATTATATAGTGTAGTGTGCTGTGAGATCTGGATCCACTGTAGGGTCAGTTTTATTGAATTTGAACAAGGGTAAATTAGAAGGCCACTTGACCAGTCGCTGCCGGCTTTAGAAGAATTCGGTTCAAGTAAGTAAATGACCTGCATCGTCAGCTGACTTGGAATTCGCCTGCTTTTAAGCTAAAACAGCCTTCGTCCATGCGTCGCCCATGCCTTCATGTGAAGCACGACTAAGCCTGAGCTCATTTTTGATGTTCTGCCAGTCATGCCCAAGGCTGTGCTGAAGCCAAGCACTGCATTTCCCAGCCTGAGCCCTCTGTGGAGTGGACCCAGTGACAAAGAGCGAAGACTGTTAGTCTTTCTGCACTTGGGGTTTGAACAGTATTACTTCTTCATTACACAGTCCAGTGAACATCCCACATCTATCAACTGCTGGCTGTTTAAAGGTCTGATTGATGAGATTCAACAAATGTCCTGGAACACAATCTGCCAAATGTGTCCTTTAGATTTATGTCCATGTCCTTCAGATCCAAAGCCAAAATTTCATACCCAAATGGCCATTTTAGAGCCCAGTGGTTACCCAACCTGCTCCTGGACATCTTCCTTCCTGAGGGATTTAAAGTTTTACGTTTCAACCCTCAACACACCTGATCCTGTTAAATCAAAGGCTTCTCTAAACTCTGGCTGGATCAGTTGTTAGATAGAGGTAGAAACCGAACTCTCTAGGAAGGTAGTATGTCCAGGAAAAGTTTGCCGACCATTGTTACAGTAACTGACGTGCACAGATCAATTATCATAAAACAGTGGTGTGTACTGCATTACCATTGATCTGTACCTCTCACTATTGGGTTTCATAGAACAAGGTTACCACAAGCCTTCTTTGATATGAGCATTTTTATATGACTTTATATCTTTAGACACGTATCTTTAGATTATTAACTGTATAAACTGTAGAAGAGATGTGGGGGATGTGTTGGGGTGTATCCGAAAGCTGAAGTGGGACATGGATTGTTCTGTAGCTCAAGAGTGTAGCACCTTGTAATTGATTCCAGGAGTTGAGTGACCATCATCCAGCCAAAGGTGAATCGAAACATTAATTAATCAAAGCAAGAACACGTTTGAGCCGCCCTCGCTCTCCGTGGTAACAGGGTCACACCCCTGCAGAGTTCAGCTAGAACTGTAATCGTGCCCACCTGGATCCAATCCGAAGATGTTTTTGAAGGTTTCGATTAGCCGGGTCAGGTGGGTTCAATTAAGTTTGGAAGCTCACTCTGCAGGAGACGAGATCCCTGAGAGAAGGGAAGGAACGAGCACCTCTACTGTGCTACCACCAGTTCCCAGAAAAGAGCTTCTTGTGCTTCTAGGAAGAGTTTGCATGGTTTATTTCAATCTTTTTTCAGGAGTAAACGCTCATTTTCACACGTCGTTCCCTCTCTCTTTCTCTCTCTGCATTGGGTTGCTACCCCCCTCTCTCTCCCTCCCTCCTCCCCCTTTCTCAGGGCACTGGTGGAAGCCGAACTGGTTGCAAAGGACACTGTTGTGTGCGGCTTTCGTAACGAAAACATGGCCTGGTGCCTGGCTGTCTGGAGAGCCTGGGGAGGCCAGGAGCTCGAGCTGTTCTACCAGAGCTACGAGGAGCTCGGCCGCCTGGAGACCAGCATGAGGAAAAGATGGTAGCTGTGTGTGGGGGCGCGCGCGTGTGCCCTAGAACAGAATCACAGCTCTGTGTGGCTAAGGGTGACTTGAGGGAATACACACATCAGTATAGGGTCCAGTATAGGTAATTCATACACACACACGTGCGCACACTCACGCAAGCCATGGATGGAGGGTATATGTTGGGGGGCCTCAACACACAGACATACACCGTGTACACTTGGCACATAAGCTTACACACTCTGTCCTTAGATTTCAGACTGTACACACACACACCATTATATTGACAGAACCTGAGACCTGGGAGTGGGGAGAAGTCTTGACATCAGTGCTACATTCATGGGCCTAACATGGGCTGCCAACTTATCTCAGCTAAGCCTACCACCTGGAGGTGTGTGTGTGTGTGTGTGTGTTACATGAATCAGAATTTTAGCAAACCAAGGAAAAGAATGAATAGACTTTAATACCTAATATCCGACTTCCACAGCTCAGCTGTACTGAAGAACTGAATATGTCTCTGGGTTACAGCTAAGATGGTATTTGTACTGTACGTGTGTTTCAAAGCCTGAATGCAACCAGCAGTCACAGAACAACTATACGCTTTTGTATTAACCCCCCCAAAGATGCCCCCGGATATACCCAAGCCATGATGGAAGCAGGGCCAAAGGTTCACCATCAGCAAAGGATTATGGGAGTTGAATAACAAGCTACTAGAAGCTTTCCTGTTACCGTAAATCTTGAAGAACAGTTCACAGGTTTGAGTAGTCGACCACAGACAAATGTCTTGAGACATGCCGTCGTTTTGGATATCAGCAGAAAAACCAGCATGTTATGTTTTACTACTGTAAATATGTTACAGAATTTTATTGTAGAAGAATTATCTCGTGTATTAAAGCTTTGTGTAAATAGATTGTTACTATACTGTAAATACAAATGAAATGGAGTGGATCATAGTAACAGTTTCTTTTTTGTATTGGTTTCTAACATTTTGCCAACATTTCCGGCAATAATAATATACACTAAATATAAAGAATGTATATATACAGTACAGGACAGGACAGTACAGTTTAATGTTCAGTTGCACAGGTGGGTTTCAGAAGCACATGCACATACAATGTATTAGAACTACTCAGACATATTTAAGGTAAGAAATTAAGTAAGGATCACCAAAGGAGGGATAGTTTTTTTGGACTTAGAATTACAAAAGATGATGCTGATACTTAACCCATGTAAATAACTAACCCTAATCCTAATCCTAACCCATGTAAATAACTAACCCTAACCCATGTAAATAACTATCCCTAATCCTAACCCATGTAAATAACTAACCCTAACCCATGTAAATAACTAACCCTAACCCTAACCCATGTAAATAACTAACCCTAACCCTAACCCATGTAAATAAC
>JAOXYF010000001.1:5406410-5418661 GCA_028565775.1 Sternarchorhynchus goeldii | reverse complement strand
TAACCCATGTAAATAACTAACCCTAATCCTAATCCTAACCCATGTAAATAACTAACCCTAACCCATGTAAATAACTAACCCTAACCCTAACCCATATAAATAACTAATCCCAACCCATGTAAATAACTAACCCTAATCCCATGTAAATAACTAACCCTAATCCTAACCCTAACCCATATAAATAACTAATCCTAACCCATGTAAATAACTGTACACCATTTTTCCTGTATAAAAACATGATCTTAAAGAGTTGCTCCCCCCATCTCCTATTTATACAACCTTCTCACCAGGTTCCCACCCCAAAAAAAAGACACACAAGTGCTGTGGTTGTGCCCACATACGCAGGATGATTGATGAGATTGGATAGGTGCGGATAGGGCTCACACACTTTCAATGCAAACGAACCTGATGCTGCAGCAGGTCATATCACTCCCCAAGATCTTCCCGATCTCAGGACGACTTCATGCTCACAAATCTGCACGCGCAAATCGATGCCGTTACTTCACGGCGCTTCCATAACTTGCGCATGGCATCGGTTTTCCCAGTGGCCTTGCCAAGGCCGGCCAGTCGAGGATAAGCGACGCATGAGCGAGCGAATGGCCTCAAGAGCAAAAGAAAGCAGAGACGAAGGAACCTGCGTTCCACTGGCAAAACGCACGTCTGTGAACGCTGGGCGCTTCGCCGGGACGCGGTTCGCCGGGACGCAGCCACCGATTCCCAATAAAGCCGATGGGGTGGATGCCAGAGGTTTGCGTAGCAGCGGCTGGCTAGCGGCCGTCATGAATGAGCTTCTGTACCGCGCGGCCTCTCCTGTTTGTTTTTGCATGACACGAATTAGTCAAATATTATCTTCGTGATTTAGTTCCCGCAGCGTATCCAAAACAGATAGCCTACTGGTCAGGCTAATCGTTGGTGGGGGGGGGGGGGGGAGAGAGAGAGATTGATTGATTGATTGATGGACAGAAGGATGAACAAGTAGATGGGGTTAAAAGTAGACAGAGAGATATATTGCTGTTTTATCCGTGAATATTTAAAGCCTCTTAATCACTGCATTCTTTATAATTAAAAAATCTAATCCAAGTCCCTTATGCTTCGTTAATCACACCACTGAATCCTGCCAGAAAAGTCTGCATAGTAGCTGCTCCACTAGGACTGCAGTTTTCAGACCAGTTCAGTAAAGCAATTTTAGCCATAGGTTCCAAATTCACCCTACTGCTTAATCATAAGGACTGTCAGGTTTGGATGATTTTGTAGAAAGTTTTTGGGTTCTAAACGGGCCCATAATCTCTTCTGTCTAGAGAAGAGTTTTTGTCAATTGTTATACCTTACAGAAACATATTTGTCAAAAAAAATCAAAAGGACAATGTTTTAGTTACATACAGAGGCTGTGGCTTAGATTAGATGTTTTAGTTACATACAGAGGCTGTGGCTTAGATTAGATGTTTTAGTTACATACAGAGGCTGTGGCTTAGATTAGATGTTTTAGTTACATACAGAGGCTGTGGATTAGATTAGATGTTTTAGTTACATACAGAGGCTGTGGATTAGATTAGCGTTCCTTTTGTGGGTTATGTGCAAGTATTCTGTAGCACAAATCCATCAGGCAAACTCTAATGGACAGATTATTTTAAACAAGATATAAGCAATCAGCCTCACAAGATTGAGAAACCATTCTATATCCCTGGGCACCCAGCTGGCCAGCGGGTCTTTTAAAAACGTAGGAGTTTGAACAAATTCCTGTCTCTCAATATGTGTCAAGGACGTAAGAGGTACAAACGGTGCACATTCAAGCGTTGCACATTCTCACCCTGTGATGAATCTTCGTCATCATCAGTGCAGGTGCAGAACAAGCAAAGGCACCTCAGCCGCGGCCACTCGCTTAACCGGCCACTCAGCCGCGGCCACTTAAACGCAAGTTTGCGTTTAAGTGGTTTATTTGTCGTGTAATTGCAGCATGCGCCACTTTTCAGGGAGCTCCAGTGGTGCTAAGCAGCAAAGCCTGCAGAGGGGAAGGGGCAGGGCAAGGGGAGGGGCTGGGAAGGGCTGGGGAGGGAGAGGGATAATCCAGTCCATGTGGCAGCAGTGTCCTCAGAGCTTGAATCAGTTAGTATGTGGGCAAGCCAGGGTAGATGGAAAGTAGATCCCAACAGGCTCAGACTTGCTGAGGGAGAGGGGCCAGCAGAAGTATCTCTCTCACACACACACACACACACACACATATATGCATGAAAAGCAGTACACCAACAGGTTGCTTATACGTTACACATTTATATACACACACATCCAAGCACACACTGCTGGAACGTTTTAGGGAGCGAGCGGGCGCGCACGCACACGCGCACACACACACACACACACACACACACTCTCCCTTGGAGGTCGAATTGAACAGAGCCTGTGAGAGAGCTTCGTGTCCCCAGGCAAGCCTGCCTGTAGAGGACAGTAAGGGGATGTCATTGAGCCTTGTACGAACACCAGTCTGACTCAAGAAAACTCTGGAGCAGAGTGGGCCCCGTCCCTGCAAGGGGGATGAAACCACTCTCACATCTTTTTTGTCAGTCTATGTGTCAATCTAATCTAATGTATCTAATCTTGCTATTTCACATAGCTAATGAAGGTCCAAGTTGAAACTTCCTGAATCTAAAAAAAACCCAAACTTTTGTTGTTTCCGTTGAACCAAGCATTTGACTCCATTTCCTTTGTAACATCTTAACAACCTGGGGGAAAAAAAACGGTTTTTAAACCTTGTGGGTCTTGCATGGAGACAGAAATACCTCTTTCCTGATGGTAAAATGTATGGTTTCCCTCAGGATTTGTGCTTTGTTCAGACAGTCATTTGTGTAAAGGTTATCTAAATGTGAAGGTTGCGATATAGTATTTCAGTCTTCACAAAGACAACCATACCATACTGTAATACAGTTAGTTAAAATACTCTACAAAACAGTGATTAAAAAAAACTGATTAAGCTTATTTGTACTCAGACCAAACCTTCCACGTCTCGTCAGAAAGGACATGCGATGTGCTACACTGCAATTTTTACTCCCTCTACATTTAAACACAGTACACTGCACTTACTCCCTGGTATCGTCAGATATATAATCACTCCTACTCCAGTTCCTTTATCGTGAACAGAGGACCGAGCACGCACAGATTTTCATCACAGTTATACTTATCGCAATCTATTTCCCATTCCTACAAGCGCCAGCAAACACAGAAACCATTCAAGACCGACGCTGCTTAAGAGAAAAGGCAAATAGCTACGTTTCATATTATGTCTCACTTTTTTAAAATTATGTGCACTTTTAAAATGTCTCAATGATAACAAGATACCGTAAATGTTACTGGACCAGTTTATTTTCTCGAACTCTCCCAGATCGTCCCCACACAAACCAGCCGACAGTCTGTAAGTGGGAATAAGAGACGGGCTTTGCCGTCCCATCTCACTGCTGCGATAATGAACACCGCAGAAACTGCAATATATCAATCGATAGATAGAAACCATCGTCTTTTATGACAGAGCAGATAATAGAGGCCTGCAACAAAAAGTGGGCAAGTGAAGGCTTGCTTTAAAGTGATTTGAGAAGGTCAGAGGATTTTTGTATTTTGTAATTCTGATTTTTTTTTCTTTGTCTTTTTGGGCCCCATGAAAACAGACTGGCAGCTTGGAGGGAGGATAAGCAACAGCATAAGTTGTTTTTGTGTATATTTGCCGCAAGTTATTACGAATATCTTTGTACGAATGAAACAATTTAAGAGTTTATACTCCCTGGAGTTATTGGTATGACGTAAAACAACAAAATGCTTATATGGAAGTTATTGTGAACTGTAATTCAAGCATTTTTCTGCCCTCATGTCACGTACTGGGCAATTCATAACGACCCCATATAAACGATCACAATTACCCCATATTTCCCAGGGGGCAATACGTCTATACAAGCATTGTACAAGACAAGTAATATTGGTCAAGAAACGTTAATGCTGGACGAGTAAAGTAGATGTTCACCAACCGGGTTGTCCTGGCTCCAACACGGCACAAAGAGAACACGTGGAACACGCAATAACGCAACAGCGTCACCAGAAACGGCGGTGAATGCAGTCCAAGGGCATCCAAAGCGAACGGGACACTGCTGATGTAGCATCAACAACACCGCAGCAAACTCGTTAAAAATAACGACAGTCAAGATGAATGGCCCAATTATTGGTCAAAGGATTAAATTATATATTTAGTATAGACACACAATACATAAAATCTTAGATATTATAATATTAAACTACAGTATGTCATTAATATATCTGAAAAAATATAGTTTGGCAAATGTTTGTCACTTTGAGTAAAAAAAAAAAGTGAACATCACCGATTTCTCCTAGTATCTTTTATTCACTGTAGGGATTCAGAAAGCTGCTGTAATTTCACCAGGGCTCTAAAATACAGAAATAAAAGCTACATTTACTTGCGGCTAGAACAATGACACTGTTGTACTGGGGCGCTGAAAAAAAACTTGGCCTGTGCTTCTTGTGGTAACCAACAGCTTTTCCAAAAATGCTTCTGGCGTTCCCCACTATCTCTGATGTCACCGGGATCTGTGTGAGGTTACGCCAAGGGAGACGTGTCCTTGGACAGATTAAACATGACTATCCATACATGCCTTGTACTTTATTTCACTGAAAAGTGTGGCATGCTAGAAAAATAATTAGCACGGCTAATTAACCGAGCTGAGTTTGAGGGCCTCAGAGACGTTCGAATTAATGTTAGATAATTAGACTTAATAATACTTAGCACCTATGTCTGTTCTGAAAGACCAGTTGTGCCGAGCTACTGAATTATGCTGAGTTATGCAAGTTTTCAGAAATGTTTAGAACATGCCCCCTCCGTAGGGCCTGGTAATTTGTCAGACTTCCCTGAAACAATTCACTGAGTGTATAAATCCTTTAGAAACAGACATACACGACCATAACAAGACAAGAAGTTGCCACACCCTCTTTGTCTGCCTCTAAGAAATAAGAAGCCGTTTTATCTAAAGCAGTAGATGAACGAAGTAAAGCAGAACGCCACTCCTCTGACTGGCCCTTGTCCAGTGTCTATAGTACTCAAGTGAATTAGCCACTGCCCTCTTGCTGACTTTTTTTTTGACGCTTTTTTTTAATTTTCATGGCATCAAACAATATTTCATGGCATCAAACATCCAGAAATGATAACGAAGCCAAAAGATTGCAACGCCATGGCTGAGGAAACCTGGTAGCGCTCCAGCGAGGTGCGTTATTCTGCGATCATTCCAATAACAGCTGGATCTCTTCCAGTGGAACCCACCGTCTCATGGCTTTCAGGCCGAAGGCTGGTTACGAAACTCTGAAAAGTCACTGAACATCCAGTAAACATCTGTCAACAGAGTCTCCACGGCATGAACGAGGCACTGTTTTAAGTTACAGGACAGAATAACGGTATGAAACAGCACGATGAGATACGCGTGAGTGGACAAGCTCAATCCCTTTTGGTTTGGACTTCTGCGAAAATGTGATCCAATCTTCATTCGGATCATTATGCCTTATTCAGTCTTATTTAACAAAATGCATGCAGATGAGATCTTGCCGTTGCGATTTCGACACGTCTACATCACTACTGAACCGGCGAACCAACAAAACAGAAGAAATTTTCCTGGGTCGTCAACAAGCATCAACATGTGACAGAGAGCAGTTACATAAACCCAAAAGATTTGCTGCAGTTGTGCTCAATACACGCCTGTTTGGATTCTTTAAAGGCAAACAAGGAGAGGTGATGGTTCTTCTCCTGACCTTTGATGAACATCACATCAAAAGATTTTCTTCTTTACTGAAGAGATCTGGTTGTGACTCATGTTAAAACCCTTCCCGTTCTTTTCAGGCAAAGAACATACGAAGTGCGCCGATGAGAATGAACTTGGTACCATCCTGGGTTTGGACTTCTCTCACTCCGGGTTGCATGTGTTACAAAAAAAAAAGAGGAAGAGCACTTCAAAAAACCCAAAAACCTCATGACTCAGAGCCACGTGGCTAAAGTGACCAGCTACTGTGAGATCAGAGTGACGTTCATGGTCTGCACAAGATGTCATGCTTCATGTTCTCTTCCCCACTCAGATCAGTGAGCATGAAATTTTGTCTTTGGTCTTCGAAGGCAATCTCCTTGCAATGCAAATTAGCCTCTTTTCAAGTGGCCTGTACTTCTAGAGCTCCCTGAAACACAGTGCGAGTGTGTGTGTGTGGGGTGGTAGTGTCGTTCAGTGATGGAGTGTCCTTGAGAGCAAAGCAACACAGTCATAGAAAAGATGGTCAGGACGTTCATGAAATTAAAGCAATAGAAAAATTACCAAAGAAATATCCTGTACATTCTTACAATAAAACATGGAAAGAGTAGTGTACTACAGCTGTGTGTGCGCCACGTTCTGCACGTCATGTGTTTATTTCACACTACAGAAGAATAAAAACGAAATGAAAAAGGGTTGTTTCCGTTTAAGAGAGTACAGAGAGCTTTATGGTGGGTCCATCCTGATGTTTGAAAACAAATCCACAGCAGTGGGTAGGGCTTGTGTAGCAGCCCCTCTCGGGGCCGAGGGCAAATGCCAAGTAGAATACAGTGATCATCACTCAAACAATCAGTCATTTCAAGTGGGGCTAAAGGAGGCAGCCGAGCACAGAACATTCTGCTGTCCTTTCCTTTACAAGTGTTACAAGAATGGAACCCCCCCCCCTTTACTTCTTCATTCACAATATAACCAGCAAGCAGCATCTGATAACTTCCAGACCAGAGCACAAACCCTCCATATAACACATGGCTTAACCACAAGCTGCAACTCAGGAAAATGAAAAAGTATCATCATCCATAAAGGAGCTACAATCTCAGAAATCACAAATGTCATTTACTATATACTATATAGTTTGTGTTTCTGAAACAAAATTTGCACATCTAATTCTGCAATTATAGAATGGGTTCTAGGATTCGAAACCCAAAGTTCCTATTGTACAACAGGAACACCCCCCCCCGAGTCTGTTTGCTATGGTATTGCTTTGTGCAACTTCAAATCCTTTTCTGAAATTGCCTCATTTTCTATGCAAGGCTCCACTTTAGAAATTTTGTGCACGCTCTTCCTAACTGGCTGCTTCCGAACTCAAACAGTGGCTAAATGCACAAGCTGTGAAAAGTGCTGAAAAGTTTTGTAGAAACGAGGCCTTTCACACAGTTAAACAGCCTCTGTGCTCAATTGGTTGGAATGTTTGCTGGTTACCATTTTCCCACTGAACGTCTGTTGGCGAGCTCGCGTTGGCCGTCTCTTAAAAACCACAAGTCTCGCGAAACAATTTAATTAGGGCTGTAATCATGGTTAAATCTATCAGGACCTTCCTCCAGCACCATATCCGCTGAACAGTCGGTTTACCATTGTTCACTGAATTGCACAGAATTTGATTATTGCAATACACCTCTGATTATTTTCATGATTCAATTATAACGATTCAGTGTAGGGGGGAAAAAACACAATCATGATGCATTTAACACATTTTTTTTCTATTTATTATTAAATATATAACCTTTTCCCAGCTGGATGGGGGCTATAACAGAAGTACAAAAAAACAAACAAACAAAAAAAAACTAAAACCCCCCAGACAGACCGAGTGTACAACATCGTCGGAGAGCGGTCCACAAGTCCCAAAGGCGAAGCAGAGGACAATAATTACCCCCACCTCAAAGTACAGCTCCATCATTACCTCCGCCTCAAAGTACAGCTCCATCATTACCCCCGCCTCAAAGTACAGCTCCATCATTACCCCCGCCTCAAAGTACAGCTCCATCATTACCCCCGCCTCAAAGTACAGCTCCTTCATGGAGGAATGATTTAGCAGTAATCCTGCAGATAGATCTACAGTATTTAAGAAAATCAAATAAAGGGGGAAAAAAGAAAAGAGTGTGGACATTTGGTGAAACAACAATTCCTCTGTGACTAATTCTATGTTACTAGTTAATATGGTTTTGGAGAGATGTATAGAATTTGATGGCCAGTACCTCCATCTTTGAGCTCATTTCATGTTATGACAGCTCCACTGTCTGCAGGCAGACACACACACACACACACACACACACACAGACAAAACACTTCAAACAACACACACACACACACAACACTTCAAACAACACACACACACGCTTACATGGCTGAACTGCAGCTGGTTTGATTCATACTGCAACCACCTCATGAATATTCATGAATATTCCACTCATCAAACAGAAGAGAATGTTACACTTGGAGCTATGAATGAACAGCTGATAGTGGGAGTCAACACACTTGGCTACAAACACTGCACTGCAGTAAACAAACAACACTGAGGTACAGTGATATGTACTGAGGTACAGTGATATGTACTGAGGTACAGTGATATGTACTGAGGTACACTGATATGTACTGAGGTATTCTGGTATAAACTGAGGTACACTGATATATACTAAGGAATGCAGCCAGTCACAGACTCTCTATAGGCTTGTTTAAAACACACACACACACACACACACACACACAAACATCCACACACAGGAAATGGCCCTGTGGGCACCCTGGTTTTCTGTATGTAAATTACAGACTCATATGTGATGAGTATCAATTATAAACTCAGGTGTGTGTTGCTTACACACATTCTTTTACACCTCCTACACCACCAGCTCTCTGGTAAACATCCTGGATCAATGTTGCCTTGCACTGATCCAGGATGTTTATCAGAAAGCTGGTACACAACCACTGTGACTGAATCATACACAGAAATACACAATGACTGTGACTGGATCAGAAACACACATATAACTGTGACTGGATTAGAAACACACATATGACTGTGACTGGATTAGAAACACACACATGACTGTGATCAGATTAGAAACACACATATGACTGTGACTGGATTAGAAACACACATATGACTGTGACCGGATTGTATCCAGAAACATGCATACATTGTATAGGTTGCATAGGAACAGCAGTAGCAGATTTCAGTGTTTCAGGTTTTCAATTTGTGTGTCCTGCTCTTCCGCCTCCCAGGGCTGGGGTCGTCTATGGCAACCATGTAACCTAGGCAACAGGCTGCGTAATTACAGCTTTGATGAATGGCATTTCCCTGCAGGTCACTCAGAACGGTGTGGAGAGCAGAGCAGAGGAACCCAGAGAGCAGCTGCCTTTAAGACAGGCGTGCAGGCCCATGGAAAGACCCTGTGTGTGTGTGTGTGTGTGTGTGTGTGTGTGTGTGTGTGTGTGTGCACCCAACCGTCGTGGCTTATATTCAGGTCTTGGCAGGTTTGTTAAGATATGAAAACAGTGGGTGAAGTGGACATTGTCTTGCAATGCACAGAGCACTCCAGAGCACTCCAGAGCACTCCAGAGCACTCCAGTCAAACAGTTAAATGTTCTCCCTTTTTCTTCTGTTTGTGTGAGAGAGAGTGAGAGAGAGTGAGAGAGAGTGAGAGAGAGACAGCCAGACAATGTGTGCATGTGTGTGTGCACAAGAGTGTGTGTGTGTGTGTGTGTGTGTGTGAGAGAGAGAGAGAGAGAGAGGAAGGAGGGAGGAAGCGAGAGAAAGAATGTGTGCATGTGTGTGTGGAAGGGAAAATGTGTGTAGTGTGTGTGTGTGTGCATGTGTACGTGTTAGAGTATGCGTGCATTTGTACATGTTAGAGTATGCGTGCATGTGTACGTGTTAGAGTATGCGTGCATGTGTACGTGTTAGAGTATGTGTGCATGTGTGTTCCAAAGCCCCTCTTACATTTAAGATACTGGTTCAAACTTCTGTACTCTGTGACTAGCATCAAGAAATAACATAGAATTTGCTATTTATAGTGCTTGAAAAGCACTATATTGTTATCTTGTTTATTGATGTAACCATGTAACCAGACTGACAACACACTAACCACAGTAACACTCTAACCACAGTAACACACTAACCACAGTAACACTCTAACCACAGTAACACACTAACCACAGTAACACTCTAACCACAACAGCCATGATTTACCATCATAACCACAGCACCAATGTGACAAATACCAGAAAATGACCACACTCGATAGTAATGGAGATCACTACAATCCAATAACTAACACCAATTTAACACTGTAACTACACTTAATCAAACATCACCAACAAACAGCTGCATGACCGTCCATGATCAAATAAAGATGTCATCATGCTGATATTTGTCCATGCAGTCTGTTAATACCACTCGGCTGACGGATGTCAGCACCGCTCGGTGACCGTGGAGCGAGACTTTAATAAAGCCCGCGATGAAACGGGCCCATCCGCGAGCGTGCCGCGCGCCCGCTCACGCTGTCAGCGATACAGTGGAGATACGGAGACACGGACAAAGACACTCGTTCCGATTTTAGACAGCGCTGTCAACGCTACACACGCAAATATTTACAAGTTTACCACCGTGGTGCTCCGGAGGATCATCAGTCATTTCACGAAGGACAATATGTTTTGCAGAATATAAGGGCGTTATGTGAAGAGTGTAACCTCGCGAGCGGCGCTGGATACGGGCCAACGTTCGCGAGGTTATCGGGTGGAATCGGTCCTGTTGCGAAATCCAACCGTTTAAGATTTAAAAACATGGAAGCGTCGAATAACCACAATCGGGGTTAAAACAAGTGCATCTACAATAAATCTAAACCGCTATTAACCGCGGAGACGTTGTTATCACGGATCTAATCAAGAAGCTCCAAGCAAACTAAACACACTTTTGCGCTGTCTGTCTCGCTCCAGTTCTACCCCACGTTACCCCGGCTCTCTGCGACACTCAAACAGCCGCATATGGACTGTTGTGTCTAATTGAAAGCGAACACCTCGGCTCTGACTGGCATTAAACAATTACGCCTGATTACGTCCTAATCCAAACCCAACAATCCTTAAACCTTATAGTGTGTGTGTGGGGGGGGGGGTTACCTCGTTGCTATGGTTACGCGGCATTCGCGCAGGATTGCAACATCAACAATATCAGACAAATTACAAAACACGTTCATTTGATGCGCACACACATAGAGAGAGAGTAAGGGGAGCGTTTCAGGGCAAAAGTTGTTTATGATGGTGAGATCATGACGTCTGCAGGACCGTCCAGGATTACTGACACACTTGGTCACGATGAACAAAAAAACATGATGGTAAATCACCAGATTAAAATGACATCCGACAAATGTAACAGTTTAATGAGGTCAAACATTCTAAGTAACGTGTAACAATCACCGACACTTAGAGATTCATAACATAACCGACAGTTGAAAGGGGCCTCGACGCCAAAGTCAGGCGTAGTTTAAAGCGTCCTGCGATGGGCCTTAGTCACCCATCAGAGTGTGGAAGAACACTGAGCATAAAGTGCAGCGGTTATAATATTTTATGTTTAGAAAGTATTAAGTTCAGAGTCTTAATTTACGCACTAAAGCACATAATGTCATTCATTTAAAAATGAAAACAAATAGGCCTAAATAAACTAAAATAGACTCTGGCATGACTAGCTATGACAGCATAACTATAAAGGGGGAGAACCAGGAGGAAACAGCCATGTGGGAGCTCTGGAAATGGGAGGGTAACAGCATCCAAACATTTTACCAAAACACTTCCACAACCATGAACCCCCGGCTCCGCACCTTCAACTACAAAAAACTGTTAACAAAATGCCTGAGTAAACAAGAAAGTTTCAATCTGGACTTAAAGACCTGAACACTATCTGGAAGGTTATTTCATAACCGAGGGTCTTTGTAAGAGAAAGACCTGCCACCAGCTGTAGTCTTCATCATCTGAGGTACCACAAAGAACCAGAACCTTTTGATCGAAGTAGGTGAGGAGGTTCACAAGAGACCAGATGTTCACACAGGTACTGTGGAGCAAAACCATTTACTGCTTTATAGGTAAGTAGCAGTATTTTATAACTAATGTGAAATTTGACTGGGATCAAATTCTTCAGGTGCATAAGAAGAAGAACCAACACCTTTTGACTGAAGTAGGGGAGGCGGTTCGTAAGAGACCAGTTCACATAAGAGACCAGTTTGCTCATTTACTGTGGAGAGAGACCATTTACTGCTTTATAGGTAAGTAGTAGTATTTTATAATCAATGTGAAATTTGACAGGGAGTCAATGCAGTGAGGGTGATACCGGCGTCATATGTTCATATCTAATAGTGAGGGTGATACCGGCGTCATATGTTCATATCTAATAGTGAGGGTGATACCGGCGTCATATGTTCATATCTAATA
>JAOXYF010000001.1:5369270-5380079 GCA_028565775.1 Sternarchorhynchus goeldii | reverse complement strand
AGACTATGAGGTGTACTACCACCACCAAGTATGAGACTATGAGGTGTACTACCACCACCAAGTATGAGACTATGAGGTGTACTACCACCACCAAGTATGAGACTATGAGGTGTACTACCACCACCAAAGTATGAGACTATGAGAAAAGACTGAGGAAAAAAAAAAAAAAAAAAGAGAGAGATTAAGCAACAAGACTTCACGCATACCAGCAAGATCTACTCAACAGCCTGAGGGTCTCTGGACATGATGAAACACACACTTTGAGGAAGTTTTGTCCTTCTCAGTAGTCCATCCTTTTCTTAAGAATCCATCCTTAGTGTAACGCTGAGTCAGTGTTGCTGCAGATGTGGAGGCAAGAGTAATCAACACAAACGGTCCTAGCAGAAGAGTCTCTGCTGACAGTGATTCTGGGGAAAAGGCTTGAAGCCAAGAATGGGTCGTCTGAAGCAGGAGAGATGGGACGGTGCACTTCAGCCATGGCTGTGAGTCATGACTGCTTGACAGTGACGTCCATCTGCAGCCCAGTGTTCTAATGACCAATCAATTGGTAAACCACAGGAAAACACAGACTGTCTACAGCTTGATGTTAGAAAAATACAATGACACTTTAAGTAGTTTGCACAGACTGCCAGCAAATACTCCGGTCAGAGCTGGTTCCTTCACACAATATTCTAACCATCGAGTGGTGCTTTTCCCAACTTGATCCAATTGCCATGCATCTGCACCCCATTAGTGGAACCGTTCTCTCCAAAAGCCTTGTGCTGGCATGAGTGCAAGAGGAAAACAGAAGACATCTACAGGGTAGCAGGCCAAACCCAGATTCCTCATGGGCACTGGAGTCACTGACCCAGAAGTCGTGATGGGTATTTAGCACAGGGACCTAAAGTAAAGATATGCCATCCCAGCCCAACAGTGAAGCCTCTTTTGATCAGGAGCTTATTGGTGCTGGTCTACAGTTCCATTAAGATGAATCAATGCCAGACTCTCTTTTTTTTTTCTTCTTCCTTCATGGCTTCTGACTGATGGCGTTTCCAACCAGCAGGACTCATCAGTTGCATGTGACTTCTGGCCTTTAAAATGAACACGCGCCACCTCTAAACCTTTAACCAACAAGCAGGCACACCCTTTACCAACGAGCTTCAACTTGAACTCAGCAACAGCCGGTGCCATAAACAGGATCAGCATGAACGTCTACTCTGATCCAATAACCTACTTTGAGGGTGGGTGAAAGGGGAGCGTGGCCTCGTTCCAAACCATCAACTAATCTTCTTCACTCCCACCACCATGCAAACAGGAGCGTTCAATGCATTTCTTCGGGCAAAGGCAGGTCTTTGTGGCGTTCAGAAATAACTCCAACAACATATATACGACTAATAATCGTCTAATGTTAACACTGTACAGCACGTCACAAATAACCGAGCAGTCAAACCATTTTAGTGAAAATGTATTTTAGCTTTGTTCCCTTACCAAGTTTAGCAAACTGAGTTGACTTTGGTTTTCATGATGGCATGAAACCATTGTGACCCTTTTTCATCAGAAGTGGGTCACAGAATTTAAATCTGGTGATGATGCAAACTATGGTACTTGTAAAACCTTCCAATGTTTTTATTATAGATGCAAACCATCTTACCATGTTATTATTTTTCTTCTTTCCTGTTAGCAGCCTGAATTTTGGCCCTGAGTGGCAAACAGTAGCTTTACCATCATGGACATGTTTTATAGTCAATTAATCAGTCCCAGATAAAAGAGGATATGCTTTTATAGAGACATCTGTAGAAATGACACAGTCCTGGTTTAGCACCAGCTCAGGGCCAGAGTCTGCTCCCAGGAACTATACCTGTGATACAGAGATTATCCAGAACATTCTAATATTGAAGGGGAAGAAAGATTTTTCTGATGCCACGTGAGAAGACAGGCTAATCCCCTTTCAGTGTAATAAATCTGAACCCTTTTCCATTGAACCGTCATGGAACAGCCCTGTGAATCATTCTTGAAGCATCTTGTTCGTTGTTGCAAAATATACTGAAATCGGTTCACTTCATCATCTCCTATGTCACAATCTTGAGTTGCTTTGTGGTGCTCAACTGCCAGAGTGATGCATGAAACAGGTGACCTCCACAACGACTCTCTGGACCCGTTCCACTGCTCTCCCCCTCCACAACACACCCGTCTCCATCTCTCCCCCTCTCTATTAACATTATGCTGGCTACCAATGTCTCTCTCAGAATGCCCCAGAACCTGCATAATGTGTTAGCTCCGAGTTATAAGAACAGAAACACATTGAGTGAGGGTTTTATCAGATATAAACCACCCTAGTGTTGCTGAAAGGGGAATCTTCCACTAGGCATTTAAAGGCTACAGTCCTTCAGAGGATCATTCCCTGATTCCCTGCAGAGGCGTTTCAGATATTAATTATTATATTCACTGATCTGGATATCAGAGGGGAGGAGTCTTTACAGACAATTGTGCGTTATTGTGCACTCATCTGTGCAAATTAATTACGCCTTATGCATGTCTGTACAGCAGTATTCCTTGTGGTTAATGAAAGAAATAAATGCACTGTGTATGATTCAATAAATCTCCATTTTAAATCTCTTTTGCTTTCAAGTCTGAATAGTCCAACCTGCAGTTCTGCAATAAAAGCTTCATTAAACTGCATTGGGTTGTTCCAAAGAATTAAACAGATGCGCAATTTATTCTGGGTTTTATTTGAGCACAAAAGAGAGAGAGAGAGGAGAAAAAAAATAAATAAATAAAATTCAATGCCAAGTGCCCAGACGTGCATGTGGGCATTCAGACAGAGCAGCAGAGATGGAGGAGAGACGTAGGAAGAGGGCAGGTCTGGCAACATTCGTCTGCCACGCTGCTCCAGCGGTCAGAGACCTGCTGACATCAGCGCTGGCCCTCTTTCCAATGAGCCTCCACCCCCCCTCCCTGCTCCCGCTATACCGCTCCACATTTAGCCACTCTTCTCAACGCCCGTTTTCATTCCTCTCTTCTACTCTTTTTGCCCAGAACTGTTTGGTCTCTCACTCTAACCACTCTTGACTTTCCTCTCTGGCATTCCTGTCTTCTCCTCGTTTGTCTCAAGTGTCTCACCTCTGTCTCAGACACTCTTGTCATCCATCGCACAGGACGGAGCGCTTCGATGGATCGTCTTGGATCAAAAGGGTTAAAAAAAAAACCAAAAAACCCCAAAACCTTACGGCACATGAAAGATTGGGGGCAACTCGGATAAGATCAAAAATGTCAGAGAGCAGAGAATGTCGGTTCACCATGGTTTCTTCACATCGTCACTAGGCCTGCTTTGGCTGATTACTACACTAGCCTTGCGTTGAGTGGTAGGAGACCAAACTAGCCTCGATTCCTCACCCCTCAAGGCTGTGGAATACATTCGGCCCGTCTGGGAATCGTCTGTGATTAGAGATGACATTCTCAGACCTCAACCACAGATTTGTAATGGCTAATATGAATTCTGAATAATCAAATCGGGTTTTAAATAGCCTGTGGAGGAAATACAGCAAGTCAGGCTGGGAATAAAAGCCTGGAGACAATGGATTGACCAAAAACTTAATTCCTTCTAATTAACTGATGTGCAAATATGACCTACTGTTCTTGTCAAATATCTATGAATCCTTCCAACAATCACCTCAAACAATGATCTGAAATTCTTCAAGCAGATTAAAAACACGACATAACTTCATTATTTTAATTGAAAGCTGACCTGTGTGGTCAATCTCAACTGACTGACAGCAACAACAAATAAAATGATCCACATTTAGCTCAACTGACTTATAGGTGAAACTGTTGGAGCAACAGAGCACAATCGATCTGACACTGAGAAGAGCACACGCACAAAAAAGGGTTAGAGGAAAGTAAATGATCACAAAAAACAGGAGAAGTGAAGCTTCTCAATTAACTTCAAAAAGCACAGTAAGTGACCTAAAATGCTTGGCAGTGGAAACGAGGGGTTTGAACGCCTCGCTAATGGACTTCCTCAGAGAGAACGTGTCAAACGGCCACAGCACACTGAACGTGGGCAGCAAATCACAAAGAGAAACAAAGGAAGAGAGATGAAGTGTGAGGACGGAAGCACCAGCCTCTTATTGATATGACCTTCCTGGCCACTTGGGGGAGGGGGACCAACTGATGAACAGAAGAAGTGCTACACACCTAGCAGTCTCCACACTCACTGTCCAGAAGATCCAGTTAGAACTAATGTCACCAGCAACCAGCATTAGTGCATTAGCTTGTCCCGTTACCAGCAGCTAAGAACTTTTTTTTTTGTTTTTTGTTTCATTTCTGAACAACGAGGTGCTGTCTGGACCAGGGCTGTCTGGAGCATGGTAGGGAGAATGAAACACTGTGCTGGCTTTAGTGTGCTGCAGTGTGGCAGTTGGAAAGGGAACATGAAAATGGCTTTCCATGCTAGCAGTCAATGGCACAGCCAGCTTGCCAAGTCATACAATTCCATTTCAGTTCCGATCTCATTATCGGGGCCATTATGATTTTGCTTTTAGATGGAAGGTGGTACAAAGCAGCTCAAATGGGAACCGAGAGCATAATGGACTGATGGAGTGTTTCTGACCAGGTTAATTCTCAGGTCTGCTGAGACTTCTACTAAAGGGAGCAGTAAGTATCCCCAAGTTAAATTAAGATGTCTCCAGGTTTGGCTATGGGTCTTCTAAAATGGAAGCTCATGAATTTGAGGCAGATGGCATCCAAAGAGGGTGGGTCTTACAGGAAAAGATAGACCTAACCTATGTGTTAAGAGTAGAAGCGAGTGTGAATGTGTGTATGGTGAAGGAGGACTCCAAACCACAGAAGCAACCATAAGCAACTACATGCTTGCCAGTCATTTCCCCTCTGCATTCCAGTGAGTCCAGACACACTAAGCTTGGTGTGGCTGGGAAACGTTTGGGCTCCTAAGCTTCGCCCATAACTTTGGGCCCTGCAGATGTTGGCCATGAGGCCCAAAGTTAAGCATCTCTTTCAAGGAATGAGTATCGTTTGTGTGTGTGAGAGAGACATACACACTATATACAGAAGGTTAAAAATATAACTAATATATATATGCATGTGTGTGTGTACACAAAGTTTCCAGAGAAATAAGATGTTTCAGACAAGGTCCTTCATCAGCTGTTTAAGCAAAATGCTTCTGAAGGACTTATTTTTAATTTATTTATAAACACGCACACGCGCGCACACAAAAATCTCAAAACCAAGTATTTATTGATTTATAAAGAGAATATTTGTACTCTCAAGGTAGTGTGGCTTTTAGACTCACAAATGTAACTTATGAGCCAATGGCGGGTGTCGGTGTTAATGAAGTGTGACGGACTGAAGCCTGTACCAGTGGGTCCCCGAGCACTGAAACACTCAGCCTTGCACATACGGAAACCCATCAATGCTGCCTCAGACCTCAAGCAGCCATTCCCATCACATGCTTTACAATTCGAGTCTATAACCAAGGTCAGCGTGGTCATCTCCTCATCCTGCTGCTGTAGGCAGGAACTCTATTGTGAAGCTCAACCTCCCTGTAAGGTGTCCCTTTAAATGCACAGGCAATAAGTCATGGGTCTGGATACCAAGGTAAAAGCAAAATCACTCACAATCACTGGCTGTTTTTTTAACCAAGGGCCTTGGCCCACGCAGTGCTACTCTGATGCCTGGAGGGCCCCTCTCTTTCCGGCACTCCAGAGGCCCCCGCAAGAACAGGAAAAAAGCATCAACCATGACATGTATGAGACAGCACATGGAAACGGGAACGCGGTGTGAAAACACACAAAGAGAGTCAAGAAAGCTTTAATGGAAACAAACTGAAGTGAAGTACAGTCACATAACAGGAGCACTATGGCAGAGACACAAAGAACCTCTTGTTTGGAAGTTTTCTAACGAGAGAGAGAGAGAGAAGGAGCAAACGAGAGTGTGAGTAAGTGCTTGCTTAGATCTGGCAGCAGGCGAGGAGGGATGAGTCGGGTCTGGAGGAAGAGGCTGAGGATGTTCGTGAGCTGCACTCTGGCAGGTCTGCCCGTTGGCACAGAGACGAGCACGAGCAAACCTCGGCCCTGCATTACACATCCACAGAGTGCACAATTCCCACGCGCACCCCTAACAAACATTCCGTAATCCTGCCCTGGTGCCTGGGAGCCAACAAAACAGGAAGACCAGTGCTGTATAGCAACACTAAACATCCACATCACAGATTTATTCTAATTTTTCAACGGAAGCTTCTGCTTCAGGGAATTTGCTGCTGTAACAGAGCGACTTCGTATCTAATGAATTCTGAGAGACAGTAAAGACACTGAAAAATTCATCTTGCTTCAGTGCTGAACAAAGTCAAGGAGCATTCAGTCAAGCAGCACGTGACGGAGCTGCACTGAGATGTTAAAAATGTCCAAAATGCGACAGCCTCACCTGACTATGAGAAGCATCCTGAACTTTGCCCATGGCTAAAATACCAAACTGGTATACCTGTCAGGTAACCACCCGGAAATGAGGTAGTGAATAAGACTCCACCATTACAATGACTTAAAACCTCAGGCTAAAGGTTTAACGCATCCAAGCTACCTCATTGTCCAACATTTACAGGGGTTAATAACGCCACAGAGCCCTCTCTAGACGGCCATGACGGAGCATCTCCTTTAAAAGTCCATAACCTTGATGGAGAAAAGCTTTGCCATGTTTCCTTTAGAGAAAAATGACAGTCAGCTGCACCCTCAGGCGCCGCTGGTTTTAGGCATCACATGGCATCAGCTGAAACGTCAGGTTTAGCAGAGGAATTAGGCCCCGCCTCCTCACTTTTCCAGCCTTAGCTGGAGGAAGGCGGTTTGGATCCTTCCGTGTGTCTTTTCAGAGTTCTACAGAACATACAGCGGTGGAAGAAATGGACTGGCTTGCATTATTTTAAGTGTAAAAACACTGACAAAATACTTCAGTAAAAACTGAAATATCAAAAAAGTACTGCTTCACTAAAAGCAAACCCTTCAGAATATAAATGCGCATGCTAAATAAATAAATAATAATAAATAAAATCTACCACACTTTTCATAACTATATTTGCATGAATGACCGTCAGTAACTCCAGACTAACGTGGACCTACGTATTTAGCATCAGTAGAGAGAAAACATATTAAACAATCAAAATGACCCCACTCTTCAAACATTAAACAACACTGGCCACAGAACACAACTGCTTTCCCTCAGATATCCTTTACATGAAAAAGTCTGTCTACTGTATGGTGATCCAGTAAAATTTGGTTTGCATAGTTTTTGATGTGAATCAAATACCAATACTGTGAGTTACATGCTGTGTTCTTATGTGGAGAATGTGTGTTTGGACAAAGTCAGATAGTTAGCTAGCAAGCTTCAATTAATATTAGTTTCTTTTTAATCTTTATTACACAATAACTACTTCATCACCAATGAAACCATTTTTCCCCCATTAACACCATAGGGTTCATATGAACAGGGACTGTATGAGCCAAAAGCCATATATTTTGATCAAAATAAAGTAGGCCAATCATTTTACATTAAACATATTTGCTAATATTTTATACATGTACCACATATTTTGTCATATGTAGGTACAAAATTGGGACACAGTACTCTAGTAACTTCCACAAGAAATTCTCTGGCTTCCTCATCTCAAACCTACAAAAACCATCAGTGAATGCTGTCAAACACAGGCCCTCAACAACCTCAGACCACATTAACAGTAGCCACATAATTTGAAACATATTTATAATGCAGGTCTTACACAACTCTTGGAGTTCAAGGAACAGAAGAGGAAGAGAATGCAAACTACCAGCCCTACATCAGTAGATCTTCTCAGCCAAACAAAATCATTGAAATGTCTAAAATGTGGTGCGATGCGTCTTAACGGAACACCTGCGGACTAACTGCAAGTTCACCTGAGGAAAGCACTCGGCCTGAATCACTCAAACACCCTTCAAACAGGACGGCGCACCAAACAGCAGCAAAGCTCTTTCCTGGGGAACCGGACTTGTAACCTAACGTGGATCGATGTACGCAGAGCCTGCAACGCACAGCACTGCATCAACTATTTAAAAACCGGAGGGAGTTTGGCAAAGTACCAGGTTAGGATGTATCCTACCATTCCTGAAATTCTTAAACCAAAGATGTTAAGAAAGTTGTATATTGAAGGGTCTTTTTCCAGAAGTTAACACATTCCCTGGGGATGGTGAGTAAATATCAATAGCATTCTTTGGTCAAAATACCACAAGGATCACCACATCACCTTTCTTACACGGCCAGCCCTGTTCAGAATGGCGGTTTGAGTGTCTATTCCTTTAAATGATGGTGACCACCCCAGCATTCTAGCAGCGACACACACGTTAACATACATGCACACTGCAAAGGGTTCCCGCTTTCCAAATCACAGGAAGTTCTGTTCAACTGACCCAAGTAGGAAAAGCGGACAAAGTAGCTGGCTAGCGCACACACCTACAGGTTTTTGTGATCTGTAGATGTGATGTTGCCATCAAGAATAAACTGTCCATTCAGCTCTTCTGTCCCCTGAAGCTGGGGGCCCAATAAAACATTTTGGATGCACACAGGAAGCAAAACCCAGGCTGGGTGACTCATTTCACTGTTTGTATATTACTAGGCAAAATTTGTGCACAAGCAGTAAAAGAGAATTTTTCCATGATTCCTAAATAGTATCAATAAATCTTCCCCTTGGGAGACATTTAATCTATAAAAAAAAACAGATATTTGGTTATGGGGAGGGAAAAAGGAATGAATGAACAAATGTGAGTAAAGGAATCTGAATCTAAGCAGATTCCTACAAAATCTCAACAGATGTTCTACAACATGTAAGTCCACGATTTACAGATTTATTACCTGCATGTTCCTATACAGAGGAAATCTTGAGGCGTTTCTCTGGACGAAGGCCAACCTCTTCAACCTCCACTTGTATTTAGTTTTGAAATGAAACCAGTAAACATTTATTTGCTCGTTATTTCTCCAACTTTAGCCTCCTTCTTTGGAGGAACAAAACAGTACATGCAAGAGTCCAGCAGCCACAAGACGTCTGAAAATACACACAGCCATTCACATACTGGACTGACCGCCGAGCTAAAAAAAAACAAACAAAACAACAATGAAGAGAGAAGAGTTAGGGAGGGGGTAAGGAAGGAGGACTCCGATCTCTTGCTCCAAAACACAGATGCTAGATGAGGTGGGTCACATTTAGCCAGCGGGGAAAGCTGCAGTCGAGACTTCGAGTCGTTCAGAGGGCGAAGCGGCCAGGCGACGGCTTCTCCCTTCAGCACAAGGCTGGCGGAGCCCCGGATCTCCGTCAGACCCTTTTGCTTGGTTGATCTAATAAACTGGTGCATCTCTAGATGTTACCAGGACCGTGACTATAGTCTCCTGAGCTTGTAAAACGAACAATATTTGCTTAGTTATGCACAGGCCACAAAACAATCAACAAACGTAGAAAAGTGTGTAAGTTCATTTCTTATTTTGCCTCCTTGCAGAAGGTCTTCAGAATGTTGGGAACAAATACCTACTGAACGACAATGTGGAGCAGCAGAGAAATATCTGTCACCAGATCAACAGGAGAATTCCTTTAGTTCTTTGTGTCTGTGATGGTGTCCAAATGTACGGAAACAAAAGTGGTTTTCAGTAGACGGACACTACGAGAAGGAGGGGAGAAGAAAAAATTAAATCCCCATTCTGGCCGTGTGCTTTGAACTGGCTGTAACCGCCTGGTTTTTTAAAAGATGGCTTTAAAAAAAAAAGGTTCATATTTATGCATAACACCCCAAGCTCCCAAAACCCATCTCGGATAAATCTTACATCTTAAAAAAGCCTCCATAAAAAAAAGCCGCAAAGTGCAGGACTAGAGCGACAGTATAATTCCTGGTTTTCCCATGTAGCAAGAAATAGATTCCACTGGATTTTGTTCCTTTTTTCCCCCCCCAAAAGAGAGAATGTGAGAATGTAGAGGAACAGCAGAGCAGTGTGTATGGAGGAGTCGCACTTCCTGTGCGTTCGACTGACCCAAAAAGAAAAAAAAACAAAAAAAACACCCAGCTGGCTTATCTTACCTTTAAACCTTGCAAAGCAAAGGAGAAAACGACGGTGCTTCTGCTGACGAGATGCACGTACACAGCCAGAGACTTTGTGGTTTTCATTTCTGGTCACATGCATCAGCACATTGATCTGAATGATATTCGCCTATTTCCGCAGCAGAGCGCAGGTCCAAGATAAACATCACCACAATGCTGGAACCCAGCTTACAAACCTGCGTCTCCAGTGGTGAGCGCCAATCTCAGACTACATGTAACATTGGTAGCTTTAAGGCCTGTTGCAACACCTGCAGTTTTCCAGGAACTATAACATCTCAAACCTATTTGATACAGTCTGTATGCCATACACACCAACCCATAACAGGCTTAACAGTATGACATTAACGCCACACACTGTTCCATACAAATGACTATGCTGGGACACACACACACACACACACACACACACACACACACACACACACAAAAATTCATCTTCAGGACATGAAAGCAGCAAAGTATGAGCTTATTGTCATTTAAATGGTCATTTATGTTTCATACAATCATACAAAAGGTTGTGATAGAACAGGAACAAAAGGACATACTGGACACAAAAGGACATACTGGCATTTTACTCCAAAGATCTCATTAGGCAGCTATGGAACGGCCTCCGTCATCCACTGAACAGAGACACACCTCCGTCATCCACTGAACAGAGACACACCTCCGTCATCCACTGAACAGAGACACACCTCCGTCATCCACTGAACAG
>JAOXYF010000001.1:5321877-5338788 GCA_028565775.1 Sternarchorhynchus goeldii | reverse complement strand
GGAGGGGTGGAACAGGGAGGGTGGGTCGGGGTACAGGGCGTGGGGCGGATGCGGGCAGATGAGCAGGTGCTCATCCCCCCACTGGGCAGTGGAGAGAGGCAACACTACCAGTCCTTGGCAAGCTGAACAGTGCCTTTCCCTTCCCATGGATTCTGGCGTTCATTAACATTTCATTAACATTCCTCCAGGTGTGGCAACGCATCCAGCAACGGAAATTGCAGAGCTTCAGTCGGTATGATGAATCTTACCCACTGACATTTTACCCCCGTGGTGGAATATCAGAAGCTGAAAGAAGTTTCGAGGTGGAGCCGCCTCACAAGGACAGCGTGTTTCAATAACAGAGCAGGCAAACTCTGCTCTTCAGTTCTGGGAGTGTTCGAATTCCTCTCGTTTGAAAACTCAAAAACACAACACTGTCTTTCTGATACAGATATGGGGGAGCCCTGCTGCTCTGCTGGCCCCACCCACGGCAGGATGCGAGGACGCGCACGCCAGAAACCCTGAACGCAAACTCACTTTACATAAGCAAGGCACTGGAACTGGAGCTTCCCTTTGTACAGGAGGGTCACCAGCACACACCCAGTCGCTTCACTTATTTTTCATTCAGGGAAAATGTTCCCTGTCCTGTTTTCTCTCTGATTATTTCTACTTGACTCTCTATATTGCTCAGCTTCGGATATTTTAAATTTACATTCTTTTTTTCAAGACTTTTGTAATGTGATGTTCAGGCTGAGCGAATCTCTGGTCAGGAAGTTGATCATCCTTCACCACTCCTGCTAGACCAGACATTTTATAAAAATGCCTCAAACTGTACACAGTGAAAAAAATATATAACATACAGGCTGCATAAACCAGAAGTGCCCATAAGGAAAAGATCCTAAAGCTGCAATATGAGTCTGTGAAAATAATATACTTTCTAATATCCTGAAGCTCAATCATGGATTCTCCTCAGAGAGAGAAAAAGAGCAGGAAATGGTAAAGCAGTCTTGGAGAAGTCCTCCACGCCCCTGGGCTATATGTTATTACTCCACCCGTGTCTGCACCACCTGCATCTGTTCCTGACAGTTCACCTGGACCTCAGTTCATACCTTACATAAAGCAAATATAAAGCAAAAATGGGCAGGAGCTCTCCTCCGCAGGAAAGTGAACGTCCGAGAGAAGAACGGGGAAGCTCTGGATTATGACCTCGGGGTGGATTCGCACTTGAAGCAGCCATGCTTCGCTGCCTGGATGTAGACAGGGCACACGAGGTCAGATGCAGATGTAAAGGAGCTGACGATGGGTGAGGGGCATGTAAAGGGTGTGGGGGGGGGCATTCTCTACCAAGGCATATCACATGATGGATATCCATGTGGCATGTGGGAGAATCACGCCAAACCCTTGGATCAGAGAGAGTGAGACCAAAAGAACCATCGTCATGCACTAAGAAATAATCGCAGTTAAGCATGGAGAGTCCCATTAGCCTGTCGTCGGTGCCATGTTTATTGTCGATAACGCGAGTTCTTCAAGGGAGGTAAATGTGTGGAGGAGGAGTTCGACACATCTCCCTGTTCTGGTGTGGTAAATAACGGCTGATCATGTCATGGCAGAAATAAAACAAAACAACAATAAACAACAACAACAAAAAAAAATAAAACCCTCCCCCATTGGGACTGCATGTCGATGCAGCCATTTGAAGTTAACTGCTGTCATTAGCGCCGCTGAAAAAACAGAGATAGTGCAGCATGCATCAGTTCACCAGCCGCTAACTGCTGATGCGAGACCGTGCAGATTTCCCCAGATAAGCAAAGAAAATCTAGCGATGAAGCCCAAAAGACTTAATACTGCGAGAGAGAGACGCGCGGGTGGTTTTATTTACGTCGTGCTGCTAGAATAACACTCAGCGTCACTCAAAGCCTCGTTACTGCATCCAGTGAGGTCTTAAAAAAACATGTTAGGAGATATTAGGAGAAAAAGCAGGTTATAAAGGAGGGGAGATCAAAGCCGAGGGCTCATGTGAGTGGCAGAGATTCGTTACACATCTGACAGGAGTTACACTGATATTCTGATTAACTGATTCTAGCAGAAGCATCAGCACATGTGACAGTGAGCCTATGACAATATGGCAGAGAATCTAGACACAGGGCAACACCACTACATTGTTTATATACATGCAATTTGAATATATTGTTTTCCAGTATTTTCTAGCCACTTGTGTGCTATAGAGCAACTGCAAAACAATATACAGCAGTACCCTCTGCCTTTGTGAACATTTGAACATCCCTAAGACCGTATACGCCCTGCTCTTCCATAAATAACCCATAAACAAGTAGCCGTGGTCATGCATAATTCAGTTTTCAATCCAGTTCTCCAGGCCTTGTGTCGTTAACACTGTGCAACCTTTAATTCCAAAGCTCAGGTGCATGTCTGAGGGTGGGGTTGGGTGGAGACCCTGCCAGAACCTCACCTCTTGGCTAGCAGCTGAGAGCGGGTCCCTGCCGGCGAGACGAGGGTGATCTCCAGGTCCCCGCGCCGCGGGTGCACGATGAGCGCACGCACCACCACGTGCTCCAGGAAGGATACGTGCTGCCCGGGCTGCTCGATGCAGCCCGTGCTGGTGATGCTGACGTTCAGCGTCTGCTCCGGATGGATGTACCTGCGGCACAGGGCAGAGAGACGACGCTCGAGCAGAAGATTTAACCAGGCCAAAGGTACATGAACTGCTACTCCAAGGAATCATATATCAGCATCTCTTGTTATGTTTACATGTTTCAAAATATTGGAATCCCTACCATTCCTACTTTTGCTGTTGAAATGAAATAATTTAAACATCTTAGTACAAAATATGTTGAAAGGTTTTTAGTCTACATTTTCTTAGATGCCCCTAAAAACCTTGATTAGCTGGAGGGATTAGGGTGGCACTGAACACTGCAAAAGGATGACTCTCAGTATAAAGGAATGACTCTCAGTATAAAGGAATGACTCTCAGTATAAAGGAATGACTCTCAGTATAAAAGGATGACTCTCAGTATAAAGGAATGACTCTCAGTATAAAGGATGACTCTCAGTATAAAGGAATGACTCTCAGTATTAATCAATGTAAATCTCATTAATGGGTCATTTCTTTTTGTGAACGTTTATCTAATTCTTCCAAAAATGCTGACTTGTTGAGGAACTGCAGATCTGGGGTGGAATGTTGCTTTAAGGACTTGGGGATTTCTGCTTTAAAAATTGGAAATTACTGCAGGACTGAACATTTCACTCCAGTTTCAAACTACAAAGAGGGCAAAAGTTTTCTCCATCCTCCATCTGTCAAGAACATCCCTGTAAACATGGGAAAAATAGCAATGATCAGTTTAATATAAAATGATGTCAACACCCAACCCCAAGCTTATTAGAGTGGAAAGGTAAGGAATACAAAACAAATCAAACACCATTTGCATCTCCATGTGGGTGTTTTTATGAATCATTAAACTCCAGTTGTGCTCATCTATTTGGTCAGTTTGTGAGTCTGGGGGCTTATTTGAGGCACAAGTCTTTTTTTTAGTGAGCAGGATCATTTTATTGGCCTCATATTTCAAACAAGGACAGGCGATTTTATGACCACCATGCTGATGAATGGCAGAACACAGATGGCAATCAAGTGAGCCAATCAAAACTGAGACCTTTACTCACTACACGATTCAGACCACGGCGACATCAAGACCCATCAGTGGGCCTTCTGGAAACATAGGCTCCTCCCCCTGTCAAAACTGCCACTCCATGCTAAAGTGGTTTGAAGTAGAGGGGCTTCACTCACTTGATTCAATTTCAATTTCTTGTATAGAACATGTGACGACTACCTGACAAAGGGCAAGGTAATAAAATGTGGAGACCAAGCAAAGATTTGGGTTTGATCACTAGGCAGCATCATAGGTTGAGTGTAAGACATTTTTTGAGGTACTTCTGATTGATGTGTTCTGGACACTTAATTTCTTCTGTATGCAGACCTTCCATAACAGTTATAAGATGAAAAGTGAACTCCTTATTAAATCCTGAGGAGAGCTACTGTTCGGTCTGTGCCAACCCAACCTGACCCACTGGATTAAATTCTAAGGTGCCAATGAACGGCCAAATGGCAGCCTGGCCCGCCGATTCTAACTAAAGCCGTGAGCCATATCTAATCCATCCCCCTGCTTCTCTTTCCATTCTCCAATGCCACACGGCCGTTACATTTTTCGTCAGCCTGCAGGACGAGGACACCAAAGGGAGGTGACGGAAAATCAATGGCCGCCTGCTCCTTTGCTAATGAGATTCGAAGCACAGCCCGAGACGAGCGGGCAGCCGAGACGCACCTCGCTAGCCATGTCGCCGCTAAAAAGCCCATCCATCGATCAGCACCGGCGGCGGCAGCAACTGCGCGACCAGCTTTGATTCTGTGCTGAAAGAGCTGAGAGGAAATAAGATGGCTTTTCTTCTCCTACTGAATGCCTCTGAGGCCGACTGCAGTTGTGAGGGATTCTAAAATAGAGCAATGCTCTATTTTATACCAGCTACGTCTTCAGATAATGTGATCATTTTGGCGGAGGTGCTGGAGGTCAGATCTAAGGATTATACGTTTAGGTATTTTAAAAATGGCTCAGGCAGCAACATTTCAAAGTTCAATCAAATCACTATTTACCAAATTCCAAAGCAAAATCCTTTAAAAAACCAATACCTTACCAATGTTTCATTGTTTAAAAATTTTTGCTTTTCTGAATTTTAAAAACAGCCAAGGAAATTATTGTCAGAAATCTCATTGCCTCCAATTAATTCAACTACAGGCACAACCTCTATCTCTGATCACTGACATTCACCTTTAACAGAGTGGAAGGTACAGCACCAACAAAACAAGTGAAACCAGCATTTATCCCTCATATGTTAAAAAATAAGAGAAATAGCAACATGGAAACTCTCAGGAAAGAAGGGACTTGAACAGGACATTTCAGCAACTTGAACCAAAAGAAAAGGGTTGTAGAAATAATGTCTATCAGTCACTGGATGACAGGAACTGAGAACAATTTGAAAGAATCAAGAAAAGTAGGTCATGGTGGTAGGTTTTAGAGTTGTACAATAAATCATTTGTTAACTGATCCCAGTACTGTAACACTAATACCAAAGGCAGCTATATCTTAATAAAATAAACATTTTCACCCTGTGCTTAGTAGACATTTTGATTAATTACTGCATTTACAAGATGAAATCTAAAATCACTGCGGGCCAGACTTTAACCATGCCACTTCAAGAATTCAAGAACCTGTGTTTTAATACTGCGGTTGTAATATAAATGAAGTCCTACAAGACCACTCCAGTGAAAGACAGCACAATATCTGAATTAAGACTTTAAAGGCCATCTCCTTGATACGTACATCTCATTTAAGAGACAGAGAAGACATACATCAAAGCTCCTTCCTGGTTTACCACCCAGATGGTAAAATGATCTCCTCACATCTGCCCACACTGCAGAGTCACTCGCTTTCTTCAATCATAGCTGACCTCCTCAAAAAGCACCTGAATAATCCTGAGTCATTTTATTAATGTCTGAATTTACATTTTTACACACACATACAAACATATTGTTTATTTCATGTGTGTATTCTAGCTTAATACTATCCATAATATACTAGCGTAAGGATTTCTTCCAAAAAGACAACAAATTGCTACATTCTGTAAGTGTACATTCCTTACACTGTCTAAATTAAACAGGAAGCTTTGCTTATTGTAGCAAATAATTACATAAACTTGGCGGCCACCACGTGTACCAACTCCAACCTCCATCCCCGGAAAAAGAGAACTCACTACATTTACAGTACATCAGTGTTAGACAAAGGGCTTCAACTCCAGGTGTTTAGCAAGTAGGGCCGGACCAAGGGCGCAAAAAAGGGGTAGGAATTTCAGGGCTGGACTCAAACTGGACTCGTTGTGTTTTCGTCTGGACTTTTCCATCTTCTGTCTCTATGCTTTGCCAAGTAATTAAGATTAATAAAACATACAACTCTGTTAAATATTAATTACTGAGGTAAAAGTATTGTCATTCTTCTTGCTAGTACGTTCTGTTTTAAAAGTAGGAAACTTTTTTTAAAATCTCTTGGTTCAATATCACCCCTCAGGAGATGAATACATTGCCTGAGCCATAGTGGAGTTTTTTCACATTCTCTGAAAAACAAACAAAAAAGACATTACAACATAACTATCGCAGCTTTGGTCTGCGCAGTTACAACAGTTCAAATCAGAGCCCCGACAACAGAGCTGAGAACACAAAAGACGCTTTGGACTAAGACACTGGAGGCTGTCGCTGGCATTTCTCTCGTTTCTCATTTCTCTCGTTAGCTTCACAAGAGCCCAGCGGCCCTTTAACGCGTGCCAGGCGCCGACCGCCAGGCTGCCGTCGGGTTCACGCCGGGTTCTCGCGTTGCTCGTCTGCCTGTGGCGCAGGGCTTTTCTCTTCTGCCGCGCAAGCACCCAAACGACTCGCAGGAAAACCTCGCGTCCGCTTGGACAAACTGACGGGGTGAAAACCTGGGTAGCTATCCAACCTTTTCGTACCCAGAGCCACAAGGGTGATCCATCATTCCCCGGCAAATTGTTTTCCTTGTCTTGTCCTCAACGGTTACACCATTTCTGTGCTTTTCTACACAGAGAACATGTTAGTTCAGATTGGTTTGGCTGTTGGCCCACATTAGGCAGCAGAATAACAGATGGACATTTCTGCCATGTCATCGGGGATGACATAATATGGGGAATGGCAGCCAATAAAAGTCACCGATTGACTTGTCATCATAACTGTTTTGATCTTTTCTGGAATGTAGATATACATGGTTTGATGAGTGGATAAACAGATTTACTACATTTACATTATTGTCTTAAGGATAAAATAAATACAAAGCGAATGTTCTTCATAGATTAAGATCAGTCTGTGCAAAACAGAGCAACTACACAGAGGATACCAGCTTTTCATCTACTGCGTGTATATTCAGAAACAGCATTTATAAAGCATATTGATATTAAATGATAAACAAAGTCACAAGAGAGCAGTTTTCCCATGAGAGTGCTTTAAAGATCAAGTGGTTGTCTGTTTTAGATGCCAAGAGCCCTTTTAAGATGACGCTACACCCTGACCCTCTTAAGTGGATCCCAATCGGTCATGAGACTGGTACATGCAGACATTAACAGTGCTTTTTCAGATGGTGCCTTTTACCTTAAAAAGCTCCTGATTTTAATTAGAAATCCACTTTGAAACTGCAAATCTGCTCTCTTTGAAAGATAAAGAGATGACGCAACCTTTTTCAAACCATTTGGTTTGGAGCGTGATTTAGAATACCAGCGTTAAACCGTGGCTGAACTCTGTCCCTCACCATGTGAAACTTAGAAGAGGCCTTAATATGCTTAACTGATTTAATCTTTCATTGACTGAGTGTATGCTTCCACTGGTCAAAGTGGGTGAGAGAGCTAGAGAGAGACAGAGAGAGAGAGAGAGAGAGAGAGAGAGACTGAGAGAGAGACAGAGAGAGAGAGAGACTGAGAGAGAGACAGAGAGAAAGAGAGAGACTGAGAGAGAGAGAGACAGAGAGAGAGAGAGAGAGAGAGAGAGACAGAGAGAGAGAGAGACTGAGAGAGAGAGAGAGAGACAGAGAGAGAGAGACTGAGAGAGAGACAGAGAGAGAGACAGAGAGAGAGAGAGAGAGAGACTGAGAGAGAGACAGAGAGAGAGAGAGAGAAAGAGAGAGAGAGAGAGAGAGAGACTGTGTCCTTACCTAGTTCTGTGGTCTGATGTCTTGGTGCATGTGCGCTGAGGAGGGACATTTCTCCATTTCTTGGCCTCTACAACCATGGCTTCAGCATCCATCAAACCAAAGCCATACAGATGACTGACTGCAAGAGGAACGTTCACACACACACATCCACGCATGCACACACACCCACACATACACACCATTAACATTAGAAGTCAACAGGGAGGTCAGTTTCTGATTTGGTTGTCAAGGTAACAGCATGGAGCTGTCAGTAATGACATCTAAAAGTCATTACTGATCTAAAAGTTCCTAAGATAAGTGAGTCAAGCATGATCCACTCCATCTCTGTTACATCTGCACGCCGCATTCATGGTTTAATCAGCGTTAAACCATGTTATGGTAAAACAGGTGAAGACGTGTCTAATTCAGACAAAATCTCTACACCTTTGTGACCTGCTCCATTTGTTTTCCAGTCATTAGATTTCAAGTGAACAGGTCTGGATGTCTTTACCACGAGGTGCTGGACGTCCCTCCAGGTTATTAAGGGGCTGAAACACAACAATTACACCAAAAACACACATCCGGTCAAATCACACACTTAAAGGAAAAGTTCTGGATTTTCATTCTAATGGTCTGTTATTCATCACCTCTGAAGTTTTCTAAAGCAACAAAAGTGTGAGTATTTTTAGGGAGCCTTGAATAGGACCATTTCTAAAACACACAACTCTCAGTTAAATGATTTATGTGTTTAAATGTATATAAAATAAGTGAGTGCTGCTTGTTTATTATGGCGCGGTTCATTCAAAAGGGACCCAGCGAAGCTGAAAGAACTCTGGACTTCCTGATCGTCTCACTCTCTGCACACAACCTTCCTGATCGCCTCACTCCCTGCACGCAACCTTCCTGATCGTCTCACTCCCTGCACGCAACCTTCCTGATCGTCTCACTCCCTGCACGCAACCTTCCTGATCGCCTCACTCCCTGCACACAACCTTCCTGATCGTCTCACTCCCTGCACGCAACCTTCCTGATCATTTCTAAATTCATGGATTCCCTAAGGACATGTTTGGTTAAAGTGGTACCATGGCAGTTTAGAAATAGACATGGACATTTAAACTGACTTTTAACATGTGCATTAAACACAGTAATAAAACCTCGAAAACATACATATACAGTACATATACACTGAACTTGATCATAAAAAAAAATCTGACATTTAGAAAATACATTCTGACACACATTTAGACTGAATGTCATATTAAAGGTTATTCATAGAAACTGGTGCATCATTAGGTGTAATGAAGCAGGTCAAGGCACAGCCCATGTGTGAAGTTCCCCATTTTTTCACTCCAGTTTCCCAAACAGAAACATCGGTGACATTTTCTGTTACGCCGACACTGATTTGTGCCGTATCGATTACTGCAGATAATTGCATATTGATAATCACAGATAATCATACAATCAGTGTAAACACTGATTACATGGTTACCCAATCAGTACATGAAGAGATCAGAGGGCACGTCGAACGAAAAGAAGTGGGGAAGGGAGATGAAAACAGTACTTAAAACAAACGACATAAATATGTAATAATCAGCTTGAGCAACTGAAACAACTAATTAGTCCTTTTGCCATATGCATGTGACATTGCTGATTTTAAAGCACAAGTTTCATTCGTGTAGTTTCAATATCAACCACTTCAAAAAAAAAGCTGTAATTAAAACTCACAAGAACTCTGCGGGGCTGTTGAAAGTAATTTTTTTAAATAGATAAATGTTTTAAAAGATTTTTTTTAAAAATATAAAGGAGTAAAAAACAGACTGTTAGAAAGAGAGAGAAAAAGGGAGATAAAATAAAGGGAAAGCAGACTGACTTGGCCTCCAGGGTGAGGGCGATGATGCCAGCCACCATGGGCGCAGACACCGACGTCCCCGTGTGCCCGTCTGTACAGCGCTGACGCAGATCCGTGGTAACCTGGCGAGAGCGACAGTGAAGACATGGTCCTGCTGGTGCTGACATTTGGTAGGTGTGATTACGGAAGCAACTAGGCAGATGTTGCTAAGAACCAGGAAACCAAGTATTCCACACAGGAGCTCATGCAAGTCCACCCCAAACCACCTTCTCAGGTGAAGCATTAGTTTGTCCTGAGTTAAACTGCAGCCTGGTCCAGAAATATGTGAGGTTTGTCCAAACTGCGTAACCCAAAGGATTTTAATTCTGTTGCATCATGTCCTCTAAATTTCTCCTAGAGGCTCTGTATTTTTAGGAGAATCGTCAGGACTGTTTTTACTTCTTCTAAGTGAAAGGTAGCTTGGGTTGACGGGAGGTATTCTAGGGCCTGCTGTCTCTGGGTTGGATGGCTCTAATGTGTTAACCGTACTCCGTAAAGCTAGTCTGTAAATATTTTCGATTTTCCCCCAGCCTTCTGGGGAACAGCAGAACACCCACTGAGCTTTGTTGGTAACCTTCAGGCATGGAATTTGTGTGTGTGTCTGTGTAACGTGTTTTTGAGGGTGTGTGTTTGGCATTTGTTTGAGCATGTGTGTGTGTGTGTGTGTGTGTGTGTGTGTGAGAGAGAGAGAGAAACCAGATCTCAGCATGATGATACTGGATTTGCTTAACAAAGTAAGCATGACTGGGTCAGGAGCAAAGCATGAACCCTCAGAAAAACGAAGCAAAGATTCTTCCTGAATACAGACACAAACAGAGCTGAATTATAATGGGATATAAGTAATGGTGATGCATACTAGGAATAAAAACATGAAATATCTGTATTCAGTCCACAAAATGAATGACAAGGTGGTATTAAGAATAAAGCTACTTAATACATTTCTAGAAGAATCCTGAATAAATCAGAGCTGTTTATTTACCCTGTTTATAACCCTTAAAACTAACATGCCCACACTCTCCCTTTCCACACCAGAGGTCAGTGATAAATAGCAAATGTTCTACATGTGTACTGGAAAAAAAAAACTAGAGAAACAGTTAAACTGCAGTTAGTTAGCAAGATACAAAACATGCCAGCAATGAATAATTGAAAAATAAAGATTAACAATGGAAGCAGAGAGCTTTCAAATGAGGAGCGATTAAACCATGTTCCATCTGGTCAGCTTGAGCAGCTATTTTCCTAGCTTGACTGTTCATGTTTTGATGACTGACCAGCCCTGGTTTAGACCCTCAGTGCTTTTTGTGAATTAGGGTCGCCTTCATCTCCACTGATTTTGGTGGCAGGTATAAAATGAACTGGCACCAGCTTTCAAAACCCACTTTATACAAAGAAAAAAGGCAGATCTCAACTCGTCTGGGATGAGCCAGGTGTGGCACTTTACAACATATTTACTCAAACATATGCATAGGTTTGCCAGGGAAACACATCAAGCAGAGAGCTGTCAAACTAAAGCTGTAGGGTTTGGCTTCCACGGAGGTTCATAGTCACTGTATGCAAAGAGCAGTTAACAAGTTCATCATTTAGTAAGACTGAGATTGAAAAAGTACCAAACCACTAACGACGAACACCACAATAAACGATAGATGAGCAAACAGCAAGGATGTCAGAACATATTCTAAAATGAGTTCTAAAATGCAGTCAATTTTGAAAATGTCTTGAAAATTCATCCTTATTTCAAATAACTTACTGTTTTCATATACAATGGAATTCTGCTGAATACAATTAGCTTGCCACATTTATTAAAAGCACATAGAAATATCATTATATATAATACAAGGTCAAACACACACACACACACACACACACACACACACACACACACACACACAAAACATGTAGGTTTACACATATCACAATAACTATATCATGATATTTTTGGTTCAGATTGGCTGAGTACTAAAACTTTGCCTGAGGCTGAGATCACATAAGCATGCAAATACTGAAGCTGTGCAGTTTAGCCTGCCTGGATCTCCAGGACCCTCAGCACAGCCGCACCTTATCATCCTCACCTGAAGCCGCTCGGAGCTCTACCAACCTCAAAAACAAGCAAAAGAAAAAAGGGTTTAACTCGTCTCCCTTAATGGCTCCATCTACGGGCTTTGAGCCTGAGCCAGAAAAAAAGATTTGCCCTTCATCTGCGGGTCCTATCTCCTTATAGCACCAGTCTGAAGAAACACAAACAGAGCGCGCATGAGTGTTTGTGTTCCAAAGGGCCGGGTAACGGGACGGCTGCTGGCAGGTGGATGGGTGAAGGGTGGAAGATGACTGTTACTTGGCAGTAGAGCACCGTTCCTGGTTCCAGCAGTCATTAAAAATGACATGATACTGGGGAGATGGAAAAAGAGAAGAATTGAGACTGAAAGAGAGATTGAGAGACAGAGTGAGAGAGAGAGAGAGAGAGAGAGAGAGAGAGAGAGAGAGAGTGAAAGAGTGCAAGAGAGATGATGGCTGACGACCAAATGAATGAGGGAAGCAAAGGATGACATGGGAGTGATAGAATATGATTCAGAAAGAACAAAAGGAGATGTGAACGTTAAGGTAATGTGAACGTTAAGGAGATGTGAACGTTAAGGTAATGTGAACGTTAAGCATATTGATGTAGAACTGCCACTGATAACCACCTAAAAAAGTCTTCTGAGATTTCACATAGCTAGTACTCTCTGAAACCATCTTCAAACACACATTTCCAGGGGCCGGGCCTCAGAGCCACAATCTAATAGGGCCAATTCTCACCGCTGAAACTAACCAGGAATCCATCAATGTAGGAAATGCTTTTTTCATGAATCCATCAAGCACAGGGAATTCTGCTTTGCAGCATGCAGGGTGACGTTACAGCTCAGCACTAATGTTAAATGAAACACCTGCACACTTCACCTGCACTCCAGCATACATCATGGACTGGCTCCTGCTTCTTATGCACTCTACGAGTGTTACTTAAGCACAGCTAATTTGTGCTCCATGTGTGAAAAACCACATGTTGCTCAAGACTGAGAAGAATCCCTGCAACCTAGGTGTTTGAATTGAGGGGAGGGAAGCATCTTTTTTGTGTCTTTGGAAATTATTTCATGCTTTTACTGTAAATGGGATGTTCATTGCCATAAGTCTTTTTTCCATTTGTGAAAAGGAGGAGAGGCCCTCACAGTGACTTAACTATTTTGCGGTCGTAGAACTCTCCGCTGCTGTAGGTGGTGGTCATGGTTGAGGAGCACACCTCCAGGTACCAGGGCTTGTTACCATTCTCCGTGCTGCTGCTCACGGAGATTGTGTAGATACTGTTGGTGTAGCCGTCGCATGAACAGTGGTCGCCCTGACGACCACCGTTCCCTGACGCCCACACGAAGATGGAGCCCAATCCTTTGCGGCCCTATACAAGAGTATCGCCGTGTGTGTGCACACACACAAACACACATACATATGCATGTCAGATGTACAAATGTAAAAGCACATAACCAGCAGAACATAAATATATGAATGAAAATAAGAAATATCCTGACTAGTCATGATTGTGAATAAAATAAAACGTTTTTCTGATACCTGATTAAAACCTGAGTATCATAAATGGACCACAGTCCCTTTAAAAGTTTGTAAAAAAAAAAAGGTTGTTGGCCTTGGAAGTGCCATTAATCTACAGTGATGTTCCCCTTTATTGAACAGTTAATTCAATTAACAAAAGACAATTTATCTGTGTGTCAAATCAGTATTCTCCTTTTATCCCCACAGGAAGATGATGTAGAAGCAGACATTCAGATTTAAGAAGGTCCTTCAAAAAAAAGTCTCGTAATAATAGTGGTTCTCACATACATATCAATTTAATCAATGTTTTGCCTAGTTTGTACCATATGTTCTCAATAGTTTCTAATTATTGATCAGACACATCTTATGTGGAGACCTGGCCATCTTGACCTTGTTCTGTAGCTAAACTAGCTAGCAAACAGGGATTACTCAGTACTCTGCTCCTATCTAAAAATGATCTAAGCTGTAATTCTTGACTATTCAATATAATAGGAGCACAGTCTGTGTTCACTTAACTCAGAGTTTGGAAAAGAGGGGGTGCACATATATGTAAGCACTTTTAACAACTTTATTTATTAGACTTACTTACAGAATGAATAACAATTGCCTTCAGAGCCTATTTGAACCATATAATCTTATTCCTCTCCATTCAGCTGTTCCTTACAAATAAAATAATAATAAAGATATGTTAAATAACTAAACTTATTTTCATGGTCACAGAATAAATAAATCAGTTGCCATAAAAATCCACTACTTTACTAGACATTTTTCAATGTTTCAAATATACGCAGGAAGTATGTTTTTTATTTACTTCTTTAATATCACTCTCTTTAGATGAAAATGGTATTTTAACAGTGCTGATGAGTAATCCATATGTGGGAAACTAGCATGAACCAGATTTCCACACAAACTCTGTCCACTTCCTGCCTGTAATTCTGTTTTTAATTACTGTCTAAATTCCTTTAATCTGAGTGTAGTTGGGATGTGAACATAAGGAGACAAATTTTTGATTCATGTCACACACTTGTTGTAAACAGAAAAACTGCAAAACCACGAACCCAACCCTCAAAGTGCCTCTATCAGCTCTGGGTTTGGCCATTTGTGTTAAGACACCATACAAATGATCATACTGAAGGTAAACTTCATGTGTCTTTTCTGACCACACACTTCTGTGAAGTAGCTACACACAAGCGTAGAAGGAGAGTGTGATCAACGGTTGTGTGGAGGGTATGTGTGGAGGGTATGTGTGGAGGGTATGTGCATGATGGGCCAGTTATACTGTGTGAGAAGGTGGGACCTATTAAGAATGGTCAATGCAATGCCAGTGTTGCCAGATTGGGTGGTTTCCTGCCAAATTGTGTGGATTTTCATTAGAACTAGCAGTGAAAATGTGCTCGTGGACAAAATTTGGGTTGGTTTGTTGTGATTTTGCCAGTTGAGATTATATTTAAAATGTTCTCCCCACATTCAGTTAGATGACAAAACTTTCACTGACATGTTACTCACTCTTATTGAGAGAACATTGCCACATTCATTTATACTGTGATGCTTGAAGAACTTTGCTATGCCCAAGTAACCCCTCATAATAGCCATTCTGTCTCTTGTTCGGCTCTCACAATGCCAAAGAGGGAACAATACAAGTGAAACTACATAAAAACAGCCACACAACACAAAAGGAAAACTAAATCCTGTGTTCTTGACTCTGTAGAAGATATGTGATGATATCTGACAGTTTCTACATGACACAGAGCACACAGTCATACACATCCACTGACTTGTAGGCATACAGTTTCTCTTTAGAGTAAATGATAGGGTTCTCAATCAAATTTACATTTACATTTACATTTATGGCATTTAGCAGACGCTCTTATCCAGAGCGACTTACAAAAGTGCTTAGGGATACTTGAAATATCTAGTGTAGGTCAGATAGACCCGAATCCGTGTACTCCAAGCTGGAATACTACCAGAAAATAGTCTTATGATACACAAGCCTGTCCTATAACCATAATATACAGCTAACTTGTAGCCCGAATATACAACCAATAGATAATAGAGATAGAATAGATAGAGTAATAATCCCAATAAATAGAGATGTCTGGCCACTGAACTGGTGAACTTTTCAACAAATCATCCTCTCAGTCTCTACTGTGTAGGTACCTGGGAGAACTTTTGGTAAGTCAGGTTTGCTCACGTAGCTGATATGATCCTGATAATTGTTAAAGGTTGACTCGCACAGGGTAAATTCCACCATTATTGCGAGACCTTTATTTTGAAGGGCCTCATTAAATCTACATGCCTGCATATATGAAACATCAGTGAGTTTGGAGAAAAGTGAAATTATGCTTTGACACACACGTTCAGCATCTGTACATACTGTATAAACCTCATTTCAATTCATCACTCATTCAGCAGTTCTCTCCAGCTTTAAATACTATTCTTATATAACTGCTCCAACACCATGAGCCATTAGTGAGACATCACAAACACCACGAGCCATTAGTGAGACATCTTCTCCAACACCATGGGCCATTATTGAACTATCTTCTAAAACAACATGAGACGTTAATACAGTTAAATTTCCATCAGAATCTTACATTTTTAAATCAAGTCTATGGCTTTTCGTGCTTTTAAAATGTGCCTTTGTCCTCATAGAGTCTTTACACTGTCCTGACAATTACCTAAATGAATGTGGATGTGACTCAGGTAAACTAAAAACAGGTAGTGCTTTAATTAGTGTGTCTACAAAGGGCTGCACAGGACCTTTTTAATGCCCAATTGAAAGGCTTGTTTGGCCAAGGGGCCTGGGCCATCCACAGTCCTGCCGTCATCATCAGGGCCCCAGCTGGCACTGTAAATGTCAATGTAGTCTGGCCGAATTCCTAAAGACTTTGCTTCGACCACATCAGTCACATCCCCATCCAGCATCCGAATGCCTGCGAGGGCATGCACACACACACACACACACACACACACATACGCACACATATACATGGAAAGATGCAAATGTTCACAAATGGACAAATATGAGAAAAACACATCCACGCTCAAACTCATGTGGCATAATTGCAATCAGAGCCCTTTTGTCTCCTTGGTTGTGTGACGGCAGCTCTTTGTGTGCCTTGAAGCCTAAAAACAACTTTCTTGTTGTCTTTTCCCTTTTTCTCTCTTTAATGAGGTGCTGGGTACACTTTAACGGTTTGACACTCGACCTTAATCTAGAAGAGCAAACAATACAGATCTGGGACCAGGCTCCTCAGAGCCAAAAGGATTAACAGAGCACGGCTGTAGATGTTTGACCTGACCAAACTGCCCTTCTGGACTAGCTTTTGTCACTTTTCATCAGTCAGGAAATCTGTTCACATCTGCTATATTCCACATTCCTAAGTCACGTTTCATTTATGGGGAGAAAGGAGAAAAATGGAGGGAGAGTGAGGGAAAACTGAAAGCACTCAGACCATTTTTGATGTCACTTATATAAGAAATGAGGTGGGAAAAGGTGTTTTTGCAAAGAAAACAATTTTGGTCAATTATAGACTTGAAAGCAGTGTGTGTGTTTATGTGTCTGAGACAAGTTCATCTGGGTAAAACTACCTCGACCCCTCTGTGCTTGTGTCTGAGAGCTTTTACTGGAGGTCCTAAAGCAGGAAAAGTGAGTGCACTAATAAATGAGTGTACTAATAACAAAGTGAGTGCACTAATAAATGAGTGTACTAATAACAAAGT
>JAOXYF010000001.1:5310360-5321777 GCA_028565775.1 Sternarchorhynchus goeldii | reverse complement strand
ATGAGTGTACTAATAACAAAGTGAGTGCACTAATAAATGAGTGTACTAATAACAAAGTGAGTGCACTAATAAATGAGTGTACTAATAAGAAAGTGAGTGCTCTAATAAGTGAGTGTACTAATAAGAACGTGAGTGCTCTAATAAGTGAGTGTACTAATAAGAACGTGAGTGCTCTAATAAGTGAGTGTACTAATAAGTAAGTGAGTGTACTAATAAGTGAGTGTACTAATAAGTAAGTGAGTGTACTAATAAGTAAGTGTACTAATAAATGATAAGCTGCAGGCTGCCTTCAATCATGTTCATACCTGCACACTAAGGCTCAGCAGCTGTAACGCTGAGCAGGGTGATGGCAGGTTACCTTCAATGAGATTATACATCAGTATGGGAATGTGTGGTGAAAGAGAGAGAGAGAGAGAGAGAGAGAGCAACACAGAGAGAAAGAAACACAGAGAGAGAGCAACAGAGAGAGAGAGAGAGGGAGAGAGAGAAACAGAGAGAGAGAGAGAAAGACAGAGAGAGAGAGAGGGAGAGAGAGAGAGAAAGACAGAGAGAGAGAGAGGGAGAGAGAGAGAGAAACACACAAAGAGAGAGAAAGAGAAACAGAGAGAGAGAGAAAGAGAGAGAGAGAGAGAGAGAGGGAAAGAGAGAAACACACAGAGAGGGAGAAAGAGAAACACAGAGAGAGAAAGAGAGAGAAACAGAGAGAGAGAGAAACACAGAGAGGGAGAGAGAGAGAGAGAGAAAAAGAGACAGAGAGAGAGAGAGAGAGAGAGAGAGAGAGAGAGAGAGAGAGAGAAGGCATGTATACAGGTATATACACAAGTACATGTACAGGAAGGGTGTATTGATGTTTGTTTATGTGTGTGTGTGTGTGTGTAAACGTAAACATGGGCAAAATCACATTTTTGGTGCTAAAGGTGATTTTTCCATCATGTCTCTCAGACAGCCCCTCAGAGGGCCCGTAGAAGTGTTCTGCCTCACTCAGGGGCTCCTTTCCTTTAACAAGCAGCTTTACGCTGCAAACTGATTTCCACGCTTCCAAAATAGCGCCAAGTAAACAGGATTTCAACACTTCTTTACACGTGGGCCTCAAGAGGAAAGACAGAATCGTTTATAAGCTGCTAATTATGGCAGGCAGATGCAGAAGACCTCCAGTAAAGGCCTACTAAGTTTTTAGCTAGATGGGCCACATAAGCTAAGCACACAGGAACTGAGGTTTCAAAAATATTTACCCTGCCAGCGTGCAACTTGCCATCTAATGCATCCATTAAGCTCCAGGCTCCCAGAGCATCGCTTGACTAATCACTTTTACTAGGCTCACCCTGCTACTGTTATATTCTCAATTTTTAGGGCACCCCATGTCTGTTGTATCTTTGTATACTGTTTTTTTATATCTTGATACACAAATTGGGAGCACAATTTGCTGACACAGCAGACCTTGTAATATTATAGAAGAGTAGTTAACATTCAGTTGCCTGTACCTCTTCAAACTTTCTAATGAATTTTAATGAGAAACTGAACATGTCTTCTCAAAGACTGGGATAATGGTTTGAAGTGTGGGGTCAAGGGAATCATCCAGTGTTCTTGTAAGAAAAGATCCATCCAGATATGAGTAAGAGATGACTCATCACTCATCGATTCAACTTTCATCCACGTCTAAATGCACTGTTCTTCACTAGCCAGAGGTTTCCGACTCGTCGCCTCACCGTGATGTGTGAAGGCGAGAAACGTCTAGTTCGGCTCTAGACTGGATCGTGCGCTTCCTTCTGACAGCTCAGTTGGCACATAGGGCAATTTCAGAGAGACTAATAATTACACTATTAAACAGGAGGGAGGATTTCAGCATTTACATTCAAGGCGATTCACACTGCTAGCACATATCAGCCGTTGTCATAGTGCTGACACAGTGCTTCTACACATCCTGCTTCGACACACAGTGCCTCAACAGTTATTCTGGTCCATTATTCAGTGGTTTTAGTAACTATCATGCCTAGACAGGTCAAGTCAGTATGTATAGTGGATTTTACAACAGCAGTTGGAATTAAAAGGGACATATTAGGTAAATATAATATTATACACGTACGTTTTGGTATCTGGAGCGCCGTTCAACCCACAAACTAAAACAAGACAACCAAGTTTGTGTTCTGCCTTCATCGAAAAATGGGGTAAACCGTTCAGACTAGGTACTCCTTCCTACAGCAGGTCCAGAACTATTAGAACTAGGCCACCATCATCTGAACATCGGCACCCATGACTTCCTTTGCAAACCTAAAACCTATTATTTGGTTATTCAACAAATTATTAGGTTATTATCAACAAATTATTAGGTTATTAAACATTTAATTAAGTCCCCAGGAATCTGTGTTCACATAAGTAATGTTAAGTGTTAACTTATAATAGATGCCATTTAAATGACTAAATTACTAGTGATTAACATACAGATCAAAGCTTGTAGGGATGCAGGATCTGCTCTGGGCAGCACTGGATATTTGAAATATAATCATAAAGGAGATTTTGTCACTTCAGCATCAATTCACTGTCACCAGGAAGTCAGGGTTAGGATCAGCGTTAGGGTTAGGTCTCAATAATAAAGGTGTGTCAAAGATCTGAGAGGCTCCTGATGCTGATGGACATGTACAAGATCCTGACAGTTTGAGAACATGGTGGACGAAATGTTTAGGGATCAAATATGAGACTCAGAACTTGATCACAAAGGTTAGGAGTGTGAGGGAGGGGTTTGTTAATGAGGCCAGACAGGCACCATGAGAGTTAGGAATTAATGAATAATGTGTGATGGTAGAACATTTATTAAAATCTCTCGAGCATTCAGGTGAGGTTATGGGGAACTGGAGTTTCTAGATGAGGCTATTCATTACAGCAGAAGGGTGAATTACATATATAAATGAATCCACAGCGATTAAGCAGCTCCGTGGAGCAGTTCCACAAATGCTGTGAACAAACGGCTGCTGGCACTTGTTCATGTGCAGTTCCGTCTCTCGGACACTTCTCCTTTAAAATCATTCTGGTTTTTTGCGTTTGTTTTTTTTTACTTTAAGTTTGGTGAACTGCTCTTCTGAAGTTTGCTTGGTGTCGTTACTTTACTGTATAAAAAATGAAAAGTGTTGTTCTTAAAAAGTCCTTAATAGCATTTTAAATGTGATGGAATATGATATTTAATACAGAAGTGTTTTAAATTAAGAAAAACATGCAGGCATTGCTTTTAACTGAGTAGTCACAGCCTATGGATTTCTTTAAAAATGTTTTACCAGTATTTTCACAACAAAAATATTTTACTCTGTGTGACATTCTGTCTTAATTTAAATGAACTTGACTGATTTAATGTGTATTAACCTGTGATTCTGTATTCTGAAACTGTACTGCATTGTTCATCGACTCTGCTAAACATACCTTCTGACACCGACCGACCTTTAGTGGAAAGAAAAATCGATCAAATCAAACGCTTTGATGAACTGCTGAAGGTAAGACAGGGGTGAAATTCTTGCGTACAACTAGGAGGCCGAGAAAACAAACGTGAGCCTTTCACAACTCGTGTCTTTCAAGTCGCGCTAATACTTCGGTTACTCGGTTTGCATCACAAACGTTTAACGAGATGCCTGACTAGAACAACAGCTCACTAAAGTCCTACAACTCCCAGGGAAAGCCTGCGTCATCCCTGCCACCTGAGACTACGACGCCCAGATATGCCCGTTTCTGCACAGCTGCAGACAAGAGCAAAAATAGGCGCAGATGGCAGGTGGCATATTCCAAGCCTTCTCTCTGATTAAAAAGGCCCGGCCTTTTCACAGGATTAATCGCTTACGAACGCGTGCGTGTCGGTCTGCTCACAGCCCGCTGGATTAAGGAGCACACTGCCTTTTTGACACAACGGAGAAGCTTGAATAAGGCTTGGTACAGTTTCCCGTGCACACATCCGGAATAATCCTGTCACCGCTGCGCAGGCTGTTGTTACTTTATGATTAAACCAGTTTCTAATCCCATTTTAATAATCACCTTTTCAAACTGTGTCAGGTTTTCTTCTTTGGGAGCAGTGAGTAATACAAATTTGAAGGAAATAGTCTACACATATCAAATATTCCAAAATAACAGTTAACACAGAATGAACTCTCTTATTCTTTATAATATTCATACAGATTCAAACAATATATAAAAAACAAGACAAAAATAAAGAAAACAAAACAAACAAAAAAACCTAGTAAAAAGATCTGAGATCAAAACAAATACACTGGATGGTGGATAAAATATCTGAATTTTGTTTAAACATAGGATTGTTAGAACAAGGTAGCAAAGGTTACAAAGTAGCAAAGGGTTTTTTTCCCAGCAAACTTCATACCTCCAATGCGAGCGTTAAAGGCGACGCCCACAACGCAGTGGGAGTTGTTGGCTACAGCGGCCACCTCACCTGCACAGCGAGTCCCATGCCTAGAGAGAGTGACAATGTGAGTCACGGACACAATAGGTGTGTGTGTGTGTGTGTGTGTGTGTTCATGCAGGCATACAGAACCACACAGCCTACTATATCACAGCCAGACCCCAGGCTCCAAACTGGGCTTAACAGAGAGAAACAGAAAGCTGGAATTAAAGCGGGCAGGGGAGGGCGAGACTACAAAGCCCAGCGCCAGCGATAGCTGAGGGGGAGCAGGTCCCTGTGGACTCCTGGGCTGGACCTGCTCTGAAATAAATGTGTGGTCTCAACCACTGACCAACAGTCTACACTGGCCGAGCTTCCATTTGGATTTTGTTAATGAGGTGGGTATCGTGTGTGTGTGTGTGTGTGTGTGTGTGTGTGTGTGTGTGTGTGTGTGCGAATGCGTATCCCTGTGTCCAGAATGGAAGTGAATATTAAACGTACTAATCCTGCTTCAGGCTAGAAGCAACACTGAATCATCTACCTCCCTCTCTTTCTCTCTAGCTATTATACTCTGTTGCACTGTCATTCTCCATCCAGCTATCATATGGTTTCTCTTTCTATCATTCTCTCTCTCTCTCTCTCTCTCTCAATATTTTTCCCTCTCACTATCATTTGCTGTATTTAGCTATCATATTCTCTCGCCATCATAGTCTCCGTATCTCCCGATTCTAAATCTGGACACTCTTTTAACTGTCTTTTTTGGTTTGTCTCCATTACGTCTTCTCTACCAGGTGCATTCTATGCAGTGCAGATTGCAGCTCTAAGCACGAAGGGGGAAAATTGGTTGAGAATCAGCAAATAGCTTTCTTGCATTCCAAATATCAACACAGGGAGTGTCAAAGCAGAACTTCTGTCTTGTCTTTTAGTAGACGTAATGTGGAGAGGATTCAGAAGCATGAAACGTGAGAGACAAGAATTACCGTTACTTCAGGTTTTAATCAAAGAGCAAATGCCATTTTCAGTCAGACTCCACGCCATTCTTAGTTTCACAAGATCCACACAGTTCCAATACCTCATTTTGACAACCCTCTCCTGATCAAACCCTACGAAAACCCATCCGTCTGTTCATTTTAAACCACCAACTTTTATGATTTTGACTCCTTGGGCAGCAAACAAAAATGTGACAATATGACGTAAATAACATGAGTTTGAGGCTTTTGGGATTTGATATCTCTTCTCACATACATTAGGTAGGTTTTTCTAAATCATGAGGAGCTTGTAGCGGATCTACAGGCCTTAGTGAATCTGACAATGTCACACGCTCACACTGCGCTGTTTCTGACAGAAGAAACAACACAAACATTTATAGAAAGGTAATTGAACTAGTACTTCTATCAAACACTAACATCAAAACTCCACTAGCCTATAAGTCATTAGATTTATTTGCTAATAATGTTTATAAATAGAAACTTGTTAGCAGTTTTTTTAGCATGTTGCTAAAAAAAAGAAAGAGCACTTACTTGTTTTCGTTGCTGGAGTCGTATCTCGGTGTTGGGTCATGGTCGTTACCGTTGACGTCGTAACTGGCAAGCTGGTCCTAAGCACAGGCAAGGAGGGAAAAGACCAAACAAATCACACTGAGCAGCAGCTATAAACACGGAAATAATAAATAAATAAATATCATATTATACTGCCCGAGCTTTCATCCTGTTTGGGTCATCTCTCATCTTTCACAATATTAGAGAGAGACTAATAAATTGGGCCCAACACAAGCCATAAGTTAGCGATGTAATCCAAAGTGTCAGGCGGAAGAATGAAGTGTATTTACGGCAGGGTAGTGTCCTGCGAAGCCATACTGTGATACAGCAGTGAACCAGCACATAAAGGCCTTACTATGGTCCCCCAGATCAACAGTATGCTGTGTATAGCACTGATGTGCTTGGCACAGGCAAGTTAAGTACAGAGAAACAGTGGCTCAGTCCAGCCAGAGCCACTGACAAGTGATTTTACAGCTAGTGAATGATTAACATCATGTTCATCTGTAGTCGCATGCCAGTCATTATATTACATATAGATTATTGATTTTGTGTTTAAAAAAAAACAAGCTAGTAGAGCAAAAATGAAATAGTTGTTCTGTTATATCTACATTCTACACACAGCATAAACCTAAAAGCTTGTGCCCTTTGTAGTGTGCACTACAAAGGGAGTGGAGACACATTTGGGACCAGGACACTCACGTAGTTCTGAGCTAGATCTGGGTGGTTCCTCTCTATCCCATCGTCCAGGATGGTGACGACGACCCCTCGCCCTGTGTAGCCTCGCTGCCACGCTGACAAGATGTTCATTTCTGAACGGCAATGGCTGCTTTTGTCACCACAGTGCTGAAATATAATTTTAAAATATCCATAAGTTGGATTTTGCAGACCTACAGTTTTATAGCTTCACTCATCTATATTTATATTAATACATTCTGTGCAATGAACATATTACCATCAGACTGTTTAAGTGAAGTACATATAGGATCAACTTTCATGGAACCTCAAAAGTGTCCCAACTTTCAAGACTAAAAACCTACTTGATCTAGCTTTCAGTTAGACTTAAGACACTGTTTTTAATATATTTAACCTAACTGATATGTATAAAAAAAATACATTGTGTAATTGTTTTCCTTTCATCTATTGAAATCTATTGTTTTGTCTATTCATCTATTGTTTTCATATTCTTCTATTGACCAACGCTCATCTATTTTTGTCTAAATCAATTGTCTGTTATAGTTTTCCTTTATTTGTAAAGCACATTCAATTGCCTCATGTAAAAAAATGTGCTTTACAAATAAATCTGCCTTGCTTGGCCTTGCCTAGCCAAGGCTACAGCACATGGCCTGATGTCCATCAGCATGCGTAGTGGCTGGTGTGAGTACTGCAGCGGGTGCAATCATGCAAGAACAGGGTTGTGTTTTTCGGTCAGCATTAGAGATAAGCGGGTGAAGTGAGGGTTACTTGTGAATCCCAGAAGGACAATAGGGACACAGTCCTCACCCTCCTTGCTTTGTATAAGCCTTTATTGCTTCCAGTGACCCTCGTGACTTACAGCACAAAGCCACAAATTAGAATGTTCATGTTTATTCAGATGGAGGCATGGGTGTCCTTGTGCTGCTCCGTGTATATCCCCTTCCTCTGACAGGGCATGACAAAAAGGATCCTGATCCTGTCTGACTATGTGTAATCTACTACCTGGATTTGGCCAAAGGAACTGATCAAACCCTTCAGAGGCAATTTATTTTGCATGCAGGAAGTCTGAGTATACTATTTTTTTATGTAGGTTATTTTCAAAAATCTATAAATTACCAATTTCTGCATATATAGAGATGTGCAAAATCCTCTGCTTGGTTTATAAGACTATTATGAGTGAATTGGTGCTTTGTACGTGTGTGAATCTGCATATTCCGGAAAAAGACTTCATTATTTCCATTACTGATTTCTGCCACTACATAAGGCAGATGTTAAAAAGACTGTTTGATGCAAAACTTTGAAATACAAAGGCCTAATTTATGTATTGTCACATTTGCTCTCCTATCCTGCCTCTTTCTCAAAAAGTCACAGAAAATGTATTGACTGTCTGCTGCAATGTCACAGATCTTTCTCAACATGGTGAAGAAATGTGCTAATTTTAAGTAGCATAACATCCTGAGAATTTATTTCAATCTGCTGAAAGACATGTTCACAGTTCTCGTGTAAATCTGCCAAACTTAACCACCAAAGGAGTACACCCCCTTGCTTTAGTGCTCTGCTTCCAAACATCTCTCCAAGCACCTCCAAAAGCTTGCCCATCCTCATGCAAATCAAGCAGTGAGGACCGCCTCCTGATTCCAGAGCTCAGGACAGTAACAGACTTTTTTTTTTTTTTTTTTCAGAGCATTCATATTAGCAATAGTTATCAGGTACTGGAGACAATTTTGTTGCAGAATTCTTACTGAATATTTAAATAAACACATTTGAAAATTCTGCATGTAAATGGGACCATTTCTAATCCAGGAGATGTGGGCTGATACCACAAAGGTGGAATATTGGAACCTCTGTTCTTTTAATTGTATCACTGACTGAATAAAATCAACCTTTACATTTTCAGACGCTGCTGATTCTTTGTGTCTCATAAGGACCGTTAAAAATTTTCCTTATTTTGGAACTTGTGAGCCGATAGCTATCAGATAACTACGGAAATCTAGGGAATCTGAGGCTATTCTCTTTGGTTCTAAAATAAAACTATGTATATCATGGGAAGGTATTATTACTATGATAATCAGTGTAACCTTTCTGAGCTGTGAATTAACTGAGTGGCTCTCACTTTATCACATGATGGTAAGGTATGTAAAGACAGGCATCACACACCCATAGAACGGGAGATTTTATTACTATTATTTTTTGAAGTTTGAATATTTTTTGTTATGTATTGATTATTGATTAATTTGTATCATACGGCTGTGATGCTACTATGGTACGACTATCATCCCGATAATCTTATTTTGATGTCATTTACTAAATACATTGAAGAAGCTGAAAAAGAGAGATTTAGTCCTCCCCAATAATCATGAAATGGCAAATAACGTTTAATAAACCATTCGATTCGATTAAACTCCTTACATGTTGTTTTCCATTTGGGTTAAAAGCTAAAGCAAAGAAAGTTTAGCTAGAAAATCAGTCTATGCTCATTTAAAGCAGTTAAATTGGTTAAGTGTGAAAAGTAAAGCTGTATATAATTATATGTTGGTCATTTATAAAATGGTTAAAAAATATTGTTTAAAAGTATTTAACAAACTACTTCTTAGCGGTTAGAGATGGTCAGAGTCGTTTCATGTTTCCTACAAAGATAAAGTGTAGTTAAAGTTGAAAAAAGATGGTTAATGATCAAAATATCAGCAAGCAGAGGGTAGTTTTAATCACTGTTTTGAGAGTAGCAAACAAAAATGATTAAGGACCACAGCAGATCAGACTTTATGCTGCAGTGAAGCAAAACTCCTGCTTGCCACTAAAAACACAAAAAACGTACCAGCCCAAATATTTGGAACCACCAACTCTTTCACAACTTCTTCCATGCTTCAGTTTTTTAATATGTCTCGGTGTTGAAACCGATATTGGTACAGAACTGTGTCAAATACTACATGAAAATCTGAAATGTGCAATTAAAATCATGTCTTCCATTTTGTCACAACACAGATTTCAGGTTGTAAGTCTACATTACTTGATGAAATGCACCATGAGATGCTGATTGGCTGCCATCCAACAAAACTTACTTCTCATCTGCATAAACCTGAGAAAAACTCTACATCTAGATGTTCTTTTTGCTTGGTTTGCAACGTGTTTGCTTCCATAATTGTCCTGTCCACCTGTTTCCACAGAAATGAGAGTCATAGCAAAAATCACCTGCTATCACTGCAATGTAAATGTACCATAACCCACCTTGTAGTCCTGCCTGTTACATAGTGCACTGCTGTCCTTATGTTTATGAGAACCACAATAAAATGAGGCCTTTACTGGGTTCAAATCCTCTATGATTTTTAAAATGTGTAATGGTTACACAGTGTTATATGCGTTTTAAATCATCCAGTAAATTCAACGAATCAATAATGTCAGAACCATGCGATTAAAACACAGTGAAATAATCTTTTTAGAAATGCTAATTGCATTAGCATGCCTAGCCCCTTAAATGATACTTAATATCCAACAATAACACCCGAAATAAACACCCTGACATTAAAAACTCATAAGAGTAATCTCTGCAAGCATTCAAAGTCATCGGCAGTCATAAAGTCATTTCACCCGTTTTATATAAAACCAATTTCACGGATGTGTGTCTGTTCCGTGCTGCATCCATTCCCAGCACGATGCACTGCGTGAGCAAAACAAGTTTGGGGGCATAGTGAAGAACAGCTTGAGTGTTTGTAAAGGAGAATGTCAGCAGTTGATGTATGGGCGATTCGAAGAGAAGCAGTAAGTCTGTGGGACAAGCCCACTGTCAGATTAGTGCACTCGGACACATTTTGCTTTCTACATTTCATTTCACGACAAAACCAATGACAGCAGAGGAAAAGGTCCATACTGAATGGCCGTGGTGGAGCCATTGTGTTTAATCTTCTCATCTTCTTGTGGTTCGAATTGACATTGTGAAGGTGGCAAGAAGAGGCAACATTGTTTAGTTTTAATCTAAGTAGAAGCTATGCAGAAAATGAACATGGGCTCAGTATCCTTACCTCAGGGCATGCCGGGACCCAAACAGTGAATATTTATGCATTTCATTTACGTTTAGATTTGGGTAAATTTGTTTGACTTAGTTTTCCATGCATTTAAGATTGGGCTTGGGCTACCTGTATATATATATAACGAAAGAGAGAGGTGCTAACATGCTGCATAATAATTTATTATGTAGGCCAGATCATTTGAGCACTTAATCGACTGCTAACTCAGTCGACTGTGTATTTCACACTCAAATTAAAGTAATATTTGTATATGAAGAATTATATTCGTCCATGATTACGTGTTCTTACTACCCATTCCATAAAACCTTCAGAAATATTTATGAAAAATGTTATTTATGCCAAAATGCACTCTCCTACTCTGAATTGTTCCACTTTGGAATTAATATTAAGCATAAAATTGCAGAAAAGTCACGTCCGAAAAAGACCCCAGAATCACCTAATGGAGCAGAATTAAGCGTTTCAAACTGGTAGCAACGCACAAAAAATGTGCAGTGTATGGGATTCCTGAGCCTGAAAACCACTTTAAGTACCAAAAGTAAATCAAGCACTTACGATATACCACATGTTCGACCACTTGGGGTCGTTGAAGTAGATGAAGTCTGGGTCACTTCGAGCATCGCGCTTGACACGAGACTTTATGATCTGCTGCTGGATCCAGTGGACCTGGGGAAATATGACAGAGCTTCATCAGACTGTGCCCTGTACAACAGACTAAACGTGACAGAGCTTCATCAGACTGTGCCCTGTACAACAGACTAAACGTGACAGAGCTTCATCAGACTGTGCCCTGTACAA
>JAOXYF010000001.1:5286536-5305487 GCA_028565775.1 Sternarchorhynchus goeldii | reverse complement strand
CCCCCCCCCCCCCCCCCCCCCCCCCCCCCCCCCCCCCCCCCCCCCCCCCCCCCCCCTGCTGAGTATAAAAATTTGCTCACTAGGTAAAAATGAGATGTTCTCCGTTTGTATTAACAGCACCATGTACTGTTCTCCTTCGTTGTTTTAAATGTATTAAAGTGAACACTTGGTTTACTCTAGTATACTCAGTATATTCAGTAGAGCCTCAGTTCCTTTTTTCCACTGCAGTACGTTGGCCATGCTTTTACTGACTCTTTGATTTATATACCAGTGAATATTCGATACATGTGACTGAAGGTGAGGCTAAGGCCACATTTTCATTGCAAATTCTGGTGCATTTTTCACTCTACTATTCGAGTCATGCCATCTGTGTCTTCCTGAGAGAGTAGGAGGACACAGCCAAAAGTTCTGTTCACACATCTCAAAATAGGCCCTGGATAAAAACTTAATCATTACATTCACAAAGACCACCAAAAGCACAGTCCTAAGTCTGACTGTAAATCGCTTACGCAGCACATTATTACCGCCGGTACTGAAACGGTGGAGCAGTGGAGGCAAGATGTAAATTTCAGAGAAAATACAAGGTCACCCTGAACAGGAATCGCTTCTGATCACATCACTTTGTCACGTGTACAGTTGACACATGGACTCATCGGGCGTGTAAACTCCTGAGTTTAGTTCCTTTAGCCTACAGTACTTGAGGGAGAGGCCATGTCAACTGAAATAATGTTAAACTTTAGCACTGCAAGACATCGGAGCAGTTTATGGTCATACTTTATTTAAAACTAATTATTCACACCTTAACATTGTTGATTATCTGCCCTGAAAATAAAAAAAGTTTAATGCCTGTGTAATCTGGATTTATGAGTGGAGTCGCAGACTCTACACTTTCTGGCTAAACTTCTGAGAAACGACACGCTTCAGTTTATCCGATTGTTCGGCCAAACGGTTTCTTAGGGGGTGAAATATCGCCTATGCGTTTAACAGTGCGCTTATAGCTTATCTTGAGCAAAGGGAGGGGTTTAATGAGCACTACAGGCACCTGAAGCTTCACCTCTGATTTGCAAAGGCTGACGGTTTTAGTACTTATTTGGTCAATCGCGTTATCTGGCTGATATACGCCTACCAATTTAACGCGTTATGATTTCTGTGTAGATCTGTGGCCAATTAAATTAAATGAACTGGCCAAGATTCAACATAAGTAGGGAATAATTAATGCTATTGAAATGACCAAAAATCGGCTCTGAATGAAAAGGAAGTCAAGCTCCATGACGCTTTATCCAGCACTGCTAGATTTTGTGGCACATGCATATTCTCTATACTCCATACAGTCTAAACTAATGACTGAAAGGACATAGTAAATGGTTTTCATGTATGTAAACAGGGTGCGCCATGATGTATAGGGTTGCATTTTAGCATTGCACTATGTAGCATTCTAATGGACTTTGTAGAAATCAATCAGTCGAATGTTCAGTTAACCAATAACTCAATCAATCAATCAATCAATCAATCAATCAATCAATCAATCAATCAGAATTCAAAGTGCGATGTTGGCGAGCAAACGGTTGTTGTGGTGGGAGTTTTTCAGCACAGGTCTGGGAACGTATGAATGCAGTGCGTGATGCTGCGTGCTCTAAAACAGCATGACCTAACTATACCTCCCTGTAGCTATAAAGGTCTTTCAAACCCCTGTGGGAGGTATTTATATAACTTTGCTACCCACATGTAGTGGATATTGGCAGGTGTGTGTGAATGTGTGTGTATGCATCAGGTGGAGAGAGAGAGAGAGAGAGAGAGAGAGAGAGAGAGAGAGAGAGTGTACACATCAGGGAGAGAGATAGAGAGAGCGTGTGTGTGTACACATCAGGGAGAGAGAGAGAGCGATGTGTGTGTGTGTGTGTGTGTGTGTGTGTGTGTGTGTATGTGTATGCATGCATCTCCAAATAGCTTGGCAGTCTAATAATGTTGCAGTTCTCCTCAGTGTTGGCAGGCAGGTTAGTGTATATGGTTCATAGGTGGCTGTGGAAGTATGTTCCTACCTATGATTTATATCTCTAAATCAATAGATAGATTTCTGCTGTGGTCAACATGGCTGCACATATTTATCATGGTTGGGGTTACAAGGCTTTTGTCTGCCCCTCGTGTGATATATGATACTACACTTCATATATGCAGTGGTGTTTCATTAGAAGTTCATTGATTAAACACTGTCATGACATCGGCAGCAGAAGTAGACTTCAAATGTTCTGCAGTAATTTCATAAAATTACTTTATTTAGAATATTAAATATTTGAATATCCAATATTTGAACGTTATGCAGAGTGAAATTTTATACTGCTACGCAGTGCTGCCATCTACTGTTGAGACTTTTAATTAAGAATTAGAAATCAGTACATCATGTTAATACATCACTATTATCATGTTATTGTTGCACTAACATACAAAGAATTAATATGCAAGTTATTACTTTATTAATTGTAATTTCACTATTAAGTGTGGCAGGTTATGAAATCAAGCAGTTACAGTAATTTACTTAATCCATAGACTTTCATTCACATCAATTTCAAAACGGATCTCCAAACTTGACCAAACACATATACCTACAGTGGATAAAGCACACTGCTACTGCGTGTTACAAACGTTAGTGCTTATAACACAAAATGTCTCTCAGAGTATAGGACTGGATGTTGTTATTATTACACTATGAAATTCACACCTTCAAGGTTGCATGCTTTTTGCTAATAGCAAATTTTGAATTAAGTGATAGGAAATAATCTATAAAGTTAATCATATGATAAAACCTTGGTGCTTTACATTGTTGGTTTAAATTGATACGTCCTGACTAGAAATATGAGTTATTTTTATTTATTTACTCAGTGATGGTGTTATATAACAATATCAGGGTGTTACACGTATATCATACTTGTTTCTATATTTGTCATGATTCAATTGTTAAACTGCCTTGATTGCTTTTAACCCCCCAGCAGAAAGACACTTTCCTCTGAGCGGATTCTAGTTCGTTATTCACAGCATACACAAGTCTCAGATCAGGCATTAATGAAGTTGCAGAAAAGCTGTCCATAGTGTCAGGCCACTTGAGGGTTTCTACAAGTTAATTAACTCCAGCAAATGAGAAAGAAATCAATGGCAAGGTCAATCAATGACTGTAATGGACCTGTGGGAGAGAATAACAGACTCCCATTTTAATATATGCTGCTGTCTTGGTGTTGCTTCCCATAATGCATTTCTTCTGGACTTTGTCCTGAGATTATGGTACGCAGCTTCGAATGCTCTGGGGCATCGGATTGGCCGTTCAGGACAAGGCCTATGCTGTAGAACCTTTTTGGTACCATCTTGACTTGACCCTCTGAGCTTATTTGTGGTTTGGCTCTGGCTCTGAGTCCAACAAGACTTAGAAAACAGAGGTTCTTTTGAGCTGTGCTACGGCGGAGAAAACCTGCCCAAAACTGCCTCGGACTGCTTAAGGGTCACCATAGAAACTGGATCTGGAGAAACGCACAAACAGGTGCAAGTGTGGTTTAAGCTGGTCCTCACGATCTCTCTCTCTTTCTTGTTCTCCTTCTCTCTGTCTCCTTTTTTGTGCCAGTTTCTGTAGTTGTTAGTTTCTCATCTTTTTCATGACATCTGCTCACTCTAGGTAGTATTGTGGTGATAAACGTTTAGTGTTGATTAAGGTGTTGATGATGCAAGTGGAGTTATGACACCTTACATGCTGAATCTAAGGTACACACACACAGTGCTGAGTGGTTAACAAAAATCTCCTTCTGTTAATTAGCAGAACTAAAATGGAAGGGCAGGAGCACAAGCTCTGGTCGATTGTTTGTTGGCTAGGGGCATCTGTATAATGCGCTCAGAACCAAGATCCAAGTGGAGATACCAATACAGAGGAATCTGCAGTTGCAAGATAAACACAGCACTGCTGATAAACAATAGTGCAGTGTACTGCTCGTTTAGTGTTTATAAACTTTCTTACCAACAGCTAGCTATGATGACAAATGTATGAATGAACTGTCAAAAGAAAGCAGATATCAATATAAATTTGTTTCTCTAGGTATGAAATAGACTAACAAAGCAGGTATTTAACTCTGACCCCAGTCCATGTTACGTGACTCACATGAATCCTGACTCTGAATACTTTACGCAAGTGTTTAACCTTTCTAAAAGGCAAGTTTGATTTCATGATTGGGAGCTCCTCAGAAAGTCTGAGCAAGGTCAGAACATAACTCAATCATCCAGGTCTGTGGAGAGGTCAGAATGCTGGATAAGATACTGATGATACACATACAAACACACAATCACATCATCAGAAAAAGAAAGAGTAACGTGCACACACACACACACACACACACACACACACAAACCAACACATCTGTCAGAGGTGTCAGGCAATTTATATGCCAAGTTTGCTAAGAATGGTTTGGTGAAGCAAACCACTAGTTCATATATCACATCAGCTACACGGCAGCACAACTCCACTGACTGCCAGAGAGGGGTCCACTCATCGCATCTTAGTGACACTCCAGTGATTTGCTGATAAAAAGCAGAAAAGAGACAGGGAGTGGAAGTAAGGACAAGAAATCCATAGAGACGTGTACCGAGTACCACGTATGGTGAATCAGTTTTCTCAAAGCCGTTGTTAGCAAACCTGACATATAATTACCAGACAACACACATGCAAACACAGAAGGAATCCAGGAAACAAGGAAAAAAAAGTAGGCTTCTCCAAATCCGCAGACAGAATTATGCAAAAATTCTAATGCGCAAAATACATCAACAAAATCTTCTGAATTATTTCAATTCAACTGTTAATGTTCCTCAGGTTCCTGTGAATGTTCCTCGGGTTCCTGTGAATGTTTTCAGGTCCTGTGAATGTTCCTCAGGTCCTGTGAATGTTCCTCAGGTCATGTGAATGTTCCTCAGGTCCTGTAAATGTTCCTCAGGTTCCTGTGAATGTTTCTCAGATCCTGTGAATGTTCCTGAGGTTCCTGTGTATGCGTTTGAGTGCAAATGTAAACATCCAGTGCCACGGCACTATAGGACCTATGATAAGAACAATAGTAACACATACTGGTGAGAAGAGAACCTCTCTTCTTTAATTGGGCAGTACATTTTCTGTGGAACATACTTTCATGCACGAGAGGAACAACTAGATCATTTCCTGTTGTAATGAAACAAGCATGCAAACTAAAGCAAATGTTTACATAACAACTACACACAGGCAGTCAGATTCTGGGACGGATGATGAAGAAGTTAAGTATCTGTCGTGTGCATATTCTCCATGGCCTTCAAACTGACATTAAAAATTCTAATGTTTCTCTGTGTTGTGTTTGAGTCTTAAACGGCTTTGCAAGTAACATCAGTCCACATTGCTTCAAACAACCTATGGGTGGCGCCTTTTGGCAGGTGTGCTTTCGTTCTTTAGCCAACAGGGGGAGGCTCCTTAGTTCTTAATTTCTCTCTGCTCTCACTTTTGGCACACTGCTTTTGGTTGCTGGGTGTTGGCCTTGTTTACCACAATGCTGTGGTTCTCAGCTGCATGACAATGCAGAGAGCCTCTCCACGGAAACTCGGCAAAACCCACAAACCCATGAACTGAGGCTCATGTCACATTAACAGTGATGTCAAACATACACACACACACACACTCAGACATGTGATGTTTTTACAGCACAGCTGTAAGAAGGTACGTTATTCAGGTGCCTAACACTTTTCTGCTGCTTTGGGATAGTACCACTGTTCTCCATAAGGTAATCAGACCTCTACATTTTTTCTGTGGAAGTTCTGAAAGAACTTTAAGTACCAGAAGACTGAAGCAGAAGCTTTAAAGTACTGCTCTCTGAGGCAGGGACTGCCTTAAACAGTACTACTAATGACTTCTCCATAAAAACAGCAAAAATTACAAACTGCAATCTTTCACACCTCTCCACTCCAATCCACCCACACCAAATCTTTAATACAACTGAATTGCGTATATACTGGGCTTTCTACTCTCTGTTGCAAGAGCTTTCTACTCTCTGTTGTCACTGACCTTCAATACACACAAAAACAACGTGCAGAGACACCATCTGCAAGCCAGGAATGTCTAGTTATGCTTATTTTATTTTTTATTGCTGGGCTAACTGCTAACTGCTAACTGCAACTAATGTCCATAAAATATGGATGGTATAACTGCATGAAACAAAACATGCTTGCTGTCGTTTGGTGTGTTGTACTCATTTATCATTGTAAGCTTTGATAACTGCTTTTAATTTATATCAGAAAAGGACACATACCTAAGGCTCTCCAAAACATTGTGGTGAGTGGAGGGTGATGGCCAAGTAGGTCAAAGACCTATCTGCAAATAGCATACGCATGAGAATTACCTCCACATAACATACGTAGGAGTATTACATCCGCGTAACATACGCAAAATTCAGCATAGCACTTGAGTTGATGCTTGCTCTCAAGCCCTCAACTCCAATAGGGATAAAGACCATTTTGCTCACCCATAAGTGCCCTCAAATACATACAATAAGTGTAAGAATATACGGCGTAACCAGTGGAGGAGCAGAAACGCTTCCTCTAAAATCCACTTTTGAAATGAAAACCCACACAAATGAGAAACGAAAACATGAGGGGATTGCCAGACTTTCCCACATCCATCACTTAAGCATCTATGCAGCCGCTTCCTTCCAAACATAGAAAAAACTTACATAGGTATTATTGAAACATTACAAATATCTTAGAACTGTCTGACATACATTAATAAGCAGCAAGAACATCTGTGTGCTTTTTATCATGCATATGATCACAATCAGAAATGTGAAAACTCGCTAAAAGGAAACTGCGGCCTCTCTAGCGCTTGGGTGTAACATCGCACAAATACAGATGTACTGCAACATCTCCTTGGTTTTAAAACGTTCTTGGTCTTCCATCGAAAATAGTAACGTATAAACAGTCTTCATGTAAAACGATGCAGACCAACAGTGATGTGCTGTGCCAGTATAAAATAAAATATAGTTTTGTTTATATATATTGAAGGTCTGTACAAAACAATTTTTGTCCATCCTAAGCACCTGACACTTCTTTATCACACACACACACACACACACACATTTATATAGTTATATATATAGTTATATATCCTACATATAGTAAATCCTACATAAAACTCATCATTGCAGCTGAGACACAGTCTGTTAAATAAAAAATAAAATGTCAAACTGTACTCTAAGCACTGCAACTATAATTGCAAGAAACGGTGAAGTAACTTTGCATCCACTGCGACTAGTCCATTCCACGAGTTTCATTTCTATTCGGCTCAAGTTGCCTATTGAGTGTGGTAGAAGCTTTCGGGGACTTACCGGAAACAAAACTTTTTTTTCAACACTAACTTGTATAGTTGCTGAGTCGAAAGAGGAAAAGAGATGAGTAGCAACAGTGCACCGTTACATCTGACGCCTCAGTTCCTTATTTTCATCTTCGCGTCATGTTGGATTTGAGAAAGTTGTGGCGAAAAGAAATGAAACAGGCCTGACTTCTTCTTGTCCTAGATAAGTTCGGCGTCGAGTGTTTTGTACTTCGCAAAACGGATCATTCGTCTTTTATCATGGAAGATGTGAGTATATTTCTTTTCTTTTTTTCTTCCTGCTTCTTCGTACTGCGCTGGTGTTTCATAACTGATCAGCCTACACAAAGTCGGCATTGGTAAACTGAAGAATAAATTTCAAAATATAAGTTTAACCCCACTGCGAACGATTAAAGCTCTAAACGTCGGTTTTCTTCCAACTTGGACTGCATTAGCGACTTGCCTTCCAAAGATTCAAAGGCTGCACTATATGCACATTAATATGCGATGTTTTGCAGGATGTTGTAGTAGGAATATTGAAAACTATACGGTAACTTAAGTGCAGTATATTTTAACCGTAGATGTCACAATTATTTTGTCTGCATGAGTTAATGTGTTATGATCTTATAAGTCACAGTGATACGCCCACACGGTTCTTATTAATAGTTTTAGAGATTAATAATAGTTTTGATCTTTAGATTCATCTTTGCATTTACCCGCACCTGTTCACCTGTCAGCCACTTTTGCCGCGTGCCGAGCCCGTAGGTCCCTATTTGAAACTAATGGATTTGCATAGAATGTGCTGTGCATAAGTATAACACCTTACTTGCCTCCGAAATTAAAAACAACACAGTACTCTGTGAAAACGTTATGATACCACGGCCCAAGAACTTATGTACCAATTAGTTCACTACAGCTATACTGGTGTTTTACAAACCTGTTGAAAGTCCCCCCACCCTACGCATTCCAGGTTACTTTGGCACAGTTAGTTATTCAATGCTGAAAATTAAAAGAAGGTGTATGCAAACCTTCAAAAACAAGCAAATAAAAATGTGAAGGGAGAGTTTCAGGAAATACGAGGTCTCACAAGAGGAAGTATCTCCCTTGTAGTAACAAGTAGTGTAATGCTGCTACACAGAGATGCGTTAGCATTAGCATTGTGTTGTTAAGGGATGCAGCTGTATTTAAACAACAAAACAGTATTAGACTTAAGACTCTACATTGTTCTTAATTATGAAATTCGAAATCAGCATTTGTAAATGAAGCACCAGGTCTTGCTGGAGCCATTGTCTGAGCATGTAGCCAGTATAGTGCTGTACTGTCTGCGTTTGTTGAATAACAATGAATGGAAAATCAAAGACAAAAACCGGCTGCGAGCACCGGCCATGACTAGAATATGGGCGAACCTGTGGGCTGGATCTATATACCATACAGAACAGGGTTTTTTCATGTGAGGGTATCCTGTGTCTCCATGGCTGGTCCAAAATTTAATTTGCTTGGTGATTGAGGATCCTCTCTCTCCTTTACACATTCTTACATCTCACACAGTCTCCCAGGCCCAGTAAACGGTCTGGCACGTGTCACATTTTTCATACAGCGTCTGTCAGGGCTGCCCTTCTCCACATGGAAGTGTAAAAATGACCACCCTTCACATAGCCATTGTTTGGGCTCTTATGCAGTGCTCAAGTAAGTGCCTCCATTCCTGTCAGGTCTCCAAAGAAAACAGCAAGTTTGCTTCCTCTTTCTCTTTTAATGCACCATGAGCTGCTCTCAGTCACATACGACGATTCCTACCCACGATTTCCGAGGGGAGGACAGTGCAAACTGACCTGCCCTGGTATCCGCCTCTCATAGTAAACAGTACCTGACTGTCCTGGTACATCCAGCAGTAGCTCCAGCATGGTGACACAGCTGTGCTGTGAACCTGGACGTCAGCGGTTCTGCTCCAGGTGATGTCTGCGTGCACTGGAGTACTTTGCTCAGCTGTGAGCTTCCTCCCTCCATTCCAGGTGATTTGAATTTAGCAAAGAGGTGCACTGAAGATTCTTCCCAGATGCAACATCCAGTTCACTGTCTACAACTTTTATATGGAACAGATGTTGGTTAAGGTGTGCCTCACTCAAAAAAACAACCCCATTCTCTAGATGTAGAGTAATGCGTGCTTGGCTCACTTTCACAGCATATCAAGTTGGAAGTGGGAATTGAATTTTTGTAAGAACTCTTGCTAATGGCAATAGTTTCTCTGAAAAAGCTGGTCCTCTGAAGGTTATGATGCTCCACAAGGGATTCTAGCTGTTCTCATAATAAAAACTACATGTTAACATGTAGGTCTTTTGTGAAGCTGTTTGATCTGATCTGTCCTATGAATGCATTGCATCTTCACAAGAGACCCATCTGAACACACCTGCTAGCACATTGTTTTTCAGGTCCATGAAATCCTGAAACTGATTTTATTAATGTTCATGGTCATTTCTAGTCAGACAATCCCACATTACTAGTAACAAATGTATTCTTAAAGAAGAACGCCCTGTTTGATTAACCCACATTGAAGACTGTGTCTTTGGTTCCAGCCGGAACCAGAACTCTCAAACTCATCGGCTCTTGGCCTCAAACATATTTCGCCTCTTTTCTCTCCCTTTACACACAAATCTGTTTAGTGCTCAGAGCCAAAAGGTGCTCTGTGGGTTCCAACCAACTCCTTTACTCGGTATAGATTTTTCCACCCCACCCAGAGCCTTTTGGCAGCTGGGTTGCTGTGATGTAGCGCGCACTTCAGTTTTTACCCAATCGGCACACCAGAAACAAAAAAGCCCCTCCAATGTTCAGCTTCCCCTGACGGCCCTGCCCCCGGCCTCTTCTGCCCCGGTGTGGGCAGCCTGTAGTGGGCTGGTGTGTGAGAACGTTTCCTGGACAGAGGCATTGTGAGAGAGCGGTACCTGCCTCTCATGGCACGGTGCTGTTCCCATTATTCTGAGTCTTTTCCTCCCTCTGGCAGCTGCAGCACCTTCCCTGTGAGCGCATGGCTGCTCTCGCCAAAGGCCAAGTGAAAGTGGAAAAACAGTCTGGATAACCCTTTAAAGACACATCCTGAGGAATTTCCTTTCATAGATTCCCAGTAAAAATACTCAGATTTAAAACACAATTACTTACACTATCCTACAGACAGGCCGACATAGACAGATGGATGGTTTTTTTTCACCCAGTTCATCTGAAATTCTTTTCTTTGTAAGCCAGTGTTTATATCACATACCACAGATACCATAGTGTGTTCACATGCTTGGAGCAGAGTGCTCAGTGGTTAAGGTACTTGACTAGTAATCAGAAGATTGTTAGCTTAAGCCCTACATCTTCTGAGTTGTCACTGTTGTGGCACTGAGCAGAGCCCTTAACCCTCAATTACTCAAGATGCATTGAGTCACAATTGTAAGTCACTTTGGATAAAAGAGTCAAGACAAATGCCATGAATAGAGAATTTTGCACTAAAATGTTTGCTAAGCGAGAGTACGAAGAAAAGTGTAAAAACAGCTGAAGTAATAAGGAATGTGCCTGCTGTTCTTATAATTGAGTTAAAATTGTCATAGCAGTCATTTACACCCGCTACATCAGCAGAAAGACCTAACCACAAGCATACCACTAATCTCTCACTAATGTCAACTCAGGAATGAGTGTGAACCTTCAAAACTGTGGCAGATAAAGAGGATGAACACTGATCCACTCCCCCTCCCCTCTTGGCAGGGCGTTAAAGAAGATCCAGCCAAGCCCAAAGAGGTGAAGGTGGGGGACCAGGCTGGCTGGCTGAAGAAGTCCTCAGGGAAGTTCCTTGGTAGCTACAAAGACTGCTACGTCCAGTTGGACAAAACGCAGTTTGTCGTGTATGACAATGAGGTAAAAAAATAATGGCTGCTGACTTCCCGTTAACTGAAATCTTCAACCTGCTTGACTTTTAAGAAACATCAAAATATCTGTGGGAAGATTCTTAGGTCCTGCTGGGTTACTTCGTTGTTTAGCTCTGAACGTAAACAGGCAGAGTTTTGTTTTTTCACACAGGACTTAAAGAACTGTTTAGAGCGCGTGGACCTGGAGAACTTCGACAAATGCCACGACTTACGCAGCCCTTTCAAGAAAAAACACAGGCTGATATTGACGCGGGTGCCCAAGAGGGGGAGAAAGGTAAACGTACACGCCGTTCGTTTGTAACGGCAATGACAGAGATGCCAGACACAGTGGACTACTCCACTTTCTGTTGTTCGTAATATAAAGAGGGTCTCTCATCGATTAACAATGCAATACATAGTAAGGGCAGACTAGCTGTCTATGACGTCATTACCCCAATATGACATGCAGGAGAAGCACACTGGGCCTTTGTGTGGGCCGGTATGAATCAGACCAATATCAGCCGGGATCCATGACCACCAACAAGTCCCCATATTACTCATTTCTTACACTTTGTTCCCTTATGACATTTTGCCCAAGTAAAAGTGAACTTTAGCGGAAAGCAGGAAATAAATATGGGGCCTGAATTAATAGCATGTCGAAGAGTTGCCCAGAAGTTGTTAGTGAGATTGGATGATTTCTTAAATGGTAGACAGTAAAATAAACTTTGTTGCTTTGAAGAGTTTTTTTAGGTTGGTTTTTGAAAAATAACAAATATTTACAAAATAGACAGTTCTGGTATATTTGATATGTTATAAGTACTTGACAAAAAGGTTAAGCTTTAAACATGCTGTGTTTCATAAAGGAGAGGAACAGTTTTCTTTGTGAACATGTAGATGTTTGCAGTACATGAAACCAGACACATGCCATTGCTTTCAAGAGTGTGACAGATCTGTTCTGTAGGTTAAAAGTCAAATACCTCAACCTGGATCAAATACACGAAGTAGATCTCAGAGCCGTATAAAAACCACTCAGTTCTAATCTCTGTTTGATGTGGTGCTTGATGTCTATTACTAATCACAAACTTATACATGTCGATTCAAAAATCAAATACATCTGAGGATGTACTTGAAAGTTGAAATTCAACAGTGCTGATATTTTTAGTACTGCTGCATTAAATAGGAACTGCACTTTTTAATGATGTGAAGAAATTCATTATGGCTGCCTGGGTGACCATCTGTTCTGCGAGGCTATTTAGAAAAAAGTCCTTTCTCTGTCAGAATTAGGTCGACACTTTGTTGCTCAACTGCCAGGACTGCTACCATAGTAATTTAGTGAACTCGTATAACATTATTACGACTGAAAAAGCAATAGGACATATTTTTTATCATTTTATTTAATTTATCGTATGTGCCTACAATTCTGTATGTATGACTTTAACCCTCTGCGACTCCAGACTAATTCTGTGTTGTTGTAATCAACCTGCATATTGTATTATACATTCAGTTTTAATTTACTGTCCACTGAGATTGGTTCTTGCATCTCTTTCTTGCCCCTGCTCCCGTCAGCCTGGGCCCCGGGTGGCCACGGGTGGCCCCCTCCTCCTCACACGTCCGGGAGAGCAGCTACATCTCGTTGCCATGAATTGAGAATCAGACCCCCCCCCCCACTCCACTGCTACAGCCCTAGGCTTGCTTCAGCCATCCGCGTTAACGCGCACTTTCCCATGTGGCTGACTTGAGAAAGATTTAAGCAGTGCAAGAGTTCCCTAAATGGCGAAATATACAGCACTGCTAAAAGATGATGAGACTGAAGCGTCTGTGAGCTCAACAGTTATAAATATTGTGTGTGTGGGGGGGGGGTGAGGGGAAGGGCACATGTATGTGTGTATAAAGACCAGCCAGCCTGTATATGTCACTTTTTCCTTTCTCCAGACTACAGTGGCTCAGTGAGTCATACGGAACGGCCTGCTACTTTATTTTAGAGCCCAGCTTCAGACACCACTGAGCTGAAAAAAAAAGGTTCAGAGGTGCCATAAATGCACCAGTTTGCAGCAATTTTTGAGTTTGTTACCTGAACAGATTATTCAGGGCTGTGCTCAGTGCTGTGGTTTATTCTGAGTATGTCTGGAATACGGGGCACTTAAGAGAGCCGTGCTGAGCACAGCAAGAACCAGGATGTGTTTCACGGTTCATTTAAACACCACTCAGTAGAACAATGAGCTGTATAAATATACTATTTATTACTATTGAGGAATATTATTATACTATTGAGGAAGAAAAATAATTGGATTTTGGGTAGTTCTGGGTAGTTCTCTGCTTGAGTTTTTTTGCTCAGATTAAATACATTTTTGGTGCTCGTTGTTAGTACATTGTTAGTACAGATCTTGCTTGTTTTGGAGAAGGTTCACCCACGATCTGCCATTCTGTTTTAGTTTTAGTTTTGTTTTATTTTATTTACAAAGTCTTTAAGGCTCAAAATGAACCTTACCCAGCAAATTAAGATTGGAAATGTTATTGCCAAATTCTTGCAGATAAAACATGTTGAATCTTTGCCAGTGTGAAAACACGGCTGTGAGATTAGCTTCATGTATTAAGTGAAACTGTTAACGTCAGCTTTGCACAATCAAATGCTTTCTTATATATTTTCAATACTAATGCATTTTAAACATTGGAGTGTTTATGGATCCAAATATTTATAGATTAAATATTTTATAGATTAAATATTTATAGATTAAATATTTACAGATTAAATATCTTATGAAATTTCCTTTTTAGATTTTTTTATACTTGTTTGTTTTTAGGTCTGTGATGTTAAACTGCAGGCCCAAACACAGGAGGACAAGGACTCTTGGATAAAAGCACTTAATGATGGCATTAACAGGGCCAAAAATAAAGTCTTTGATGAGGTATCCATTATACATCATATCTTTTATATTTAAACTAAAATGAATGCTAAATATAATTCAGTTATGTTTCTGGTTTAAGCCTTACACACGCTTACTTTTGAAAAGAGAAAATGTAACATTTTCAGTAAATGCATTTTAGGAATAAATTGTTTTTCAAATGAATGCATAATTATCCATAGAAATAATTGCATACCTTTTGTTAGTGAACCATTTGTGATAATGTGGTAACACGTGTGATAATGTTAAATATCTTTTAATGCTAAAGGCTAATCATTATTTACAGGGCAATTAATTGTATACAGGTTCCATTTAACTTCTAACAAGTTTTTTTATGCTAAATCAACAATTTGTCTCTTCCCTTGCAAAGGCTTGTTTTAAAGATCTGATTATTTACATTTTATGCACTGTAGGTAAAAATTGATGAAAACTCATCTTTAGAACATGTAACACGATCTCGGCCAAAGGGAAATCCTGGCAGAAGGCCACCAACCAGGATACACATGAAGGAAGTATGTTACAAACATTCAGACCTATACAAAACTATTCAAATCTCTCTATTTTTACCTTTACATTACAGGTATATTTTTCACAACAGTGGAAGTTAATCAGACCTTAAGGATTAAAGTTATTAATTGTTTCATTAGGTTGCAAACGTCTCATCGGATGGAATCTTGAGACTTGACCTCGATGTTACTGACGATACACCTAATGGAACACACTTCTCAAGTGATGATGGGAATGAACAAAACAGTGCTCCGAAGGCTCAGGAAGCACTGTCCAAGTCTATTGGTGATGCTCCAGAGGATGCTGCAGTTGAATATTCTGTACCTCAGAAGAAAGTCCTGAAGCCACCTATGCCTCCATCAAAGGAGATCAACCCCAGTGAAAGCCAGGCGAGTGACACAAAACCCGAGGAATCAGCTAAACAAAAGAAGATTCTAATGCCACCAATGCCACCATCCAAGGAGCAGAAACCCTCTGAAAATAAAGAGGAGGAGAAGCCAAGTGAGGAGGTGCAAGAGAAGAAGGTTCCAAAGCCACCTATGCCTCCTTCAAAGGAGAACAAGCCCAGCATATGTAGCAATTGGGAGGCCAGTGAGGAGAAAGCCTCAGCCACTGGGGTAGAGTCTGGAGCAGCAAACAGTCCTAGCAAGCCAGGCCCAGATCAGGAGGAACCAGACAATCCAGAAGCAGAGAAATCTGCTAAACCCGATAAGAGCCCCCATCCTCCTTCTAAAGACATGAAACCCAGACAGGAACTGATTATAAAGGATGTAAAAGTTGTTACAGAAAATCATGAAGATGCTGATGATAGGGACATTGAAGAAGTGAAAGATACCAGCGAACAATGCCAAGAGGGAGCTGAAGAAGAACATAGTAAGACAGAGGACATTGCATTCACTCTCTCAAATAATGTTCCAAAGCCCAAAGAAGTCATGTGGGATTCACCCAATTTAGCATCAGAGGCAGACACTGTAGAACAAAATGTAGACAAACCTGCTTGCTCAAAAACAGCTCAAAGTGTAGTAACTACAATTACTGTTGAACCTGCAAAGCCTTACAGTGAGCTCAAGTTAACCCCGCATTCAACACCAGAGGCTATTAAAAAGATTACAGCCCCCCCTGCTCCACCGAAAAAGAAACCTAAACCACCTGCCAAAAAGGAGGAAAGTGGACTGCAGTGTAGCCCAACAGGCTCCAGTACTAGCTCACCCACTGTTGTGTCGTCTTCGTTAGAAAGAGTCTCTGAGAATGTGCCTGCAGACGATATGAAACCGGCCAGTCATGAACCCAAAGTTGAGCACAAGGTTGTCATCCTGTCTCTCAGTAATGCAGGGTTAGGTGAGGACTCCAACGGCCTATGTGGGATGGAAGTCGAAGAAAAGTCGGTAGACAGCGGTCAGCTTTCTGCAGAGGAGTCTGAAAACAGTGACAAAGTAACATCCTCAACAGGCAAGTTGGAAGGTAGTTTTCAAGGCTTAGATGGGGAAACCAGCGAGGATGACCTGGAGACACTGGACGCCAGTGGTCATGGCACGGAGGATCCATGCTCATCAAATCTCCCCACTCAGCAAAGTGTTCCACCCAAAAGCCGTGTAGACACATCTGTCTCCAGCCCACTACCTGCAGCAAGCCTATCTGCTGAGATATCTGTGCCAACTGCATTGTTAAACTCCTCCTCCAAGAACCGGGCTGCATCAATGGGAGACCTTCTCGATATCCAAGGGACACCACGAGTAAGTGACATGATGGGCTTGCGAAGTAAAGTCTCAGTGGAGCTCGATGAGACAGGAAAGCTCCTGGGTGAACTAGGCAATCAGGAAGGTGGAGCAGACCCAGGGATCCTACTCAGTGCTGCAATGGAAAAGCTTCGGAAAGCTGACCAGTTCTTGAGAGAAGCCAAGAGTATTAAACAGCTTGAAAACAAGGGCAACAGAACAAGTTGGTAATTGTAAAAGATAAAACATGCTGTGTTGATAGGGGATGTTTCAATGACTGATTTGTTGATTTGCTCCACTCCACTTCACACACATACACCCATCCACTCATAAAACTTAAACACAAGTGATCAAGTGCAATTATAATCTTATTTTATTACTGGGATATTATATAGTAGATCAGCTAAAACAGAATTGACACCATCGATTAAACTACGGTTTAAGTCATTAGTTTTTTTTGTTATTTATAAGCCAAATTGAAGTAGATAGAACACAGTGACATTCATGTCTCAATGTCTTAATTTTCAATTAATTCACTTCCCTTAAATTATCATGCAATACCATGAAAACATAAACATATTCATAAAAATGTGCAGAAATCAAGAAGAGTATTTTACATGTTTCTTGTGTTACTTGAAATGTAGAAATGAACCAAGGTGTTACTTTAAAAAGCGAGTGCTTTCTTAACTCTCAGTTGAAATATCGTCCTTAGTTGTGAACACAGGTTAGAGGAACTAAGCACTTCCTGTGTGATTTAAGCAAGAGATCAGTGTTACACGTATGACAGTCTGTGTATCAAGGCATATATCGCTGCATTTTGTGAATGTGCTTTTTATTAAAATGATCAGTGCCTCTGCATTTTCCACTGTGTCAGAGTATGATCCATCAGCTCTGTTACACAAATCTCCTTCATATACTTTTGCTTTCCCTTTATGCTTCTTTTTTTAACAAACAAACGATCTGATATGTGAACATGGTCTGTTACACAGTGCATAAAGCAGTGGTCTGTCACACATATCACACATGGTCTGTCACAAAGTGCATAGCCTAAAATAGTGAGCTTCATTTAAACATGTACTTGCCAAGCACCTGAATTTTTCTGTTGACATATTTTCTAGGTTCCCTTTTCCAATCACATAGAATAGCTTTTAGCTCATTTTTGTAAAAGATTTAGCTTAGGTAATTAGCTTAGGTAATTAGGTAATTAGCCTATTTGAATACAAAAATGTAAATACATGACTACCAATGAATTGCTTAATATTTAAGTTATTAATATTCTTACATGGTTCATTTGCAGTTTCCTGTGAAGTAAAAATAAGGTCAAATTAAGACTCCAGTGTACTGAACAAATAAATAATGTTTACTACTAAAACTGTATGTAGATCTATAACTTTATTCTGTAATATATTATTTGTCAATGATTGAATTTACTAACTGGACTAATACAATTTATGAATGTCTGTTAAATCTGCAGGAATTAAATAAAATAAAAATAAAAATGCTTCCTAAGCATGTATTAATAAAAATGTCCTCCCTGCTGTGTTTGAAAAGACTGACCTGTGCGACCCTTGGATTTTTGCGTGTAGATAGATTGCTGAGATTACTGTGTGTTATATTTATATATATTGTATATTTGAGTGCCACTTCAACTGATCATTTTGGATTTTCTGCTCTGACACACACCTTATCCGGCTTGGTGTGTATCAAGACCTTTTATGAGCTGAGAGAGTGATGTTACCAAAGAGAAACATGCAAACCATGTTGTTAAAAATAAAAGGTGATGCTTAATACATGTCTTCTTATGTTCTGGAAGCTTTAAGAGGGATAGAGGATGTTAAGGGTGTTGCATTTAATTCCATTGTTTCCTTAGGCTCAGAAGAACGGAAATATGTCTGAGTGAATATGGGTGACAGGCAGTAAGTAAGGTGGGTTAAGGACTTACTGTGATGGATCCTGATTCTGTAAGTTGCTCATGACAAATGTCTAAAACATCTCATATACAACTCTCAAACCTATAGCTTCTCAAAGTCATATACAGGTGACTACAACAAGGCAAAAAACAAAAATGTTTTATTTAGGAAAATAAAATTGTTTAGCACTTCTTGTGTGTGTGTGTGTGTGTGCACTCTTGTTTGTGATGTTGCATGTATAAGTCACTAGAAGATATGGGCGATGTACTGTTTAAAAACTTTCTACCACATGCTCTGCCAACCAAATCATTACACAGAACTAAACCTGCACGTTTGGTCAGTACTGAAGGCCTTAGCCTTGCTCCTCTAACCAAGCGAATGAAGGACAGGAGGTTCGGCCATCAGTAGTGATTCACCCGTTCCAGTAACACGGCACACGTGGCTTTGTGAAAAAACATCAGGCCATGCAACAAAACTGGTCTCTCTGTTGATCGGTATGTGATTTCAAATTCAAAATCAATGTGAATTCACAACTATGTCTTTAAAGTAGCATAAAGGGAAATGAGTGCTTCCTGAAATCTTCCTGAAAAATGTCAAACTTTTTTCTTTTTCTCTCTCTCTCTCTCCCTCTCTCTCTCTCCCTCTCTCTCTCCCTCTCTCTCTCTCTCTCTCTCCCTCTCTCTCTCTCTCTCT
>JAOXYF010000001.1:5254583-5278786 GCA_028565775.1 Sternarchorhynchus goeldii | reverse complement strand
CAGTTTATAAAGGAACTGGATACCTGTTTATGGTAGGCCTGTATGCCAGTTTATAAAGGAACTGAATACCTGTTTATAAATGAGCAAACAGAAGAACAAAAAGGAAAAATAGGTTTATAGTAACAGCTTGTGGTACACACTATACACACCAATTATACTTGGTATTTTTGGTATGAACACATCAGTAAATACCAAAAGATCTTCAGGAGCACATTCACTTACATCATTACAGCATAATTAACCCGTTTACACATCTGTTATATGTTGTTATAACATCTGTTGTATAAATCACTTTTCCAAGTTCTCAGACACATTTCATCTCCACCAAGTGGGTGGGTGTTTCAAATACAGATTTACTTTAAAGCTTTAAGATGCGTCACAAAGCCAGGATTACTGAGGATATTGAGTTATTCCCACAGCACACACTTGAAACTAGATGAAGGTGAGTTGTACAGTAATCCAAATTTATCCTTATTCCTTTTTAGAGGAACATGAGTGCCCTTCATTTCGCAGCTCAGCGTGGTTTTGAAAGATTGGCTCGGCTGCTCGTGGAGGCTGGTGTCAGTCTGGACTTGGTGGATGTCGTAAGTACAAATTCTTACCACAGAATGGAGCTCAACTAACACAGATGGTACTCGGGTAATACAACGCATACAGCCCTTGGACAGTTTTTTGGGATTAACTACAGGCTGGGATGCTGAGAACTGCAGAGTTAGCACCATATTAAAGGGTAAATACAAATATATTGAATTTTTTGAAAGTTACATTGATAAGCTTGGATGAACAAAGGAAATTCCATAGAAAAGCCTCTTGTGATGTTCTAATTGTATAGCAGATGATTTAACTGCAGAGTGGAGCTCATCAGACACGTTCTTCCTTTTTGTTCCTTGCCAGAACCATAACTCAGCGCTACACTTGGCTGTGCTTAACAACTGCACTGAGATTGTAAAAATACTTATTGAAGCAGAATGTGACCTTGACATTTTGGACAGTGTGAGCATATGCCTTCATTCCTTGCCTAAATCCACATCTTTTGAATTTTTTTTGCAAAATCTTCTATCTAGCATAAACTTCTCCACATTAATCACTGTTGATCTGTCTACGTTACTCCCCACGTCTACCCACAGTGGCGTCAGACAGCCCTCCACATAGCCGCAGAGCACGGACGCCAGAATGTGGCGGAGATGATCCTCATCGCAGGGGTCAACCTCCAACTCCTCGACAAGGTACAGCTCCGGGTTCCAGCCTACCACCAGCATGGAGCAGGATATCCTGCACAGCACATTTAATAAATAATGACTTGTGCCTTTCACACGTTTTCAGCAGGGAAAGACGTCCCTGGATATTGCGGCCAGAGGGAACCACGTCAACGTGGTCGACATGATTATCAAAGCCGATCGTTTTTACAAGTGGGAGCAGGTATGGCTGTGCTCACACCTGAGTGAACGTGATTCACGTCCCACGTCTCCACGAGCTGAACGAGTCCTGAACGAGTCCTGCCCACCACCACGCACCCCCACCCCCTTCCTTTCTCCAATGCCAGGTACCTTTTCCTAAGCCTATGCCTCTCTATTCCAGGACAATGCAACCAGCGACTCTGATTCCCTGTCGGGAAGGACCGTGAGCTTCAGGCAGGACCATCGGCAGGAGACGCAACACTTCCGTGCCATCTTGTGGAAGTTAGCCACGAAAAACCTGAGGCCCGGGGAGTGGAAGGCACTGGCTCAGCACTGGTCCTTCACAGACGCGCACATCCGAGCCATAGAGCACCAGTGGACAGGTATACTGCCCTTTAATATGCACGGTGGTTTTGACAGGAAGAAGAAACAATATGGAGCCCATTCTGGGAAATGAAGAAAACACCAGAAACATCTGGAAGATGAAGAAACATATGGAAGTAATCGTCAGCGTACTTGCGCTCTTTAACCTCTGGCTGTGTATGTTAACGTCAGGCACGAAAAGCTTTAAGGAACATGGACATCGTATGCTGCTGATATGGCTGCATGGGGTGGTGGCTGCCGGGGAAAACCCCATTAAAGGCTTATATGAAGGTCTGATGGGAATCTCCAGAATGGACTTGGCAGGTGAGGAAGTGTATGGAAAATCCAACGCATTACTGTACTTTATTTATTTATTTATTTTACATTGAAATCATGATCACTGCTTTGATCACTTTTAACTTTTCTCATCCCCCTCACAGAGAGTATAAGGCAACAGGCCAATGCAGACCCAAGCTCTCAGAAGAAGTGTGCTTTGATGTGAAGGATGGCTCCACCTTTCAGTCGAAAGGTCTCAGAAAGCTATGGAGGATCGATGCCATAGCAGCTGCAGAAGGAATCACAACACTGCGATAAACAATCCAGACACTGACGCGCATACAAAGTTTGACAGAATGAAAACTGTTTTAAGAAAAGCCTGATTTAGATATAAGGGCTACAGCCATACTGTTCAAATCTGACGCTGGATTACCTCAGATTACCTGTCAAGATTTAAAAGATCATGGATATAGAATTGTTACCTGTGTTTCAACATGGGGGGAAAAACTATTTACATGAAATCATTTAATACAGTAATTTAATAAGGCTGTTTTACATATGTATTTTGTGTTTGTATTTGAAAAATGACCATGTGCGCATAATGCATGAGTATCATACAAACGATGTTGACTTATTTTTTCAGAGAAATAGCATGAGTTTCCTGAACACTGTGCCATGGTTTTTACTCGAAACTGTGATCTGTGTGAATGGCAAAGTCAGTAATCGTATGATTTTACCTGACTGGGTTAGTGAGGAAAGGGCTTAATTGCTGAAATATATCCCTTTAAAGCTGAAATCAGGATATTCTTTCTGAAAATATCAGCACAGAGACAAGAGACAAGTGTGTTACACACTGAGAAAATGAAATGATCTGTTTTTCTGTGGAACATACTCAGGTTGCTTTTTTAGCTTAATGCAAATGTCCTGATTCCAGCTTTAACACACCGTCCCATTCTGTCTAATGTGTGCATGCATGCATGGGTAATATTCTTATTTTAAAGCTCAACAACTGTTCTGCATTTTATTTAATAAAAGGGTTAAAACCAGTTTGCCAAAAATCCCATTTAGATCTATTAATTTGTTTGCATAGAGATGCGATTAACTTTTGTAGTTAATTACAAATGTAGGTTTAAGGTTAAGATTTCAGTTCAGATGTTTCAGAATTATTCAAACCAGAATATACTTCAAAAGCATTGGAGGAGTTATTTTAAATGATTTTTTTAATGTGCACTAGAAGTAATGCTCTCATCAATGCTGCTCACATTTCGTTGAAATTTCATTGAAGTGACTTCTGAGATTTCATGTAGGAGAACAAAGAACCTTCAAGTCAAATGAACAGAGGTTTGGGTGAAAATGAAGAACGGCAACAGACCAAGACATGGAGAAGAAGATCCTGGGAGCACCTCAAGCTGTGCAGTGGATGCCTGGATGTAGAGGTGAAAGGAGAGGCTTCAAGTAGTATGATTTTACAATGATGAAAGATGACAACTGTAGAGAACATTCCAGAATAATTGATCTACTACACTTGAAATTAGCCCCAAAATATAACACTTAACTAACTCCTATTTAAATGTATTTGGTAAAAAAAAGCAATGCAATGAGGGAATTACATGATTCCTCCTTTTCTCCGAACACAAGAATCTGATCAAACATGGATCAGAAATACTGTTTGAAAGCCTACACCTCTACCCCATGTGACTAGCCTGCAGGAATTGACTATTTTAAATGCAGTTTCATTGGCTAACTTTGGTCATGTTGAATAGGGATTAACCTGGTAGTTAATAACTGTTTCATCACTGAGTTTGGTCAGAAAAAAAAAAAAAAAACAACATACTGCAAACTTCCAAATGTATGACATTAGTATGTTATACTTTTAATCAGTGCAAGAGTTATAATAACAAACCTTCAAAAGAACAAACCAACCAACCAACCTGGCTGAAACAAAGATGAGTGCAAATTCTATCAGATGCATGGTATTTATATCACATAAGGCAACCAGTTCAAAATGGCATCCTGGGAAATTTGCTCTGACCTAGTACCCAATCTCACAATATCTACAATTATAATACTTATCAAAATATTGTTTCTGTAAAGTAAAAATAGCCTCTTTTAGTCCATTGTTTGATTGAATCCGTTATAGAAAAGCAAGAGACCAAAAGGGGGTGTGGCTCCAGTGTGTGATGTATAGCAGATACATGTGAAGAAACGGTGCGTAATGCTTTTTTCTTTAGCAGGTCCAGGACAGTCTGGAGGACAGCAGGGTCACTCTTATGAACAATCATCACTGCAGGTGTTCAGGGAGCTTCTCTGCACTTCAAGCTCTTCTGCGCTGACCATATCTGGGTTTATGGCAGCATACCTTGTTCCGTGGAACTGTCGGAGATGTATCTACAGAGAACCACCATCACAGTAAGTTATGCTATTATGACGAGAATTTGAAATCCTATTGATCAGCAGCGTTTCAGCATTTGTTTTTCCTTCCAAAACACCCATGAAGGTACTGAACTCACCTGGATGTAAAGATTAACTTCAGCACTTCTGCAAAGGTAGGGGAAGTTTCCGCCCGTTTTCAGATGAGCCCTCCTAGCGTTCGGGTACAGCTTATACATTTCCTCCTTTGCTTCATTTGAAAGGGCACTCTGATCAAAAACCTACAGTAACAGCACCAAATAAACGTGCTAAAGCTACATGCAAACTAAACAAAAACACTACTACTTGTAGCGATGCATTAATAAAATACTATATATGGCAAAACGTACATCCATGATGGTGACTGCAACATCCCTTATTTTGTGAGGTTCAACATAGGAGTTTTGGCAGTTCAGAGTGAGCCTAGAGGCCAGTTCACTCTGGTTCAGACTTTCTAGCTGAGAAACACACAGACAAGTTTTGTTACCCAATCAAAAAGGAATGAAAGTCTCGCTTCAGGCACTGGAACTGGGTTTTTTGCCCAGTACGTTATTCTGGTCAAATTTTATCATCATGGTATACCATACACTCTACATTCAGTACCACCAACATATTTCTGTACATTATGCAATTTTATGAAACATAATGGGATAATAAGCATGAAATCACATTAAACACACATGTACCACTGCTACAATAGTCTTATTGTTTCTGAGCTTATTTTCAGGGTTTGTTTTTGAGCTCAAAAAGCTCGAGTGATTTTTTTTTTCATCTCAATTCTAACTGAGATGCACAATTCTCTGAATGAAATCATTGTCAGTCACAGCTTGTGTACAGAACTGTAAACAAGAAGCAATAAAAAAAATAAAAAAAAGTGTATAATTATGAAATACTCACTCTATCAACCATAAAGTCAATGGCATCTGCCATTTTGGGATCAACAGGTCCTTTGGCAAAGTTACCAAGAACAATCTTCTTAAGCATAAAGGCTGGCATCAGCCAAAAACTGAAAATGAATTTATCAATGTGAGGAAACTTGAGGTTTTTCAGGAGAATGGATTTATGAGAGTTATTTAAACAAACGACAAAACATTACAGAATGCAGAATATTAACATAAAATCCAACAAAGTAAATGCAAGTTCCAACCTGTTTGCTGTCCATGTTTGGTTAAAAATAGATGTGTCACTGAATGAATTACACAGGATTAGAGAATGTACTCGAGGTGACTTGTGTGTGACCTCAGCAAATTTCTGAGCCAGAAATCCTCCCAAGGATGCCCCAAATAGGTGAACCTAGTGAAAAAAGCAACTGGACTAAAATACTGATATTGATGTACTGAATTTTATCATGAACAGAAGTTCTCTCGTAAGACACATTAAAGGGAAAAAAAGAAAATTACTTGCCAAACCTTGTCAAGTTGCAAGTGGTCTAGAAGTTTCCTAAATCCATCACAGAATTCCAGTAGATCCCAGTAGATAGGATATTGGAGCTGCAAGAACACGGGTTGCAAAGCTTAGCTGAGTTGCGGCCTTGAAATATTATACTTCAAAAATGAAAGAGGAATTTGAGGAACTGATGATTTTAATGACATTTACGAAGATCAATGTCACGTGTGACATTTTCAGTTTTATGGATAAAGATATTATTACATTCTTATTGTTATTGTTTGAAATATGCAAATTCACTCTAAAAATCACCTCTATTTAAAAATTCTGTAAAATTCAGCTCTATTTAAATATTTTAACATAATGAACAGCTCTTCTGAATAGGTCTTCTGAATATGTATTACTTCCTCTTTCCCTTTTAAGTGCTCTGATGGTTATGACAAACGTTCAGGTGCTGAGAGGTGCCACATCAGTGCATTAATAAATGACATTTCTTTGTTTAGACAGTTGTTTAGACAGTTGTCTAAACAAAGAGTCACAAAATGGTGTTCCAGTAAATGCAAATTCTAACTAACATCACATGAAAATTTGATGAAATCATCTCTTTGTCCAACTGTCAGCCTTGGTGCTCGCTGCTTAAAACCACACAACTACAGCTGGCATATTAGCAGAGGACAGGTGGTCATCGCCTTACCGAAATGACGCGGTAGCCCCAGCCAGTGAGAGCCAAAACCTGCTGAAAGAAAACCTCAGCAGTGCCACTCACAGGGGGAAGGAAGATTATTGGGCACCTGATGGTTTTCGGTCCGGCATCGTACAGGGACCAGACTTTGCTGTCATCATCATCCACAATAATCTAAACACAATAAACATGGCATGGTCCCACAAACACAACGGCCAAATCAAAGTGACATTCTTGAAAGTGCAGGATCACAAGGCTATCACATGATACAAATGATAAAAATTAAAAAAAATGAAGCGATAAGAATCCATCAATAAAAAGCAATTTTCAAACACAAATATTTAGGCCATACAACCTGCCCATATATAACCATAAATCACCATATCACCATAAAACAATATAGAATGAGCAGAATTTTATTGCGAAAAGCATACTCTTTTCAGGGGCACTGTGCTTCGAAACCAGTTGTAGTCAGGAGACACTCTTATCTCCTCCATTTCTAGTAGAAATGGAAAAAAATTTACAGATTAGCTAGAAAACGATTAGGCCACTTGTATTAAATCTATAGAAACATGTTTCACCATTAGTTATTGTGCGTTAGCTAATCGTCTTGTGAAAAGTGAACCTGTCTTTTAACAATATAACAAAGGAATAACGTTAGCCAGCTACAGACAATTACACATGAAGTCATTAGTGTTATTAGAAACTGAAATGAAATGAAAAGCATGAGTAACACTTTTCTTGGCGGTTGGGTGGGTAACTCCAAAACAATACAGTTATCATCTAGCTAGGGTGACATTCATGCGCTGTATATTAACTAGATGGCTAGCTAGTTACTTTTGATTATAGTGGTGCCAAAACAAATAAAAGCAGCGAGAGAAAAACAGTGACTTGGCTAAAGACATGGCCTGCTAGTTACAACACTTACGTGTATAGACATCTGATATATAGTTAGCTGGTTAACTTAAGCATAACAATAACTGCAGTCCATTTCTCTCGGGTAGTCTGGTTTGCACCCAGCCTAATAAGGTAACTAGCTACCTACAAAACTAAATACAGCAAGAAAAACAACTAGCCACACGGTTCGTCTAGTAAGCATCTTAACATTATCGCGTCCTGCCAGGATTGTGATTACCTTTTGAAGGTTTTCATTCACGGCGTAGCAGCATTTTAGCTAGCATTCCTTTCGTAGTCATATGACAATTAACTACTTCCGTATCTAATACGCGCCGGTCTATACGCATGCGCGGCGTTTTTCTGCTGTTAACTGTTTTATGAAGCCCGTCATGTCTTTTCAGTGAGTTCGTTGTATGAAATGCAGCTAGTGAACTGGTTCGTAGCAGTGTTCGTAAATCGTACACATTTAAAAGATTAGGGGGAAGTGTGTTCCCATAAATAAAGTATAGTAGGTGATCTGTAGATCCGATAGATAACACATAGCAAACACTAGATAATAAACAATTTATACTAATAAAACAACGCGTAGGATCGGTGCATTATTTATTTATTTATTTATTTATTTAACAAATACGATTTTTTAACCGGATAATTGAACGGATGGGCAATGTTTTGGATGTTGTAAGACAGAAGTAATTTCCAATTTTGCGATATTGTACAGGTATCTGAAATGCTGCATTTCATTAAGGTTTTATCAATTGCACAACCAAGTCAGAGGTTCTGATGCATCTGAAAACGGATTCGTGGTTGAAAGGAGCGTTTTTTCCTGACAGGTTTTTGAACATGAAAGGTTTTGTAGTTTCTCCAAAGGTTGTAATCAAACATTTTTATGTAGTTGACATGTACATTTGTAAACAAAATGCAAATATTAATAACTTTATTAACATAGTTAATAACTTAAGTAATTATTATACGCGTTTTTAATATCACATGTTTATTAATAGCTATAACATTGATTTTTTGCGTGTGTATAATGTCCCTCAAGAGAACCAAGAAGACAAGCTTGCGTGACTGGAAATGTTAATGATTTAATAACCAGTTTGATTACACTCTTAACATTATCCTAATCCAGGAAACCAATGACGTTGTCCCTTTAAGGACCGTATGACGTCACCCGACAAGCCGTTGGTTGTCGACGTGTTTACCTCACCAGTCCAGCTAGGCTAACACCGATTGCTAGGTGGTTCAATTTCGACCTGGGTTAGCTGGCTAGCTGGCTTGGTTGTGTCACAAGGAATTGGTCGGTTTGCTATCTAGCTAGCTATTCAGGCCTGATTTCTACTTTGACAGTTCTTAAACTACCCTGATATTTTTTTCCCCGAAACAGACTAAGGTAGAAGTCGACTTGCGCTAATAGCAGCCGCTATCTTAGCTAGTTAGCTATATAACGTCTTTTTTATGTTGAAGGCTAACCTTATCTATAACAAGCAAATAAACGAATCGAATGGCATGGTTTACAGCTGGTGGTCAGGCATTTCAGTATTAACTTGCATATTGCTTAGCTGTCTGTCTCCACTTAGCTATCTGTTTTTCCTCTGTTCAGCTGCATATAAGAAATAGCTAGTTAACCTAGCTAGGGTTAGCTAGGCCACGAAAACATGTCCTGTACATGCACATTAGCAGCGAGACTGTTTATAAATTCAGTGCACAAAGGTAAGACGTTTTTTTAAACTACCAGATATACACCTTGGTTAGTTTATTAATTATTTTTGATGAGCATTTTTTGAAGAGTTATTTTTCTTCTCTGCATAAAACTTATCTTAACACAAGTTTGATAAATTGATGTTCAACTCGCTAGATCGCCAGCTAAATGAAATTCTTCTGTTACTGGTTGAACGAATAAGACGTTTAAAATATCATTTCATTAGACGTATTTCTATTGATATGTCATGGTATTAGCTAGTCAGCTAGCTAGTTGTAAAGAAAATTAATTAATTCATTAATGACATTACCTTGCTCCGCAGTTGCCTCTTTAGCCATTTGACAAGCTCAAATTATCTAGTTATAGATAGTGGTGGTGATGTGCTTTTAGTTTAACCAGACTTTAGATCTATATTTTACCAAAACTTTTTAAATAACTATAAGTTACAGCAGTTATCTAATTGATGCTAACTGAGTTCAAATATGAACTAGCTAGTTGGCTATTTTAATTGCTTAAGCGAAACCAAGTTATTCAAAAATGTCACTTGGTTTAATAAAATGTCGATTATATTCAGTTAATTGACAATTAACTAAACTGACACCTTTCTTTCACAGGAGTCTCTAGCTCGAAAGTACAGTTTCTCTCTCTGATTGGACTACGAGCACATGAAATTCGTGTGACTCGTAATGTCCCTGTCAGGTCGTTCACGGAGACGTCGGTGTATTATGCATCTAAAGACGGAATGAAAGATGGAGATGGAAAGGTACTTGGCAAACTGTTTGAATGTAGTTCCCCCGTTTATTCTTTAAGACGTTATATTTTGTGCTTACTTCGAGTTCCGTCTTTAAATTAACTTTCTTGTAAACCCGACCGCACGAGTGTCACTGTTTCAATCGCCTTTCCTTCTAAGAAATCTGCGAGTGAAGGAAGTGGCAAAAAATCCAGCTCTGGCACCTCAGGGAAGGGCGGAAGTCAGCTTCGATGCCCCAAATGTGGAGATCCCTGTACACACGTGGAAACTTTTGTCTGTGAGTATTGTACTGAACTTGTTTGAGCTAATGCCACTACTTATTTGTATTTAGTTGTTGCTACAGTTTGTGATGGTTTTCACTGGACCTTCTTGTCAGCTGGTCTCAGTGTGGAATGTCTGGTCATACACTGGACAGCCTGCTTTGATACTAATAATAAACCACTTGCATAAGTACTGGTTGCTTTTCCCAGTGGTGGTATTTATTCAGTAATTAGTCACATTCTCAGCTCAGATGCAGTTCAGCACTATTTCATTGTTTTTTAATTTGGATTTATGGTAGCCATTGTATTGGTTAGTCACTGCAGTCTGTGGGCCCCAGTCTGGCACAAAGTTACAAACTTTGAACGTTTATGCCATAGTCAGATGTTTGACTTTGTAGTGCTCTTGTCTGTTGAGTAATGTAGATGTTGCTCTATTATAAGGATGATTAAATTATAATGTTCTGATGAAAAAAAAGTTTGTCTTAAAGATATGGTTCTGTAGACCTCTGTAGAAGTCCAAATTATTTCAAAGCACTAGGTGTGCTTTGTAACCCGTGCTCTATATGATATAAACCTCATATCATTGCCTGGCTGGTACAGCTTCCAGCTAGATTTGCCTGATCTATCCTCTAAATCTGTCACCTGGTACATGATGTGTCTCTCTTTGCTAGCTTCGACTAGATTTGTCAAATGTGAAAAGTGCCATCACTTTTTCGTGGTGCTGTCGGAAACGGACACCAAGAAGAGTCTGAGTAAAGATCCAGAGTCAGCCGGTGATTCTGTGAAGTTGGCCTTCCAACAGAAACCACCACCACCTCCCAAGAAGGTACAGTGATTTAATACTGAGATTATAGGACCTTAATAATGTTTCATAGTAAAATCTTCCTCAAAGGGGAGATTTACACTGTGATATGAGTACTTTAACCCAAAAAAAGTGTCATGTGACTTTCAGTAGTTGAAAGTTCATAGACTCTCGTTTGCACATTGGTTTTGCGTAATGCTAACTTGTGCCTATTATCTTTTGTTGTTAGCAGAACATCTGAGTGAAATATTCATTTCCAGATCACTGAATGGGTTGGTTTTATTGCTCTGACAGAAGAATGATTGTAGACCCATTTTTTGTGCATGTGTGTTTTTATTCTTTTTTTAAAAAATGTATTTATATTAGATCTTTGCCTACCTGGATAAGTATGTTGTGGGCCAGGATCATGCAAAGAAGGTGCTCTCTGTGGCTGTGTACAACCACTACAAACGTATTTACAACAACATGCCAGCAGGATCTAGGCAGCAACAGGTGGAAGTTGAGAAACAGGCGTCCCTGACACCCAGAGGTTTGTGCTGTATCATTTTTAACGTACTGGCAAAAAAAAAATTCTGCCATTGGCTGTAAATGGTTGAATCCCTGTCTTATTTATGCACATATGAAACTACTAGGTGTTGATGGGTGGAAAGTTCATGTTCATAAAGTAAAGGTAAAAGTTGGTTAAATAGCCCAAACAAGTAGGCAGCATTACTTGGTGAAGTCAACTGGGTGTTCAAAGCCATGGCAGGATTTTTAGCTTAACATTTGTGTTTGAACACGAGTCATTTTCTTGTTGGACCAGATATTGTTTATGCATGGTTTATAATTGGTTAGGAGCTGTAGAAGTTTACCCAGCAGGGTTGTTCTAATGCTGGCTAGTGAAGCATGGCAAAACGGCTGTGATGGGGTGTGTATGCAGCAGTTCACGTCTGCATGTTGGAGCTCAGTTGGAGTAGCCTGAAATTAACCTAATTTTCATCATTTACATTCTGTGGACATTTGACCTTTACAGTAAGAAAGGTCAGCATTATAATGGACGGTGTCTGGGCCATTGATCTTTGACCCTATTCCTAGTCAGTGAGGCACATTCAGAGTTTAGATGCCACCAAAATGTCAATCAGGTACAGCTAAATAGTCAGGAAGACACAATCTTTCTGAATCAGCTGTTAGATTTGTGTTGGAACTAAAATCTTCAGATTAATGATCTAGGCTATGTAGTCCTATGTGATCCTATGTAGAGATCAGTGCAATTCTCAGCTCTATCATAACGGCTCTCCTGACTTCTTTTGTTGTATTTCTACAGGGCCTTTTTCATCTGACTCTTTTAAATCCTACAGGAGCCGTAGGTAGACATTATGGTTTAGAATACGTACCGTTGCAAAAAGAAAAAATGAGCTTTACTGCAGAAGAAATATTGATCAGCACAGTGTTTTCTACATGCAATGGTGGTGACATCTGGGTTTTTTTCCTATAGAACTAGAGTTAAGACGTCGGGAGGATGAGTACAGATTCACAAGTAAGTTTTTTTCGTCAATGACTAACATTCACTTCCTATCCAGAAATGCAGGCAAAACGAATCCCCAGACTTTGTCCTTTTAATTTGGTTTAATTCTTGAATTGCTTTGTTCTACCATTTGCCAAAGCTGCCTTCAATTAGTTAATTTCATTAAATTCAATTCATTAGTTAAAATGAATATAGTCGACTAATGAGCTCATGGCTTTTGTGATCAGTGTGCAGCCACGGATGGCTCAGGAGAAAGCACCCAGGAACCTGTTTTGACCCCAGTTCATGATGCATTAGCTATGTTGTGCAACCCTCCACCACCGTCAGTGAAAAGGATACGCATTTCTAAATGAATACTGGGACGTTCCAAAGTATTTTGTTGCACACGTGACTGGGTCATTTCTGTACAATGCTGACTCACTGTGTACTTATGCAAGCAGATTGTGGAATAAGGTTTTCATGTTCTGTGGATCTGAGGAAGATGCACGGGAAACATGATTTATAAAACAAAGTTGCACCCTGGATTTCAGTCATGTGAGGACTTGTTTTAAACTGGTATTTCCTTACTAAGGACATTTGTGCAAAGCTCTCTAATTTTAGTGAGTTATCAGGAAACATATAACGAATCTCTTGTAAAATAGTTTTGCCACTCAACTGATACTCATTCAGTTGATGTCATTGTTGGTAGTTCTTCATCCTTTTAAATCCTGTCTCTTTCACTCTCAGTGCCAGTCAGCATTCAGCCCCCTTTTGATAGCTGACAGTGACGAGTTCTTATCCTCTTAGCGATAAACCTGCGTCACAAAGTATTACAGAGCTCCTATTATTTATTTCATTATTATATATTATTTATTTCATTTATTGAAATGAAGTCTTTTGAAGCATTATGTAAATATTGAAAATATATTATATAAATATTTTGAAGCATTATGTAAATATTGAATATATATTATATACATATTTTGAAGCAGTATATAAATATTGGATATATAATATAAATATTTTTAAAGTATTATGTAAATATTGAATGTATAAATAGTTTCAAAACAAGTTTCATGCCCTTTGTTCCCCAGTCCATATATGGAATATAAGATACAAAATCGGCTTCGCGTATCTCTGTCTATTCAGCCTACAGCAGTTTAGCTGCACCCACATGTATTGTAATTCTCAGGTGTGCATCATTTCATAGGGTTTTGTATAGTTTTATAAGGCACAATACAGGATATGTGGTGTGTCAAATAAATGGCTGCTTTTTGTCCTAGTTTTAATGAAGACATGAGATACTTATGTGACTTATCTGAGACCTATGTGGAACTGAATTATATCTAATCTAGCACTCTTGTTGGTCATTCACCATTGAAAGTACTTTTTTAATCTAAATTTGGACTAATGTTAAACACAGCCTAGTAGTAAAACTTTGAGTTGAGTTTCACAGTGTTTGCACTTACACACACAGACAGAAAAACGGAATGCACTGTTGATGATCCGTTCAGTGTTATTTGATCAATATATAAATCCATCTTTCCCAGCGTTGTCTTTGCCTTGTCACCATTGCAGAGCTGCTGCAGATTGCTGGAATCAGTCCCCATGGCAACGCCCTAGGAGCCTCCATGCAGCAACAGGTGAACCAGCAGGCGCCTCAGGAGCGGAGAGGTGGGGAGGTGCTGGACTCCACCCACACCGAGATCAAGCTGGAGAAGAGCAACATCGTGCTGCTGGGCCCCACCGGTTCCGGTCAGGCCGAGTGCCCCGTTTTCACTGTGCCTAGCAACAGTAAAAAGGCTTCTCGAACTGATTTGCTGATGCAAGTTGAAATGGAGGAGCTGAATATTTCCCTTTCGCATTGCAGGCAAAACACTCTTGGCCCAAACGCTAGCAAAATGCCTGGACGTCCCTTTTGCGATCTGTGACTGCACCACCCTCACGCAGGCTGGCTATGTGGGGGAGGACATCGAGTCGGTCATCGCCAAGCTGCTGCAGGACGCCAACTACGTCATCGAGAAAGCACAGCAGGGTAAAGGAGAAGGCTTCTTAGATCTGTGCCTCCTTGAGTTTCCCAAGTATGCAGGTTGCTGCTAGCGAAATGTGAGGAGATCTTCTATGAACGTGTGTGTGTGTGTGTGTGTTCTGTAACTGTTCTTTTCATTGTTTCAGGTATTGTTTTCTTGGATGAAGTGGACAAAATTGGCAGTGTGCCTGGAATCCATCAGCTGAGAGATGTGGGCGGAGAAGGTGTACAGCAGGTTAATAATAACACCACCCACCCAAATGCGGAAAAAACACAGCAAATTTCAAGGTTCAAGTAATGTAACTTTTCCCATTCTTAAGTAAACTATTTTCTGTGTTGTTTTGGTAGGGATTACTTAAACTCCTGGAAGGCACGATCGTGAATGTTCCCGAGAAAAACACTAGGAAGTTGAGAGGAGAGACTGTACAAGTTGACACTACAAACATTTTGTTTGTAGCATCTGGTGCTTTTAATGGACTGGACCGTATAATCAGCAGAAGAAAGAATGAAAAGGTTTGTGCCTTCAAGAGACGTTTGTCTGTATTATCTTTGATTTGTTTTGACTGAACTCTTCCCCTCAGTGTCCACTTGTAACTCAGTAAGACTGATAGTAATTTGGTACATTAGCTTGTATCTTTATAGTTGTCATGGTGACCGTTTATTCCCGGACAACCAACTGATTACAATGCTCATGAATCAAGTATAATAAAGATAATGTTTTTATTAAACAGTACAGAACAACTGCAACCTATATTGTTGACAATTAAACTCACCATATCGGTTACAAAAATGGAAATATTATAGTTTACAGCATAAAGTGTTGTAGATTCTAAAATGAATCATGAGTTTTAGTATGTAAACCCAAGTTCATCATTCATATCAACTCTGGTAGTACCTGGGCTTCGGCGCTCCTTCCAACCTCGGAAAAGGCAGACGAGCCGCGGCAGCGGCCGACGTGGCCAACATCACTGGCGGAGAGGTGGACGCCGTGGCCGAGATCGAGGAGAAGGACCGGTTGCTGAAGCACGTGGAGGCGCGGGACCTCATCGAGTTTGGCATGATCCCCGAGTTCGTGGGGCGCCTGCCCGTGGTGGTACCGCTGCACAGCCTGGATCAGGACACGCTCGTCCGCATCCTGACAGAACCTCGCAATGCAGTGGTGCCCCAGTACCAGGCTCTCTTCAGCATGGACAAGGTCCACACACACTCCAGAGAGATTTGCATTACAAACATATTTCCTACATAATGGAGGGGGAGGGTTCACTGAAAGAAAAATAAAGGAACCAAAGTAGTTTTCTAGCTGTGCGTCCCTTCACTTCACTTCTCTTATATTTGAATGCTCTTTCAGTGTGAGCTCACCGTGAGCCCTGATGCTTTGCGGGCCATTGCCAGAATGGCGCTGGAGAGAAAGACTGGTGCCCGAGGGCTTCGATCGATCATGGTGAGTGCCGAGTGACCGCCTTTACGCCGGCACCCTCCTTCACGCCCTCGCCGCGGCCTCCGTGCGCTCAACGTTGCCGATGTTTTCTTCGGACAGGAGAAACTGCTGCTGGATCCCATGTTTGAAGTGCCGCACTCGGACATCGTAGCCGTGGAGATTAATGAGGATGCGGTGCACGGGAAAACGGCACCTCATTACATAAGGTGAGTGTGCATGAGTGAAGCTCAGCCTGACGTTAGTCTCTGAGTTAGGCAGGTGAGCAGACACTTGCGGAGGCCTTCCTTTTTTTTAAAAATGGGTTTTGCTAAATCATGCTGTTTAAGGAAGTAGGAAGAATGTTAATAGTAACATGCCAGTTAACTTTGTGATCAAATAACCACGGATGGGTTGTTCTGAACCAACGTAATGTATCTCATGACTCTGAGTCAATCACATAATTAGGATAATCTGTAGAGAGAATTTAAGTGATTGCTCTGATGGTCCTCTGACCTTATGGTTTTATATATTTATTGAATGAATGTTGTTAATTTGTTTTTAGTTTGATTCTGTAAAGGGTTGGATATTATAAGGTTTAGATAACTATGTGAAGGTCCAGTTGCTTTGTTAATTGACACCCGTGTTAGTACCCCTGTTGTTTAATACGAATCGTGTGTGTGTGTGTGTGTGTGTGTGTGTGTGTGACACAGGGCACCAGCTAAAGACACAGCAGAGGAGGACTATGACTCTGGAATTGAAGAAGAGAACTGGACCAGGCAGGCTGATGCAGCCAAGAATTAAAAAAAAACGCTGAAGAAAACTAGTCTTATTTCAGCTCTAAACGATGACATTATTTCAGTCCAAAAAGTAAGTGTTTCTTTAACAAGCCAGTAATCTCAAGGATCCATTTTGTCATTTAAAAAAAACGTAGCCCTAAATTATGTTCTAATGATGGTCTCTAGGCTGTAAGTTAGTGGGGAGTATACTAAATAAAGGATTTTCTTAAAGAGAAATTATTTGGAAATATGTTTAAACAAGAAGTACTATATGAACTATGCCTCCTCCCACTGAATGACTGTTGATATTAAATGTAAACAACAAAACAAAGTATTTTATTCCTTATTAAATTGACAGTTTTTGATTTTTGAGCTCTTTGGGTTTTTTGTTTTTAACCAAACGGAATAAAAGGTCAGAATTTCATCTTTGATGTTATAAACTTGCACAACTCATTTATCCTATTATTGTAATTAAATATGTTATACTGGTCATGATGTCACACTCAACGATACAATTATGGTAGCTTTTAACAATAAAACTTAAGTTCTTTTGTTTCTTTCTATTTATAAAGCTCAGTGGTTGTCAGTGAAACACTTTTCAATGGAATCTCCATAATTGTATGTCGTAGCACACCAGATGACATTCTTACCAAAATTACTTTTTAATGAGATTTTAAGAGTTTTCTCTACATCAGTATCCATTACTCTCTTTCACTTCAAAATGGACATACACATGTTTAAATGGATTAGAATGGTGGTAAGATAAAGACTCCTCCAAGCGTGTAAGACTGATTCTCCAATCCGTAAAGAACTGAATTATGAATACTGTTTTACTGCCGTTCTGCATTTGACGGTTTCCCTATTTGAATGCATTTATGAACATCTCTAACAAACACCTTGTAGAATATAGGGGTGGTGGTTTACTCTGCTCACAGATTTAAAGGAGCCATGTTTGAGAATTAGGTACACACACAAGAAGGAGTGTGTGTAATGGCCAGAAGGGTTACCCATCTCTCCTTCCAACTGGGATGCCATCTAATAAATCCTGGCATTAGTTCAACCATGTGGTACATTTTTACACAGTAAAACTGTAGTTTGAATTTCTGTCATTTGCCTACCTGTAATGCTTGAATTACATGCCAAATTGTGATCTACATGTGCAAGTGCATTAGTTATTGACAGATTTCAGATTCAGCTCTTTCTCATCCAGGGTCTTTTATACCTTTTCTGATTATCTGGTCCCGTGTATAATAACACACACTTCCTGTAAGTTTCCCAAGCAGCAACTTTTCTGATAAAATTGCAGACTTTTCCATTTTGGTTTAATCATGTTTTTAAATAATTATCCAAGATTGAAGATGGGTGCTTTGGATTTCATTTTCCACAAGTTCAGTAAAATCATTTTTTAATTATAAAAGTTAACAGGTTTCCACAAAAAAGTGATCCCAGATATGCACTATCCTAAACTGTATGGCTTGTTCCTTGTCCTCTCCAGTCTTTTCTAGGCTTGTAAAAATGTACCGATTAATAAAAAAATAACCTGTCCTTCACTTTCTAATTGCCTCTGGATGAATTTCTCCCACAATTTTACTGCATTAATAATTTAGCATTGCATTTTGTGGTTCTTTGTACACATACTGCTCTAACCATTTTGTCTGGGGATTTCATGTTAACCTTGGGTGTTGTATTTGGAAAGGTTTTGATCTGTATATGAAAAGAAATACCCACAAGCTCATATTCTCAATATTGAACATGACATCTTGTCTTGTTTAACCACTTTTAACATGGAAAAATTGTACAATGATCTGAGACAAGAAAAATGAGCTGATTGACAATAATAATAATATTTATATATTACCTTTCACATACCCACGGTCGCTTAAAAATTACATGTGGAGGAAACGACAACAAAGACCAAGGTTTCGAAGAACCGCGGAGGGACTTAATGGAGTATCATCACATGGAAATTAGTGATCCGTGTAGTTTGAGATGGCAGCCTCTCGATACCCGTGATATCAAATGCCCGTATTCTTGGGAAGAACAGAGTGTGTTCGTGTGTGTGTTTACGATCAAGTATTTCTGTGATTAAGAAAGCGTACCTCCAGCCCCAACTTTATATCCTACAAGACGTTTGTTGTTTTAAACCCCCGACTGTTGCATTACACTATGCTAACGTTTTAGGCTAATGTATACTATTATATAATCTTAAACAAAATAAGACCGTTATGAGTTACGCACTGTTTCTGGTCTAGTCTGTGAAGGACAAAGAGTTAAAAAAAACAACGAGAGGTAAGCCCTAGGAAAGGTTGTTAGTTAGGAACTAACGATCGATGCCTACGTTACAGAGGGAAACCGTTTTAAGTAGTACCGGAAATGCTTGCTGTAGCTCCGGATCATTTACACGGCATTTTTAGCTAGCCAAATGTGAAAACAGGGAACGCATTTCAACGATACATACTGGTTTCGTTTTGTATTGTGCAGACATGGACACATCGCAGCAATATTACTGTTCGGAGGGGACACCGCCAACTCTGGGACAACCACCCTCTATGCCTCCTGGCTCTGTCCCTCTTCCCCCGGTAGCTGAGCCGCCTTGGAATGTTTACCAGCATCCTCCACCGGTTCCGCACAACCACTGGCCTCCGTTTCAGCCGATGCCACCGAGTGGACTTCCTTATCGTTCGCAACCGCCTTTCGACCCTAGCAGACCGCCTCCAGGTTACTTTGAAACGTCGCAGCTGCCTCGGATACACGAAGCAACAGCTTCTCAAGGACCCGTCCAGGCAAACTTATACGCGGAACATGAGGAGAATCAGACTGGGTCTTGGCCACATCCAGCTAGTAGAGAGTATCAGCCGAATGTTTGTGACAACTATTCTAGAAGACAGTTTGCTCAAGGTTGCACTTTATTAAATCCTGGGCCACCAGCGTGCCAGTCTAGGTTTCAGCCGAATAGTAACTCCGACATCTTGGGTCAGACCTTCGATGCAGACTATAAATCACTCAGAGGTTTTCCAAGTCAGCAATCGGAAGGACATTGGTCGGGTAATTACCCGAACAACAAAGAAAATAGCCAGAGTACGTCTGTAATATCTGATGGAGAGTCAAGGGAGAGAATGCAAGACGAACAGTGGATTAAAAGTTTCATGCATAGAAGAGTACAAACACCTGCGGTAGAAACAAGTACTGCGTCAACAGAGTCTATCTCTGACTTCAAAGAGAAGTTGTATAGTACTGTAAAAATGGTATCCGAGCTCTCCCTAGTCTGTCAGACATTAAAAAACAACTTGGAAAATGAAAGTGCGTGGACTGTCTCGTACTCAAGCGCAATGGAGCTGAAAACCAGTCTACAAGAAAGACTGTCAGCTCTTCAGGATCCAGAGTACCTCAGAGGTATCAATAAAAAACTGGCACTGATAAAAAAGAAACGGGCGCGATTGCGTAGAAAGAAGGCAGAAGAAATGGAGGAGAGTAAAGAGCGCGAGGCTAGAGCGGCAGAGAGAGAGGCGGCTATTGACAAATACCAGACTAAGCAGATACTAGAACTGGAGGAAAAGAACAGGGTAAGATGATTACGAGTTGAGTGCTTCTTTCAAACAGTAGAGGGCACCGTTCCTTTATACAACGGGATGCAAGTCAGGCTCAGTCAATATCAGATATTGTCGGTCGAGACTATGGAGTTTTGCCTTCTGGGCGGCACTTAATTCAGAACATCGGCTGATTCATTGGCCATTTACTACATTCTAGGGGCCAATTTTTTTAGGCAACTGAAAAAAACGGACTCTTACCAGTTGATGACCTTCGTTTTTCAATTTGAGGAAATTCCGGCATAATTTTTAATGCAGCTTTTGGCCATGTAAAACTGCTGTCTGTTTATCTAACATACATATGAAATCTTATGTGCACATTTTATGCACAATCTGAAAATGTGAGAACAGAATAAAAATCTCAAAGCAGAACGAGCTGGTGTCCAGTGGGTCACGTGTGCTTGCGGTTTGTGTCGTCACATGCAGGAGCGAGAGCTGAAGCTGACGGCCGATGCGGTTCTTTCAGAGGTGCGGAAGAAACAAGCAGATGCTAAGAGAATGCTGGACATCCTCAAGGCCCTGGAAAAGCTGAGGAAACTCCGCAAAGAGGCTGCAGCCAGGAAGGGTAAACAGCAGGCCGTGTGTTTATGGAGCCCCACTGACCCAGCCAACACAGACAGGAGTGTGCTGATGGAGAGGCTTGGTCATGCAAATTATAAACTTTATACAGTTGGTTATGGCCATCTTGTTTAAATGATCCATATCCTGTGCTTAAAATATACAATAACTGAATAAATATTGCTACGTTATATTATAAGGTAAATTTAGTTCCAGCTTCCAGGCAAATTTTCTGTTATTGCAAAATGTGCTTTTTTAACACTGATCAAGAGCAAAATGAGGACAAAATACGTATACGTTAAACTCATAAATGGATTAGTCACTTTTAGTAAGAGCATTTGACAAATGCTATAAATGTTTATGCATCATACAGTTAATGTCCTTTAACAGTTAATTCAGCATTAGTGTTGTCATCCATAGTGATATTTTATGAGTTGTTGACTGAAACTAATTAGAAGTTACTTTAGTATTATTTTATCACTTTACCATCTTTTCTTGGCAGGCATGTTCCCAGAGAAGGAGTGCGACGATGTGTTTGAGCGGCACGTGGCCCGGCTGAGGGCTCTAATCCGGAAGCGTACGGCTGTGTACGGGGCGGAGGAGAAGGCCCTGAGAGTGATGCTGGAGGGCGAACAGGAGGAGGAGCGGCGCCGGGAGCGGGAGAAGCGGCTGAAGAAAGAAAAGGACAGGCTCCTCCTCAGGAAAAGGGAGATAGACACAATGCTGTTCGGAGGTAACAAACAGCTTTATGCCATTTCAGCATCCTGCAGAGGACTATGGGTAGACTGTGTTTGAATTAGGTCTGAAGCTAATCACTGGCTCTGAACCTCTGAGTGATTCTTTCACCCATCACAAGTTGGTAGTATTATTATGTCACATCTGAAAGAGTGTGTTTGATGATGTTTTGGCTTCCTGTATTGAAGGTTTTAATAAGGTAAAAGTGGGCTTTCAATGTGCTGTTTGTTTTAATGGGGTTCGTGCTCATGCATATATGTGTGAAGTGCATGGTTCTTATATTCTCTTCCCATCAGCTGAACTGCCTCCTGATCATCCACTTCAACCTTTCTACAAGTACTACACACAGGCGGAGACCTCCCTACCAGCCCTTATCCAGATACGGTAAAGAACCTGTGGTTCTAACATTCTTCTCATGAACATTTCTTCTATGCCCTGAAATTCACCTCGTTGTGTATAAAAATCAACAATACCATATTTTTCATCTAGACTTCACAATACTGATTTTTATTTTCTTTATCTTACATTTCTTCACAGGAGAGAATGGGATCACTTCCTGGTTCCTGAAGATCATCCTGATGGCACCTCGGTTCCACAGGGCTGGGTTCTTCCAGACCCTCCAGCAGACGATGTCTGGGCCACGGCTCTGGAGAAATAAAGCGCTCTAGCAAAGTAGTTCTGATCGCCGATTTGCTGCCAATTCACTGCTGACACATGCAGCAGAAAGACTCTGAAAAATGAGGATAGAAGGTGGTTGTGAAACCAGTTGTAGCCAAGCCCCTACAGACAGATGAATTAGAGTGATAAATTATTTTTATATTCTGTGGAGTGGAGTGTGAAATAAAGGGCTAAACTTTGTGTGCTGATCAATACTGTCTGTTAGTATTTAGTCAGTGCTATGTAAGTGCCCTGATTTCTTACAAAAGCTGAGTTGAGAAATGATCATTCCAATAAATGAAAATCTGATCTGTAGGGAACCTTGGTGATTACACGCTTAGCTGGGCAACTTCACAGTGGTTTTCTCTGAACTTTTTACTTTGCTGTCTGTGCTTTCTGTTTATATGTGGCCTCTAAGAGGCAATGTAATTAGTGATAAATTATTTTATTGTTTGTTTTTATTACTCACTCGAATGAACATGTCGGTGTCATAGTTTAGTGTTAAAGGTGTTAAATGTGATCGTTTACGGTTCTTCTGATATAAGGTCTTATAGTTGTATGGTAGACACCTGATGGAGTGGTGTGTTAGTAAATACTTCACAGTCCTGTGACCACACATGCTCACAAATGTAGAAAGCAGATGGGTGGTACACATTTTTGGGGTGTTTTATGTAATATTTCCAAGTAATGGTTTGATTGTTTTGTGTCCAAGCACCTCTTCATGGCGTGCTTTCAAGAAGAGCACTGACTGACAGTTCTTGTATAAGATCGTGTAAGCATAGAGGGTTTTTTTGTTTGTTTGAGATATGAAGTTTCAGCATAGTGCTGAGAAGTCCTACAGTTTGATGAGTTTTGTCTATAAATGTAGTAAACCAGGTGTTACTTCTGTCTAGATGGTGCATATTAAAATGGTTGAATTTAGAATTCCAGTTTGGTAACTAAATTCATACAATAGTGTCTCTGTAGATGAAAAATGTGTTACTTTGGAAATAAACATTTGAGCCTAATTTTAAACATTTAAAAAACAATTTGCAATCCTAGTTGGAAGTAAGACATTGTCAGAAATGTTAAACAGAATTTATTACTGGTATAGTTAAGCTTAGCCCTTTGTAGTTTAAATAGCCTTGTAACTGTCTGGTTGTACACTCTGAAAGACCCACCCCATCCTGAATTATCTCCCAGATGACATTACTTATAACAGCATGTTACTAACAGTCCTTTGGATTTAGACTACATTGAAGTAATATGATTTACGTGCAATAACCTCCCTTATAGATGAAGAACCACACACCATCTGACTTCTTGAAAGTCCCACCATTCCAACTTCCAAAGAAAGAAAACAACTTCAGCTTGCTTAGCGTCTGGCAACACCCAGGCTTGGTATTAAAAGTTTACAACCATCTGCTTTGCAGGTTTTTGAAGAAGCATTTCAGGCAGCCAGAGTGGATCTCCTGGACCTTTTCCATGGGCTTTGTGACAATGGCTGCTGGCACACTGCCATTTGTTCCACTCGGTCGACTCTGAGAGGTCGTTGGCCTAATCGCTGTCTGCACCAATTCTGCCATTTATATAACTAGTCTCAGAACAGCTTCCCCAGTCCAGATCTCTTATGAAAGCGTGAAACTGTCTCCAAAACCGATTCTAGATCTGGAAGAAAGTGTACCAATTTCCAGTTCCTCTATCAATGTACACTGAAGAGAGTGGGTATCTATCAGATAGCTACAAGACACTGAGCTGGTAAAGGCTCTAAAATACACTATATTGCCAAAAGTATTTGCTCCCCCATCGAAATGACTGTGCACCAGTGCACAAAGCAAGGTCCATAAAGACATGGATGGCAGCGTCTGGTGTGGATGAACTTGACTGTCCTGACCTCAACGCAATAGAACACCTTTGGGATAAATTAGAGCGGAGACTGAGAGCCAGGCCTACTCATCCAACATCAGCATGTGACCTCAAAAATGCGCTTCTGGAAGAATGGCCAAAAATCCCCATAAACACACTCCTAAACCTTGTGGACAGCCTTCCCAGAAGAG
>JAOXYF010000001.1:5238939-5254483 GCA_028565775.1 Sternarchorhynchus goeldii | reverse complement strand
CCCAGAAGAGTTGAAGCTGTTCTAGCTGCAAAGGGTGGACCAACATCATATTGAACCCTATGGATTAGGAATGGGATATCACTTAAGCTCATATGAGAGTCAAGGAAGGTGAGCGAATACTTTCGGCAATATAGTGTATGTAATCCCTAGTCCTTTATCCATATGCACCATTGTGTAAAAAAAGCAAAAATTACTAAATAAAATTAAATTAGAAAATGAAACTTACAAGTAGTTGTTTTCTTTGATAGGTATTTCTCACTTGGATAGAGTTTTCATCCAGGGTATATATATATTTTTATGTATGTGTTTTAGGAAATCTGTGCCATTTACAGTTTTACTGCCAGGATTATCTCAGTTTAGATTGTAGGTTGTTTATCCAGTGAGACAGAAAATGTCTTACCTGGATGAAGTGCCCTTGAAAATTCCACTTGATTCCCTCGGTGAGGTCAAAAAAGAAAGATGGAGCTCCTCATAGCTCCAGAATTCACTGTACCAGACTACCTGAAGATCCTGTAAGACACAGAGGCTGGAGATATTATGATACTCTATCATAAATGTTGTTTATCACCTCCTAGTTGAGATACAGTATTAGATTTGTCCTGACAGACTAATATTATCAAATATTTTTTTTGCACTAGCATACTTTTACACTTCCAGCATATTGAATGCATTTGTGCACAGCACAGTGAAGTTTAGATTATGGTAAGAAGAAAGAGACTTAACCACAATCTTCTACAATAAATTAGCTTGTCACCCAAATGTTGAGATGGGGATTATTCATAGGACATAGTTCTTGGAATGTTTTTCTGAAATTTATCCTTATCGATCAAAGTAGCCCTGATCTCACTGTAGGCTCAGTGTAACCGGATTAGAACATCTGGTGGCTTTGTCAGTTTGCTCCACTAATGTAATTATCACTCAGAACATCAGCAGCATTACAGAAAAACAGGTGGCTCACTCATCTGTGTAAGGGTATCTCTATCCCAGTCATCATTCATATGCAACATAGAGTTACTCTACCAGCGTTTTGTGATGTCTGCTCTGCTCGTGTGCAGTCAATGTGATGTTATCTCAGAGGTTTACCTTTCACATGGTTGCCAAGGTGCTGTTATATACAGTTGTTGAAAAGTAATTACTCCTCAAAACATGAGGTTTAACTTAATATCAGAACACCAGACATTCTCCATAAAAAGTCAGTTGGCTGAAGCCCATTGTTGACACTAGATAGTACTGTGGGTCTTTTGACTTGATGCCAGTGCCACTTTAAATTCATGAGATTATGTTATTTGAACTAAGGGCTTTTAAAGGGAGAAAAGCTTTGCTGTTAATTCGAGTGGAGGGTTAGTGGTGGTGATTGTTATCTGATCAGAAATGAGCTCATGAGGTCCTTTTATGGGAATGAGCTGCAGTGCCGAGCTGCCTTTGGTTCGCTCTTATTTTCTTTTGTCCATCCAGAAGCAACATTTTGTACCTGAGCATATTAACGCAGGCCTGAGATCTGCTGTATATTGTTTGGGTTTTGCTGCATACAAGACAGTTATGGGAAGCTCTTTGATCTGTTACGGTGATGAACAGAACAACATTTTTCAGATGGATGCTTTTGCTACATGTGTTGTCATGTTGAAAGAGAATTTCACATAGGAAGCAAGGAAGGGGCATTGAACACTCCACTCATCATTTCAAAACATCTTAGGTATTTCGCTCCACTCAAATGCTGGTTGTGTATTATAGATAACATTGTATTTTGAGTAACCCTTTGTATATTGGTAATAGCTCTCAATAGAGTATCTTTAACAATGTCATGAATGAATCAGAGGAGAGTTTGAATGAAGCAATCAAGATTACTCACAAGATTACTCACAAGTGAAACACTTCACTAACCAACCCTTTACAGGTTCAGTAACTTCACAGGTTAACATCTACATATATGAACATGGACACCCCAAATAAAGTGGAAAAACTATTTAGTTGATCAGATTATAACCAAATCTTCTTTACACAGTTACTTAAATCAAGATCACTCATTTAATCTGTTCAATGTATTCAGATGCTTTACTACTCCTCCATCATTGATATGTTTCTAAGAGTCTGTTTATTTATCCTAAAAAGGAACACTCAAAATAGTGTCACCAAATTTTCTTGGAAACTCATGTTAATCAGTTTATTATTAATTAATTTATCCTATTTGCCAATCTCAGTTACCTCTATGAGATATGTAAATGAGATATGTAAATGCTTATGCAAAGTGCACACACACACCCTCGGGGTGGCAGCGACTTGTCCTCAAAATTGGATGATGTTCAAAATTGGAGGCCTCAGGAGAGAAGCCCATTTCTGGGAGTCCATTCTTCCTCCATGCAAACAGTGCCTGAACGAGACATGTTGGTGCCCCTTGACTGGTTGCGTGAAGTTCACCTTTTCCAACAGCTGTTCTGACAATGAGGAAACTTCTGCCATGGAAAATGAAGGGCCAGAATGGAGAAGCTTGCGACGTGTCCGAGGCACGAGTGATTTGTGCTCCCAATGCTCTTCAAAATTCCTCACCTTCGACCTCTCACACACACAGAAGTCCTCGCTCCCAAATAACTTTCCAGGGCACAGCTGATGACAGTGGCTCATCCACATCAGCAGCAAGTCAGCCAGTCTGAACAATCCTCTCCCTTCAGATGCATCTCATCCACTGCAGTGGTATGAAAACCACACCTATAAATGACCTACATTTTTCATGTTTTTGTTTATTTTGTACCAAATTATTATGTCATTGTAGATATTAACTTTATAGCATTACCTCTACAAATCTACATGTTTAGAGGTTTTTAGGGTTTGTTCATATCAGTAATATAAACAAGTAGTACTGATTTACTCACACATTATACAGACATTTGTCTGGATGACAACTAAATGTGAACAGTGACAGCACTATACACTGAGCTCTAAAAAAAGCAATTTTTCTATTGTTCCAAATAATAATGGCATTTGTGTAGTTTCAGTTCTTTGTGAAATCACTCTCTGAGCGACCATTGTTATTCATTCAGTTGACATCTCCCTGCTGGTTTCATTTCTTTATCAATCGACACTTATCAAATGTCACTAAAGATGAAGCGGCTAATGATTGGCTGTATAAACACTTTCCTGGAGTTCCTCCTGAGCTTGTTTAAGCACATGGAACAGGCTGGTAAATGTTTCTTTCTCAGCAAAGCTAAGATTCAAGGTCAACATTTAATAGTCTAAACCAACATATTAACTAGCCATGTCCCTGTTATGTCCATACACAGAGTGTCCTGTACCGGCTTGGTTACAGAGAAAACCCCAGTAATATTCTTCTCCCTTTAACACATAAAGAAATTAAAAGGCAACTATGTGACCAATCACAAACACCAACAGCATGTGCTACTCAGAAGCAAATATGTAAAATAAAAGTCTCCCACTGCCACCAGTCCGTGTCCAAAGACTCTTAACTCTCTCAAAGTGGCTGCAGCTCTCATATCTGCACCTGTGATCCAGAGGATTGGTTATAGGGATGCATGTGCTCATGTGATCAAAGTGCTGGTCAGCAGGTGATTATATAAACTGCTCCTGCACTTTTTCACTGTTTTAACCACGTTGACATTTTTAACTTCCCTCAATAAATGAAACTGAGTGATTTAACAAGTCACATATTGAAATATTTAACGAAGCAATCATGTTTGATCTGTTTTCATTTATGCAAAAGCACTGCTCTAACAGCCTGTTACCATCCAGGCACTTATTCCACAGTGCATTACTCAGCAGCACTGGAGTGATTTGCTCTCCTGTCCTCTCCTCTCGTCTCTGGGGGATGATGAGTACTCCAGGCGTTGTTGTTGTTACTGTTTACCCCCTCCCCACCCAGTCTCTAGGCCTGCCTCCTCCCCTCCCCACCCAGTCTCTAGGCCTGCCTCCTCCCCTCCATACCCAGTCCCTAGGCTTGCCTCCTCCCCTCCACACCCAGTCTCCAGGCCTGTCTGTCCCTTGCTCCCTTGCAATTCCTTGGTTCCCACGCCCCACCCCGGGTATCTCCTCTGTGGAGCTTCTCCCCCGTCGCACTGCAGAAGACCCATCACAGGAGCCCGGCACAGGTTAGGAGTGGGTGGTACCGAACACAGGCAAAGCTTTGACTCAGTGAGGAGCCTTTACTGGTTTGCTATAAACAAGGACAACATTGCATTTGCAGAGAGAAATGTACAGTTTTCTTGGTCCATTTGAGAGTTTGACCTTTAATGGCTATCAATGCCTGGCCTTTAAGTAACACTGTACAGGGAGTATGTACAGTGAAGGTCTGTGTCTGATAACACTGATGAATAAGTCCTATCTATAACGCACTTGATATATAATGAATACATTTATAAATTGAATACATTTATAATACATAATGTAATGCATTTTTCTGCAGTGAGGACATGAGTTATGTAATGTTAGCCACTACTGCCAGATTCAAAAAATATATATATTTTTTATGTACCTGCCTTTTCCTGCACCCTGCATTTCAACAAGGTTCCACTGAAGGGCAAAACATCTGGTTCTGTCTAATTTAATCTGTTTCTAGTCATGATGAGAGGGGGAAAAATCACCCAGTAAAAACAGACACCACATCCCCATGAAGTTTCCACAACCTGCTATTTATTAACTGGTTCTCAGCATCACATAGCTTGTCTCTAGAGATGGGGTGAGTCACGGTATGAAAACCACTCTCAATAATACTGTACAATATATTCTGTGTTTATTTGTATTTATTTAAATGCCATGAAAGCAGACAGTAGGGCGATTTCAATGTTTCTCTGGTTTAAGAAAACATGAGAACACCAATAAAAAGGTTCCAGTTCATTCAGGAGGAGTATCCTGATAGCCCTTAGAAGAAGATTGTCTGCCAGTATCAAAATAATGATTCAGATTAAAAAGATGCAGAATTGATTAGGATCATGCAGAATGAACCAATGAATCATAAAATTCGATTGCTCTGTACCTCTGGGATCTTGTGTGTCATAATCAAATGAAATGCCTAGATTACTTTGAACTGAGATCAGAGCACTCAAGTTGATCTGTTAGATTTCCCCTGTTGGTCTAGTGGTCTCCAATGCCAAATAAACTCAAGCAAACTTGTCTTTGGGATTTCTGTTGGCCATCTATTGGCCTGCAGCTCCATCAACAGCTCGCTCTGGTGATTAATTATGCTGTTTGCATTTATGTATGTGCAAAAGATCTAAACTAACCACCTTAAATGAGTTCTTTACCAATAACCTTTCCATTGTGTCGTTGAATCACCTTTTTATTATGTCAGTGGTTTTGTTGTCAGTGTCTTTGTCCCAGTCTGTGGAGCCTCTTGACCACCTTACACACTTTCATCAGATGGGTTTCCAGCAAAACACATTCAAAGAGGTGCTGCTCATGCACAGGAACCACTATGGGCAGTGCCCTGTATACTGTTACTGGAATGATCACTTTGAACTGTGGCCTTGATGGAACAGCTTCCCAGTGTACAGATATAAAGATGTTCTTTTTGTTCTGAATTGCTTTTGGAATACCAGAGTGCATTTTACCACTGAATATTAATATTTAATAAATTAGTTAATATCAGTTCACATCTTAGCCATTTATTTTCTCTTTTTAGTTCTTCTAAGTGTATTTAAACTGCATGTATTGCATGCTATGCAAGAGCATATAAAAGGTTTTACTGCATCTTAACTTCTGTTTTCAAAATGTAAATTGAGACACTGCGTTGCAATTTAAGTGACTGTCCTCCTCCATGACAAAACGTCTTCACATAGCCCTTCAAATCATTTAAGATAATAATTAAGGTAATAATTAATTACTGGACAATTTGCCAAAAAAATCACCGTGTGATCATGGAAGAGCAAATCTAAATTGCCATGTTCTTGTGCTCTACCACCAGAGCAAATCTGCTTTAGAAATCTGCTGTCATCAAGTTCAGAAGTGTTCTTTTCTCAAGTTTTTCAATATGGTTTTGATCTTGTAGAATGTTTAAAGCAATAGTCTTAGGAAAAGCAGACTTTGAAAGCATTCTGTTGATAGACTGTCAGTACAGACGAGACGAGAGTCTGGCTAAGCACGAAGAGTTTCTCTTGTGGTCTGATTAGTCATGTCTTCATAAGAACAACATAATGTCTAAACTCTCTAAATGTTACAAACCAGAAGGAATGTCTCTGAGTTATTTGGAGATAGTTTGGAGATAATTTGGAGATGTCTATCATTTGACTAGAAGTCAAACTGACATTTACTTTCATAGTCACTTGTTTTCTTCTTTGTGTAGATATATGGGTGAAATTATACTCTTGAGATATTGAAATATAGTATGTTCCTTTTATAGCAATGAAAACAAAGCACCCATGTCCAGATAAATATTTATCAAAGATTTAATTTTTTCTAAAAATTAATCTATTAATATTTTCTCTAATTGGTTTTAAAAGCATATTATTTTTCCTTTGCAGAATACATTAGGTTTTTTATTGTTATGATAAAATAAGGACAAATCTAAATGTAAATACAGATAATGTGTACTGTAAACATCACAGTACATAAAGGTGATGGGAAAGTTGTGAGTGTGTTTGCTTTTTGTTTTGTTTGTTTGCTTGTTTTTTGACAATTATAATTCAGTTTTAGCCATTTTATGTAAAGATGGTCGGAAAAGGGATGAAGTGTTCTATTACCACAAACAACCAATAATGATCAAGTGGTTCTGCTATAGCCAATAATAGCAATCTACAGAAGAGTTTTTAGGGAGGTCAGAGAGCACTTCAGAATCTTGGCTTTTAGTCAAATCTGGCTTTCCCAGAGGCTCTTTGCTTTTCCGAGCCAGTCTCAGGAGGAAGGCCCACTTGGAGCCAATTCTTGGAAATCCTGTCATCTCTTTTTTTGTCCTCCATTTGTTGTCCTCTATGGAATACTCAACTGTCGCTCTGCGGTTCACAGTGAACACCGAGTCGCCTCTCACTACTGCCGTGAACAAAGCTCCTTTGCTGTTCTCATACAGGCCCAGCATGGCTGTCCACTGACCTGAGGTCAGATTATAACAGTCCATCATGCATCTCAAAAAGTCATCACTCGGACCATTCCTCATCACATATAAACTGTCCCTGTGACCCACCATGCAATGTCCATAACTTTGATGCCTTATGAGTGTAGTGACTTGAACCCACTCATCCCTCGCTGGTAGGTATTCATAGATCTCTGTGGCATCTTTAGGTTTCCAGAGGCAGATGAAGATCCTGTCCATGCACTTTGTGCATGATACTGCAGAAGCAGGTCTCGGGAGATTGGCAGCAAAACTCCATGTATCTGTGGAGTCGTTGTACTTTTCTACAGATGACATGATGGTTCTTTCATACTCTCCACCAAGTGCATAGAGGGAACCTCTGTGAGCCACCAGGGTACAGTTATAACGAAGCTGCTGTGGGTTGGAAAATGTGCTCCATGTATCAGAAGTCACATCGTAGCAGAATCCACAGTCTACAGTTTTATTGCTGATGTCATACACTCCGCCTACAATGTAGATCTTATTATTGAAGACAGTAACCCCAGCCATGGTTGTGCTAGCATTAAGCGGTAAGTGAGTAAGGACTTTCCAGTCTTTCACATCCTCATCAAGATAACACACAGTCCTCTCAGAGTCCTGAAGCAGCTCTATGGTAGGAGAGTGACTGCCAACAATAACATATGTACTAGGAATGAGAGACTCAACATAATCAATCAGCTCCTCTGGCAAACACCTCATGTCCTCTTTTAGGTCTTGGTACATATCACGAATAAACAAAGCAGTGCTTTTAAAAAGCTCCCATAAGCCATAAGTGGCGGCTGTGTGGTACATGAGGAGGCAGTTATCAGAATTGATGATGTCTATGAGATGTTTGACCAGAGGCTGCACCTGAAGGAACGCGGCACACTCCACGGCTTCGACGATTTCGTCGCCGTCGAGGATGGGTCTCTCGCCGTGGATCACTCGGAGCGCCACGAGAAAACCGCGAGCGCTCACTACCTGCAGGCCGATCTCCTCCTGCTGGCATTCCCTCATCCCTGACAGGAAAAGTGCATGGAAGTATTCACAGTTGTCTGCCAGGAGCGCTTTGTCCACTTCGAAAATGCTCCCGTCCAGCCTTACTCTCACCGCAGTGTTGGCCCCGCCGTGAGACTGACCGACCTTCACAGACTCACTATCTGAACCAGTATGGTTGCTGGGCTCCATCAAGCTGCTATCAGCGACTTTCATCTAAGCTTTGGAGAACAAGAAATGAAACTGCAAAATCTTTTATAAACTTCAGCCCACCTGGTCCTCGCTGGGTTGCTCGGCAGCAACAAGAGATAAATGCACTGACCGAGGATCCACTGTTTGTGTTTCCCTTAGAGTTGGCTATACATAGAAGCGTATGCTTGGCCCTGGGGATTTGCTAAAATAAGGTGCACAGAAAGCAGAGGCAGGATGGCAGGGCTTCACTGTGAAGTCATGAGCTATTACCTTTTACTCTTGGTAGACATGCAGAGAATGTAAATCTGATACATTGTAGGGCACATGGCTAGGGATCAGAATATCAGGAAGGCCAGGCATACACTTCAATGTCTTCCCATGTGCTTAAAATAAATATCTGAACTGAGCTACATTGAAGCTGTATATCTCCCCTTATGATATTATGGGAATGTGACTGACCTTGATATGGAAAAGTTTTTCTGGGAGAGATTTTGAGGATATGTGGTGGATAATCCTTTCAAACTGGCATTCTGTTCTGACGCAGCACCTGCTGTAAAAAGCAGCAATTGGTCATGTTCTGTACACTGAGACCAATTCTCAGAAGATTTTCCTGTGAAAGTACTCTACACTGAAAGCTGGCAAACGACAGCTGAAAGGTGTAACAATGATCAAAGGTGTCAAAAGGTTTCTATCAAAAGGGTGATATCTATTACTAAATTAAGTTACAAAATTCAAACAACAGATAAAACTATTTGTTCTGCACAAGTATGAAATAGTATGGAATAGCCTATATATTATTTAACACTTTCATATCACAGAATTTTTCCACCATCATTTCCATAAGGTCATTGGGTAGTAATGGACCGGATCTGATTACTCTTTTCCTACCAGGCTTTAATGTTTCTCTTGAGGAATGTAAGTGACACATGATTATTTGGATAAAACAGGCAGTGGCCTGTGATCCGTTTATTTTGGAGGCGCGGCTTCCAGATTGTCAAGCATAGGGTACAGTCTACGTAATCTTTAGAATTAAAGACATGTCTGAACTTTTAGGCACCATCCGAACGTTTAGGTCTTTTTAACAGCATATTCATTTATAATGAGTGACTTATAAAAATAGTTTCGCCACTTTGGAATAACACAAATAGTCACCTTATTTGATCTTATTTGTGAGATTATTACTGAGAAATGTCGCCCATTGGAAGTATATAAGTACATCCTGGAGTTTTTCAACGGACGCCTATATAAAAAACAATAATAACAAAACCAAGCGGATCAACCAGGAAATAAACTAAACGGATCTGACAGCGCGTGTAGGCTGTCACTACAGAACCGACGCTTTCACCCAAATGCGTCGTCGCTTTGCCGCTCGCGATGTCTCTCATGTTCGGGAAAGCAAGAACTTGCAACATTGTAACTGTTCCAGAGCACGAGCCTGCAGAGTGCAACATCGTCGTTCTGGGAGCTACGGGCTCAGGAAAATCAGGTATGGCGTTTATGAATAATTTTGATTGTACGGCGTTTGACATTGAAGTTGTCATTCACCCTGTTACATCTATTACCGATGCTATGATTCTAGATACATATTCTAGACCGTTTTCGTTAAGAAAATATGTTCAGTACTGGACTAGATCGATCGACATTTTTCTGGAATATGTTAGTTTTGTAAATTTTGTTGGAGCTGAACTGTCTGTTCGTATTTCATAGGAATGCTGTGGAAATGGGTTTTCCCTCCTGAGCAGACCTTATGTAACTTACAGCAATCTCATACTTGTAGTCAAAGGAAGTTTGTCTGTTCCTTGCAGCTCTGACTGTGAAGTTCCTCACGAAGCGTTTCATTAGTGAATATGACCCTAACCTCGGTGAGCTGAACTACTCTTACTCTTGTATCCAGCCTTTTCCAATACCTTGTTTTTTGATCATTTTTGACTGTAAGTCTAAATCAGGCTTTCTTAAATCAAAAACATTCATCTCAGTGTCCAGTACTTCAAGGCTTCAAGGTTCATATGTAAACCATTTGAAACCAGTTAATAAAAGCCCAAGTTACAATATATCACTGTCATCTTGTCTAAACCATAACCTGTTAAATCATTAGCCATATGGGTGACAGATGAAGACCAGATGAATGGACTTTTATTGTAAAAGACAAAGATTTACTTTCAAACAATTTTGTGACTTGCTTGCCTTTTTAAGGCATACTTCACTTTTAATGTTCAGCAATTTTTTATGTATTCTATATATATTTTTTGAACTTTTAGCACTTCAATTTATTTATATTTTTAGTTATTTAGAACTTTATTTTGATACATTCCACCTCCATTTGTTATTTGCTCTAGTTAAATAAATTATTTTTAGTTTTATCGTTTCCCTTTACATTAATACTTTTATAATCTCTCTTTTTCGCTACTGTGTATGAAAGTCCTATATACAGTGGGTTATAAAATATTCAGTTTCCTTTACTTGTTTTGTGCTCCTCAGTCGTTACCAACCTCCCTGTCCCTGCTGCTCAGGGTTAGAGTTAGCAGCCCCTCAGCCTGCCACCCCCATGTTTCACCATAGTGATTGTATTAGCCAGGTGATATACTGGACATGCTTTCATTCCAAACATAGTGCTTGGTGTTCAGCCCAAAGAGTTCATGTGTCTCTGACCAAACAATTTTTAAAAAAATAAACAGTTCGAGAGCCCATTACATGGCATTTAGCAAACTCCAAGTGGACCAGTGTATACCTTTTACTCAACAGTGACTTCCATCTTGCCACTCGCCCTACTCTGCCTGTCCTAATAAACCACCTACCCTAGTGCATGCTGTTACACACAGACTTTCTTATCCATCCAGTAGATGCTGCCATGTTCTCCAAGGGCTTCTGAAGCTCTTTCTCTGAAGTAACCAATGTTTTTTTCTTACCTTCCTGACCAAGGTCTTTGTTGGCCAGTTTGGTTGGATGTTTAAGGTAGCGTCCAGGTTCAAGGTTGTGTCAAGTTTATTCCATTTCAGCAGTAATGAGGCCACTGTAGTCCTGGGAAACACTCAACACATTAGATTAAATCAACACAATACAGTGTGGAAGCTGTGGGGGTGTGAATTATTTCCAAAATTAGAGAATTCAGTGACTGAGGAAGAATGTATTGTGGCTTGGCCTACGGAAAACAATCTTTTTACATTCTGTTCATAGAAGACATCTATTCCTCAGAGGAGACTGTAGACCATCAGCCTGTTCAAGTCAAAGTGATGGACACAGCGGATCAGGTAAAGACATCAATGACATCATCATGTTAGCGCTAGAACTAAACAGCTTAAGAGCTTGAGTCTTTCTGGAACACATGGATTTGGGTCCTTTTTCTATAAACCCTTATAATTCTTATTTGCAATATGCAGAAATCATTTTAAGCAGATGATATCAGCTACTGAACGACAGTGTGGTTGACCGACAGTTTCATTTTTTCACTGTTTTTGAATTCATCTGTTCATGAATTCCATTTGTGAATTCATCCATTCATCGTACCACGGGAAAAACACGAATGCAGCACATGGGAATTGCTGAAGTTTCCTTTTGTTCACCATCAGGATGGACCAGGGAACTGTGAGCGCTACCTGGCCTGGGCCAGTGCCTTCCTTGTCGTCTACAGCATTGATAACAAGTGCAGCTTTGAGGCCTGCCAGCAATACCTGGAGATGGTGACACTGTACACCAAAGGACTGCAGCCTGAGGCTCCGATTATCCTACTGGGCAATAAAGTGGACATGGAGAGATACAGGTTCATCTGATTTAGAATTGGAGTAGATGAGGTTAATGGTCATTGTAGATGTAAATATATACTATGCTATGTGTCATATATCCAGTAGGAATAAAGGTTTACCTATGAAAAAAATTTGAATATGAAAATTGTTTTGTGGTGAGATAAATAGCACAGTTTGGGCATGTATTAAACATTTACAGAAGAAAATGCTATAGGAAATATAGTAGTGAACAAGCATTGTGGTTGTATGTTTATAAAAAGGACATTAGAATGTGTTCTTCTCTGACAAATGTTTAGAAAATAGTAAATAAAAATGTTAAATGTTTAGTGTAAATCATTTTGAATCTTTTATATCAATAATGCTTAAATACTTAAAGATTTTGATTATTTGGACTGATCAATCAGGAAATGGGTTACTTATGCTACTCAAAAGCATGTGATGCTAACTAAACTCTCTCTCTCTCTCTCTCTCTCTCTCAGACAGGTGAGCCAGACAGATGGGGAGAACCTGGCTGTGCGTTTTGGCTGCACGTTTTTCGAGGTTTCCGCCTGTCTGGACTTTCAGTCTGTACAACATGTGTTTCATGAAGCCGTACGGGAGGTGCGACGAGAGGCAGAGCGAAGCCTCGCTGTTCGGCCGCTCTATATCAGCGAAGACAAGTCCCCCCTTGGCCTTTCGTCAGCTCCTCCCCTCCTGCCCTGCTACAAGGAGCTCCCCACGCCGACCACAGCTAAACTGGTGACCGTTAAATCCTCCAGGGCCCAGAGCAAGCGGAGGGCCCCCACACTGACCCTCCTCAAAGACCGCTTCAAGATCTTCTGACTCTCTGCTGCCCTCTCCTGGTCGAGTGAGATACCATCATAACTGATTCAAGGATCGTTGACCTGCTGACTACATGCCATAAGGATAATGAGAGATGTGCCTCTGGGTGAGGAGTGACACTATTATATTGAACCACCTCAGTATCGGTGTAGGATTAATGCATTATAAGTGACTTTTTGACTTGAGGCAGACTGAAGAGTAAACAGAAAGCTTAGGAAGTACTTTCCTAAGTTACAAATAACACAGGTTTGTCATACACAGCATAAAGTCCACATCTGAATTTAATTCAGTGCGAAATTTAAATAAGTATGCAAACGTCAGTGTATTGAGGCCAAGGTCAGTACCCATCTCAACGGGGTTAACTCATCAAAGAAGGAGATACTGTGGTCTGTACACATGCCTCATTCACAGTTAGGCAACTGCAGATCAAATTAAATCTGGGGAAGTTTTATCTGTTTTTCTCCACATTAAATGTCTAGTGGACAGTTCTGGAAGTTGTGGCTGGAAGGTTAGTTGTCTATTTAAGCTAAAGTTTGAAAGAAAGAAGAATCCAAAAAAAGAAAGAATCTCACCCCCCCCCCTTTAGCCTGAAAAGCTGACCTCTGGTCACCTCTCAATATATAAACATATATATTTTTTTATTTTTATTTATTTATTTTTTTTACAAGTGAATAGCATCCTGTTATCATCATGCTTATGACCCCCAGCACACAGCCCAACAGTAGAGCAGTAAAACACAAGACCAGCGTGGCAAACGTCCGTGGTGTTGCGGTAAGAAAGGGAAGGCCTTCCTCGTTTAGAACTGGAGCCTGTTTCCACGTAGTGAAGTGTTTCCACGTAGTGAAGTGTCAGCAGCGTATCTTCAGCAGAAGTTTTTGGATGGAAACCACGTTTGAATGGCATCGTTTGGTTTTACACAATGCACCTAATATCCCAGGTGGTCTTCATTCTAGTACTGGTTTTGCTTGGGTTTGTGTTTTTCACATTTCCAGTTGCATAACAAAGATTTTTTCTGCATGACTAAATTTTTGGGATATTCTTACTACACTACATTTTTATTCCCCTCTTTATCCTAAATATAGATCAACGAAGAAATGAATATTTGTTTATAAAATAGAAAGAGTATATTCCATAATTAAAGAGACAGAGGAATAATAAAAATAGTATATAACTGTCTACATCAGAATTGATTAACCTAGTTACACATGTTTACTCAGAAATGTAGATCATTATGATAATGAAATACAGCACAAATCTGTTTATAGTGAAGAAATGTATAACTGAAAAGAGTCTTTTTGTGATTTATGAATGAACAGCACCTCTAATTACACTGCTCATTTCACATAGTTTTACAAGATTACATTTGCTGTTGTCTCAGACTTTGCTTCCAAACTTCAAACCCTTTACTGATGATCTTACAAGGGTCTTGTTGTTTACTTTGTTTGTTCATTTAACATTGAGGATACATACGAATAACCTGCTCTATGACATATGTCATGTGAAACTAAAGAATTAAAAAAATGTTTAAATGTACAGCTTTGACATTTTATTATTGATAAATTGTTGAAAACAAAAATTTTAGGGAGATGTAGACCTAATTAGAAAAACAAAACGGTTTACTAATGACCCAAGATATGTCTTTAGTGGTAAAAAGAAAAAATAGTTACATTTTAAAATATGGTGCCAGAATCCAGGGACTCCATTTTGAGATCTGTCCTATGCCTCATTCACATGTCATGTATCCCCATCTTCCTCCTCTGTAGAATTAGGGTACAGATTAGAAACACTCCCATCCTTCCACGTCACCACAATGTCCCCAGGCTTTAGCGCATCTGTCTCGCCGGCGCCCCCCACTGGTGTGCTATTGTGAGGATCACTGTGTTGCATTTGGACAGGGTGAGAGTTTGTGGCCTTCTTGGCCTTAATGATGACCTGAAGCTCCTCAGACTCAGGTTTCACCATAGCAGCTGTAGCAGCTGCAGTTCTGTACTTGTAGATCTTCTTCCTATTTCTGGGGAGAGATGAGGTCACAAAAATGGATTTTACTCTTTTCACCTTAGAACAGTCATGTAAACATGTCTGAAGAGGTACTGAATCTGTTATTTTCTGCTTTTACCTGCTGAGAACCTTTAGCCCATAAACCTCTCTGTGTCATCTTTAGAGTATTTTTTTAGATTGTTTTTTGTTTGTTTGTTTTTATACTAGTGCAGATACTAACCTGTTACCCATCATGCTTATGACCACCAGCATACAGCCCAACAGTAGAGCAATAAAACACAAGACCAGCATGGCAAACGTCCATGATGTTGCTGTAAGAGACAGAACCCATCCCTTGTTGACAACACCTCTTCAAATAAAATGCTAGATTTGCTAACAGTGGATGCTACTTTTATTAACAATGAGTATAAACTAGTAAAGCACAACTCATAATAATCCCTATTAGCCTTTGTTTACAGTTATGTATGGTAATATTGTTGGGTGAGCTATTTGTTTACAGTTATGTATGGTTATATTATTGGGTGGAGCTATTTGTTGTAAAGCCTGTTTATGAATGCACCTAATTCCACTCCTGAGTGGAAACTTGTATGAACCTGTAAAAAAAGGAGTGAGGCTTCTCAAAAGGAAGACAAATAGGTTGCAACTTAAATACTCAGCACTGAGTGCAGGCAACAGGGAACCAGACAAGGAATCAGACAGGGAACCAGACAAGGAACCAGACAAGGAACCAGACAGGGAACCAGACAAGGAACCAGACAAGGAACCAGAC
>JAOXYF010000001.1:5213806-5238839 GCA_028565775.1 Sternarchorhynchus goeldii | reverse complement strand
CAGACAGGGAACCAGACAAGGAACCAGACAAGGAACCAGACAGGGAACCAGACAAGGAACCAGACAAGGAACCAGACAGGGAACCAGACAAGGAACCAGACAAGGAACCAGACAGGGAACCAGACAAGGAACCAGACAAGGAACCAGACAGGGAACCAGACAAGGAACCAGACAAGGAACCAGACAGGGAACCAGACAAGGAACCAGACAAGGAACCAGACGAGGAACCAGACAAGCGAATATGATCGTTATCAGGGAGAAGGAGGACAAAAGTTGGGGATTCATGAAAGAGGGTAACAGGAACCACGTTCTTAGGACTAGAACTGGAAACTGCAGAATTGCTTAAATACATGCAAATGTATTTGGTACTTAAAACATTTCATGAAATAATGAGAAGATACTCACAGTCTTCAGTGCGGTAGAACCAACGGAGGAAGTCCTGCTTTTCAGCCTTGGTTCGTCCAGTGTGAACTTCCTCAGTATCTGACAGCTCAGACTCAACTGGATCACTCTGCCTTCTGGATCCTGTGGGAGGAGCCACACCGCATCTTGTAATATTTCATCACACTGATTTGTAGAGACACTTTTTTCAGTTTTTTACCTAGATCTCATGTTTTTTGTTTGTTTGTTCAATGTTCAGCTAGAGCATTTACATTCCAGATTAAACAGTGCAAGTCTAAAGCATTTGTTTCTTCATATTTCAGTCTTGTTATGTTCCCACGTGCCACAGGCTTACTCAGCTTTTCTTTACACATGTCCACATCAGTCAGCGATTTCCACTTGTTGGTTTTGTCGTCGTTGCTCAGAGTAGGCATCCGGCCGTCGGCGGCCAGCTCGAGGGAGCGGTTCAGACTGACGAGCTGGTACCGTGTGCACTGCCACCCAAGGTGGTCGGCACCGTCGCAGTGGGCCGTCCGCATCGGGCTGACGTGTAAAGCAGACAGGCACCGTAGCGTGCCCGTGTTCGCCAGGAACCGCCCCTCATCCCACATCCAGTCCTGGGACGCCGAGGCCAGTTGGCATTGATTTAACAGAACTCCTGTCCCATCAGGAGAGTCCTCCAGACACAGGCCTTCCTTAGTGTTGTAGATCATGAAACTGTTTGCTCCTGCATAAACACAGATATGGGGTCATATGTGCCTCTCGGGTTGATTATTACCAGAGAACGTATCATGTGTGTTTTATATGTATATGTTATGCATATTACAGTATAATATTCTGTCAGGCATTTTAATTGTTATGCATTTTGATTTTTGATTGTAAATGAATATAAATTTCCACTACATAATGAGTAGCTTGTGAAAAGAAGTCTGTGTGATTTATACAGGATTCTACCTTGCCCCGAGAGCCACAGCACTACCCACAGCAGGTGCATGTCACAAAGGCAGAATCTGTTTCACAGGAAACCACAGTAACTGAGTACAGAATGTACTCTGCACCAAATTGTCCAAGGCATCTTTGTAAGGATGAATATATCTATGAATAACGCTTTTTTTATCCAAAGCGACTGAATACATCTTGAGCAGTTGAGGGTTAAAGGCCTTGCTCAGGGGCCCAACAGTGGCAACTTGGCAGAAGTGGGGTTTGAACCAGCAACCTTCTGATTACTAGTCAAGTGCCTTACTGATTACTAGTCAAGCTACCACCGCTCACCAATAACACACTCATTACATGTTGAAACTCATTTTTCAGTGTCAGCCAAGGAGGCAGGATTCCGTTTTTTTGTTTTATGCCCTGACAAAACAATCCTAAAGGCAGAACACCTGCCAAGGCAAAGTTCTAGAATTTCCTGCTTAATCCACTTTAACACCCAACTGAAAGAACAGTGATGCAGACATGAAACAACATTTTATAAATAAAGTATAAAGGTTATTTTACTGGATAAGCAACATGCTTAAAACGTTTTTATACATATCAACATTTTTATAGTTACAAAAACAGACTGAATGATGTTCACAAAGGTGATAAAACCTTTGGGTGGAAGATGAAAGTGATCAAAACCTAACAGTAAAAACACACACACGGATAAATAACTCTGGTGGAAAAGTAATTTTTAAAAGTGATGAAGATGAAGGGTAATGAACACTCACCTCGTGTACACAGATGAAGAGTGGGGCAGACAGAATCTTCACCAGGTCTGAATGTATCCAACCCATGACAGCTTCCAAAGTACAAGTAGGAGGAGTTTTACTTACTCACATTTTACTGTGTGGTTAATATCCTCTACGTATTCACAAAGGGAAAGCTTCTCATGCAGGTCTATAAACATATAATGTTGACCACAGATTCAGGTTGCATAGATTTCACTGTAAAAAAAATGTCTTCCCATTGTATGAAGCAGTTGGATTTGCTTGGTTGATTAAAATTCTTAGTATAACAATTCATTTACATGATGTATGTTGCAATGACCTGTTGCGAGGTCATTGGCTGAGTTGGGTTTTTTTTTATTTTTTTTTTATCTGTGTTTGGTTAGCCTTGTCGTGTTTTTGTATCAAGGCAGAAGATCTGTGACCTTGCAGTCAAGTACCTGCCACATATCTTGATGTTTACTGCTGTTAGTGTAGTTTATGATGAACGGTTTGGGCCACGCTAGGTGAAGGAACTCTGGGTCATTTGCTATAGTAGTTTAATTTGACATTTGGGCTGAAAGAACAATCCAGTGTACACAGAAATAAACCCAAAGTTTCTTGAATGTCTGAAAGATTTCTATTTGTTTGGAGACAAAGGTAGGACTCTAAGGGTAGCAGAAAAATTATTGTTTAGATCAATTTAGAGATTTTCTTCCTTGCATATTCCAAGACAATCTAAGTTCAGATGTTTTTTGCTGCTCCAGATAGCACCAAAGGGAGTAGCAAATCAGCTATGTATGAATCCAAGCAATTCAGAGTGAATTAATTTCCATGTGATTGGTCAGCCAAACACTGTCAGCCAACACTGTTCATCTCAAGGCTTTTTCAAAGCTCAGGGCTTTAGTCCCAATCTGAAAGGCAACTGTTGAGTTGTGTTTAAAGGGCAAACACCACCATTCCGGATGAATTCCTGAACTACGAGATCAAATCAGGTACACACAATTATGTACCTGATTTGTACCCTAAATATCCGCTGCATAATGGATACACCAGGGGGCGTTAGTTAGTAACCAATTCTTTGCAAGGAAAAGGCAATCAGCATGTATTCTCACGCACGTCTCACTCAGAGGCTGTGAGTTGTCTCACTCAGAGCCTGTGAGAAACAGAGCCAAATTATGCATGTAATGTACATATAATGAGTTGTCATGTCATTGTATTTTGTAAAGTTTTAACTATAATATCAATCATTTTGGTAGAAGATCTCTGGCTACCCACCTACTCACAGTTCTTCAAAAGTTCACTTTCTGGTACGTGCTGTTCACGTAGCTTCAAGCTGTTAAATTCTGTACTATATAATACAGACAGGAAGTATACAAGAAATATTTTACATATATTAGCTCCAACCTTCTCAGAGATCCTTCATCAACTGTGCAAGCAAGTGCTTCATGGTCTTTTTTCCCATGTAATTCAACCTAAAACATTTCCCCACTTTTACAGGGGAAATCCTAAATATAAGAAATATAAGAAATTCCAGCCATAATATTTTGCCCTTGATTGGTGAGAGAAGACATTGCATTCATTTACTGGTAGTGGATATTCTATTCAGTGACAAGTCTGCCAATACTGAGCACCCAGATAAATATAGCTGGTGTTTAAATAATAAATTATGACAGGACAAAAATAGCATACACACTGACCGTATACAGTGATAAGCTGACCGTAACTGATGCTTAAATAATACATCATAAATGTGTTATACAACACATAAGTTAGGATCGAAAGAACATGCACATACATTTAGTAAAGGGTATTTTGGTAGCATTGGTGTAATCTTCCATGTGGTGATATTTACACCTGATTATACGATACGTGTCCCATTGGAATTCAATATGACAATATGACATCACTTAATGTCCAACAGTAATTTCAGTTTTTAGCAGAAATCAGAATTTTTAACTAACTTGAACTACAACTTAATTGACTTGAAGGGAATAATAGCTACATAACTACACTGTGTTGTTTTGATAGTGATCTTCCTTGCTGCAAATGCTGCTTTTCATTAAAAAAAATGTAATTCTTTTGTATTTATTTTTTACTACGTAATCAAAACAAGGAAAAAGAGACGAGGGCAGTGACGTTGCCGGTTGTAACCCAATAGAAAAGTCATATGTAAATGAGCTCAGCTTCAGTAGGAAGTGAACCGCCTACTGCGCCTAAGCGCTCGTGAACTGCACCTAGGAGAACTAACCAGGATATGAAACAGCTAGAAAGGGGTAAACAGCTGCAGCACGGTATCCTTATGGAAGGAGCCAGTTAACATCTCTCTATGGGAAAGGTATCTGTTGGTGACCTCCTTAGAGAAACAGGTAGGCTTTAGTAACGTTTATTTAACTGACTGTGTCATCTGATGTTTGTTATTTTCCTGTCTGGCGTTGAGTAGCTTCTCCTAATCTTGTCTGGTCCATCACAGTTTCCTTCATCGTGGTAATAGTGGTAGGCCTACTTGTTTGTTGTTTTATGTTACGTTTTTTTTTTAGTTTCAGTACAGTGGGTTGTTTTGTCCACAGTTTTTCGGCTGTTCTGTGCACTGGATGCAACTTAATCAGACATGCTCGTTAGCGAACTAAGCTGTTCAGATGGACAGGATGACCAGGGCCAGTTGTTATATCCATGCTAGCTAGCTAACCTGTCTAGCTAGCGATGGATGTTTTTGGCCTGATCCGTAAATAAAGAAGTGGAGCATGTTGAGCTGAAGTCCTTGTTATCTTACACGCTTCCATGTGTAAATGACGGTAGTATCAGAGGAACGAAAGCGTCGTGCACGTCGGTAGTGTTTTTCTTCAGTGGTGTGTGTCTGTATTCTCGTGAATCCCGTGGGTGACGGCAGACCCAGATCTGCTGAAGCGGATACTAGCGATCAATATGTCGCACTTGGTTTTGCTGCGAAGCTGGACGACAGTGTACGACACCACTTTGCACTTGGACGTTTTTCTTTATCCTCAAAATCATGTCGGTTTAGGGGTAATATTAACAAAGTTCTCGCATGTTTTAAAGCTAGATAGCTAAGCTACGTGTTATTGAGCCTTTACGAAGCCCGCGCTGAAATCCCTATTCTACAAAATATTTCGTAAGTTACACACCAGATATAAGCAGTTTACTTTGAAGTCTTTCTTGCGAAAGCCTCAGGAACGGTCCTTTTTGGTCTTACTGTAATTTATTTTGGGCATAACCCGTGGTCACCTCATCTATAGATACATCGTTTATCTACAACATCGTTTTATCTATAGACCAACGTAATTATTTAACATAACACTGGCCGCTGTCCAGTGGTCTGTAGATAAAACGATGTTGGAGAGTTTGAGGAGTGCACTTGTCTTAACTTTTCGTATTTGTTTAAATTCACAACTAGGCCTTATCATTGTGTCAGCTGTTGTTAACAAGTACTTGATCTCTCAAGTCGTACAACTTGATTTTTATGACATGGTTATTATATCCGTTAACTATACCTGAAACACATTTTAATATCTTGACAGTTTGGACCCAAACACTGTGACCAAATCCACACAAGTGACATTTTCAACTAAAGCACAAAGGACTACATTTAAGAAATCATCTTGAGCAACAAAGTAAGTTATGCTGTTTTTTTATAGTCAACACACTCGGTGGTTCCTGTTTGTTTTTCACTTTGATCTTTAAACACCTCGGAAATTTCTCAAAAACACTCCACATCACCTTAAGTTCCCCTTTTTTTCAGGGATGTGTTTGGTTAACTTTGGCGTTTGTGCAGTCGTTATCTTTCTTTCAAACATATATGTATGTCTGTATGTGTGTGTGTGTGTGTGTATGTATGTATGTATATATATGTGTATATATATGTATATGTGTGTGATATAATATGTATATGTATATAATATATAATCTATTGCTGTTCCAGTCAGGTCAACCATGAGCACACACAAACCAGAAGTGTACACGGTTGCTCCGGAGATGCCGGCCATGTTCGACGGGATGAAGCTGGCTGCCGTGGCCACCATCCTCTACGTCATCGTGCGGTGCCTGAACCTAAAAAGCCCCACAGCCCCTCCTGATCTCACCTACCAGGACACGCCTCTCAGCCGCTTCCTTCTCAAGTCCTGTCCCATTCTGACCAAAGAGTGAGTGTGAAGCGCTGCTCTCTCCCTGTGAAGCGCTGCTCTCTCCCTGTGAAGCGCTGCTCTCTCCCTGTGAAGCGCTGCTCTCTCCCTGTGCTCTATATCTGTGCCCACAAACACTGTAATCACTGACATCCCATTATATATGTTTTTATTAATTTTATTAATTAAGTTTCATTTGTGTGTTTCTGTATCCTTTGTTCCTCTTTTGAGTTTTGTTTTGGAAAAACATCTAGATCTTTCTACATGTCCTCGGCGTGGTTTAGATGTGGTAAGAGGGTTATATTTTTCATCCTGTAAGTAACGTAGCTTATTTTACTTAAGAAATGTTTCCATAGGTAGAAAGAGCTGGAAGCTGGGCGTGCTTCCGCTCTGCTGGGTTTATTCATTAACCTGTGTGTTTTGGTGGAGCTTTTGCATTTCACTTCCAGAAGAAGTGTGTTGTACTTAAACACGGAAGAGACTTGGTTCTGCTTGTTTAAGTCTGCTGCGGCCGTTTGGCTGTGCTTTGTAACCTGCAACCCTCACTATGTGGGAAGCTGGACGGGAGGTGGCAGGTGTCATGGTGGGTTACCCTAATCCACCCTAATCCACCCTAGCTGTCACCCTGTTTTCTAACCCAAATACACAGTTATGTAGGTTATGTAATGTCTGTACTGGTTGTTTTCCAGAACAGTTACTACTCCGGGGACCACAGGTTCAGGCAGCAACGCAGCACAGAGCCACCAGCTTGTGTTCCGCTGAGCTCCTCTTCCTGGTTGGGTCTCGAGCACTTGGGTGCATGAGCTGTGTTTAGATCTGCTTCCTGAGTGACGCGGTGCTGGTATGATTCAGGATAAGGCGGATCAGAAGGCCTACCGTACCGGGAAGAGGTGCACAGAAGGCAGGCGTGGCTGACCGTGTAGTGCGGATCTGGACTTTTGAACACGAATACGTGTGTCGAACAGACAGACCAGGCTGTACATGCTTCCTGTCTCGTTATCGCCTGTATTTGTGGTGGCTGGTGCTTGCAGATAGCAGCAGAGGGGAGCCACATGTGCGGAACGAGCCATTTTACCCCCCGCCCCCCACCCCATGCAAAAATAACAGGGTTTTCACTTCTGACTCCATCTCTCAGCAGGGAAGTTACAAGCTGTTTATAAGCTGTCCCATCACCTTAGCTGTGTTTGGCGAGATGGCAGCTAAATTTACTCTCTTAATTAATCCTTTCCTTGACTCTCTTACCTCTCATTGATCTGTCTGCCTGTTTACTTCCCCTGAATAGTCCAGGTGATCTAAATAGTTGTAGCGACCAAGTTCTAAAACTGTGTTAGCAGCCCTTGAACCTTCACTGATGGTTAACTGCTAATCTTTCATTAACTGTTGTGTAATTATCATCCTTCACCATTGTTTGAACAATGACGCACCGTTATAAAATCGTTGTTGGGTATGGGAGGGTTTGTTTTAGCATTGGCAGAGAAACAGAGGTGGAAAGACGGGGAACTCGCAGAAGTGGATGCCCACAGGCTTTCTCTGTAGACCGAATTCCAACAGTGACTGGCTTTGAGTTCTGCTTCTTGCTGCACTCAGTGCCCTTGGCAGTTCCCGCAAACAAGGGCAAAGGTGCTCGTCCAGTCCAGTGGTTCTGCTCTGGTCTTTTAGCAAATCGAATTTGCCCTTTAATTCTATAGCTGTGTCACAAATAGGAGGTGAGGCAAGGTAAAGGACGCTCGGCTAATATAACAACATTTGAGGTTGTTTGAAGGTTTTTTTTTTTTTTTTAGGGGAGTTATATTCATCTTGCAAAAAAAAGAGAAAATGAATCAGCCCAGCTGGCTTAAGTTTTGTTCTGCCTCAGTGTCAGGGTTTTACTCCACGTCGGTGGGTTAACTTGTCCCGCATCGTAACTTAATCACGGGACGGCAAAAGGGCGCTAGAGTCTGCATGGGAAGGAGTGTTGGAGAACGTCTGCATGCTGACGTTCGCAGGCTGAGCTCGTGTCGCGCCGCCTGCACGTGGAACGTAAACGTGACCCTCTACACCCGCATGACGCTGGCCTGGGAAGCAGCGGTAACCTGAGCTTCCGCAGAGCCACACGTTTTCTGCCTGCCAGCGTTCCATTACCATCATCAGCCAAAAGTTCAAAGCTAAACTGTACCTGTAAAGACCTGTAATTAGAGATATTGGGATGGTTATTCCATTCATTGTGGGCTTCGGTTTGTTTTTGTGGTAATGATTTGGTAGTTACATTTTTCTACAGCATGTTGAAGTATTTGACTTTAAACATACTCAAATATTTTTAATTTCAGTTCCATTTTATTTGGTGGCAGTGGTGGTGAATGTTAACTTGTGCAAACTTAAATGATGACTAACTGTTTCTTGACCCTGTAATAAAAGTTCAAGATAAGTAATTAGCAACTTTATATTACACCCTAAGATCTGCTGTGTGGACCTGCTGAGTATTACTCACGATCATAAATGTGTCGCTATAGTAACATAACAGAGCAACTCACTAACCAAGATGGCATGATGATGGTGCGGTTCCTTCCTCTTCCAGGTACATTCCTCCTCTACTGTGGGGCAAGAGCGGGCATCTGCAGACTGCCCTGTATGGTAAGCTGGGCAGGGTGAGCTCGCCGCACCCAGTCAGCCTTCGGAAGTACCTGCCCATGCCTGATGGTGCCACGGCCACCTTTGACCTTTTCGAACCCTTGGCAGACCATCAGAGTGGAGGTCGGTGTCTGAAGGGATCCACACTGCTATCCTTTTGGGCCGTTTTGCGACTTGTCATATTTTCCAAATATCAATGCACCACGCAGAGTGCACCTCTAGTTTGGTGCTGATTTTGTGCATTTTCTTGTTCTCTATCTTCAGCCGACGTCACTATGGTGATTTGCCCGGGGATCGGGAACCACAGCGAGAAGCACTATATCCGCACGTTCGTGGATCACTCGCAGAAGCAGGGATACCGCTGTGCCGTACTCAACCACCTGGGGGCCTTGCCCAACATCGAGCTCACCTCCCCCCGCATGTTCACCTACGGTACACCCACTGGGCCTTATATCACACTGGCACATTGCTCTGTTGCGATTTGTTCTCCTTAAACTGTAAATGTGTGAAGCGACTTGTTCTTGGGTGTCTTTTCCAACTCTGATTGTGCACCACAGCTCGTGAGAACATGGCTAAGTGCCTCAGACTGTGCTACAATGCGTCAGTTCGAACGTAGTGGCCCACAGTAAGGCAGGACCTAACCTCCCCTGGTGCATGCTGCATTGCTTCGAGTTGCACGCCATGTAGGGTTGCGGACATGTCCATCAGGTGGTTTTCCGGCTCCAGCTTGCGCTCACCTGCCGCTGTTCTGCCCCCTGCAGGCTGCACGTGGGAGTTTGCGGCCATGGTCGGCTACATAAAGAAGATGTACCCCCAGACCCACCTTGTCGTGGTTGGCTTCAGCCTCGGCGGTAACATCGTCTGCAAGTTCCTGGGTGAAAACCGTGCCCACCAGGAGAAGGTCCTGTGCTGCGTGAGCGTGTGCCAAGGCTACAGCGCCCTCAGGCAAGCCGCTTCAACACTCCGCCCAAAAACACATCTAGCCGTTGCTGTTAGAAAAGTTATCAAAACTTTCGTCTGATTCGCGATTTGAATTAAATGGACTAATCATTTGTTTCTACTGCGAAGCAGGCAAACACACAAAAGCTTCTGAGCTAAACATGCAGTGTTGGTGAGGGGGGTGAGGCACCCTGGTCACCATCAGGCAGCTTTAGTGGGGAATGTTCCAGATTTATTTGGTTTGTGTAGCACTAGATGGTTCGTCTGTCATGGTTAATGAAACTACGCTGCACAAGCCGCACTTCTTAGTTATTCCGGACACTTCGTCATTTTCACATGTACGTTAAATTCTTGGCTATTTTTACATTGACTAAGCCTTGACCTCATGTGTAATGAACTCCCAAACTAAAAATAGAAGAATTTGGCAGCCTTCTTTGACGCACAGGTGAGGGTGAAGTTTCCCTTACATTCCCTTACAACACACGCACACCAAACGGTATCGTTTACATTTACGGCATTTGATGTAATATATTTATCAGTATGACAGTACCTGCTCTCCCTGTACCTACAACTCATGACCTTTTGCGTTATTGGCATCACGTGGCAGTAGTGTTTGCGTTATTGGCATCACGTGGCAGTAGTGTTTGCGCTCTGGTTTGGTGAAGCTACACCTTCACTGAGTGGCTTCCATTTCTCATCAGCAGGACTAATGTCAGAGGATTGGGGGCGTGTCCATGTTTGTATTTACATATTTTAATGATAATGAATACAATGAATGCATGCATGTTCTCTTGCATTAGGTGTTCTTATGTTCTTATGAGTTTTTTTATATACCCAATAAATTAAAGTTTGACATGAATACAGAATTAATTAATATTGTGGAAATGAGTTCTCTGTTCTCATTGGAAATGATATTTAGTTCAGTTTCAGACAGTGATTCTTAGTGTGACCAGTGTATGGATGTTTTAATGCTTGCTTCTCTTGTGCTGGTAGTTGGATCGTTGTACAACACAGCTGCTCTGTTGTGGAAGCCTTGATATCATTGTGTCTAATACATGCACACAGAGCCACAGTACAGTCATGGTTGTGAGTCATTCAACCTGTATTGTGTATCAGAAGAGGCTGTGAGCCCAAGAGTGATGTGCGTGTGTGTGTGTGTGTGTGTATAGGGCTCAGGAGACCTTTCTACAGTGGGACCAATGCCGGCGATTCTATAACTTCCTCATGGCTGATAACATGAAGAAGATCATTCTGTCCCACAGGTAACTCCCATTGTTTTTTGTTGTTTTCCCAGTCATGTAATTACGAAATAATTACATAAATACACTGAAATTGCCCCAGTTGAATTGGCGCAGCGTTGCTCGTTATGCTGGCAGTCGTTAGATTCTTTATTCGTGTTTTGATCTGTAGGGGAAGCCTGTTTGGGGGGGGCTCACCAAAGATGGTGGGTGCTGACCTCCGACGCCTTTACACTGCCACTTCTCTCATGCAGATCGATGACAACATCATGAGGTGTGTGTGCCGCTCTGAGAAGGCCTCGGACAGTTTGGTGAAAACTGACTCAAATGTCCAACCCTTGAAATGAAACTCGATCTCTTGATTTGCAGTGTTGAGATATTTTTAAGAGGGTTGAAGAAACCTTCAGTGAAATAGCCTACGAAGCAAATGTGTTGGTTCTGTAATGCAACTGTGATCAAAACAAAAATGGCATGCTTATCTTCAGAAATGGACACTGAAGCATTTTACCACCGAGATCTCAAATTACACTGTAAATTTATTTTAGGGTTCACTCACAAAGCACTCTTTAATGTTGTGCTGGTTTCCTATCCAGCAGTCAGGTTTGAACCCCACTGTGCCATGTGCTCTTGGTGTTGGTGTTAAAAAGGAGAGGACTGCATTAAACATTTTTTTTACTTATTCATTTGTTTGTGTTCATAAATATTAACTTTTGTGTTCTAGAAAATTCCACGGACACAGTTCCTTAAAGGAGTACTATGAGAAAGAGAGCTGTGTGCATTATATTCACAATGTGAGTATCTTGCCTGTTTAAAACTGATTTTATTAGAGGTGTCATATCAGGGATGCTGGGTAGGGACATTTCTCAATAATTGAACAAAGCTGATGTCACAGGTTCTTTAGTCATGTGCATTTTTGCATCCTTGTGCTGTAGGTCAACGTTCCACTGCTGCTGGTGAACTCTGCAGATGACCCTCTAGTGCATGGGTCTCTTCTGACCATCCCACGAACACTTGCAGGTACCTCCCCCTTCCTGCCACCCAGTGGGGTATCTTAGTGCCATTTGTTCATAACTCCAGAGGAAACTGGGAAATAGATGATGGTGGCGTGGGGTTATCACGGCACAGTGATTTACTTCTCCTGTGTGTTGGGACACACACCTTGTTGACATCTGTGTTGGACATCCGCGCGTGAGCAGTTAACAGATCCAACCATGTATACTGATGGAAATCTTTCTGAAATGCTTTTACTCATGGTGATTGGCAGGGCCCACTTTACTGTGGGGGGGAAATGGCATTTAATGTGTTCATTCACAAGTATTTCATTTTCAGTTGTGCTGCCAAACAAACATGCAGACTGTGTGTTTCCAGGTGGATTATTGCTCATATCATAAAACAAGGTGTGCTAGATTTGTCTCTGTTCTGGGTGTACATTCTAGATTGCTTAGCCTGGGTGGTGTCTTCCAGGTACACATCAAGGTTTGGTTTCTTAGCGTCTCTTGAATTCAAGTTGAAGTGGTTTTGTTTGGCGCGACACATCTTTACTGTTTTTACTGGGGGATGTAATTCTGGACATTCGAATAAAGTAAAAGATCTGGGGGAATTTCTGAAGGCATATTTCATCATATTTCATCATATGTCATCATATGTCATCATATTTCATCAGTCATCATATTTCATCATATTTCATCATATGTCATCATATTTCATCATATTTTCATCATATTTTCATCATATCTGAGCTTCCGGTCCTCATGAGCTCGTGTTGTGTCCTGGCTCGTGTTGTATCTATGCTAATTCTCCTGGTTAAATGTTTTTACATGTAATTTGACAAGATATGGTAACTTCTCCAACCCCTTTTTTTCTTTCTCTTTTTTCATTATCCCTCCCTTCTTTTCTTGGTTTCTTTCTTTCTCTATCCACTTTCCTTTTTTTTTTCTAACCCTCTCTAGAAAAGAAAGAGAATGTGATTTTTGCCCTGACGCTTCATGGAGGTCACCTGGGCTTCTTCGAAGGTGCCGTTCTCTTCCCGCAGCCCCTCACCTGGATGGACAAGGTCATCGTGGGCTATGCCAATGCCATCTGCCAATGGGAGAAACAGAAGCCTTCGTGCCAAGGCCAGGACGGGCACCCCGCAGAGAGCGCGTGTTCGGACAAGGCATCTTAACCTTTGACCTTCATCTCCCTATAGGTTCACGCCCACTTACCACACAGACCCTTCTGATCTCTCTCTCTTGATCTCTCTCTCTCTCTCTCTCAAACTTTTCGAGACATTTACAGAAAACCGGACACTCTCAAGACTGCGTGTGAATATGGATATGAGCACACCAGCGTTTTTGGAATAGGGTAAAAATAAAAACGATGACCAAAGAGGGGCGTACACATTGAGGGCGTCTTCATGCACACAAACGATAGTTTGTAGCGAAGTTTAAGCATGTAGATGAAGCACTGGCCATTACTGACCACGCCATGTGGAAAACAGGAACTTAGAGCGCAGCCAGCTACCGCGGCCCAACGCTGCGCCCCAACGCTGCGCCCCACGTGGTACCCAAAGCCCAGAGCTCTAGGGAAGAATCGTTATGCGGGCACTGTGTGCTTACGGCCGGGACGGACGCGCCGCTGGCGCCTGGGCGACCTCTTTGGCTGGGTACTCCGCTACGCCGTTAATCCTGCTCACTGGTCATGTTCTCAGTAGATCCCAGCAGCATTTACATTGCGAGTTATTGTTATTATTTATCTTTGTATTGGTAATTGGTCAAGAATTGTGTACAAAACATGAAAACCCAGCCGAACCCACAGGTTAAACGTAATTCAAATACAGACTCACTTTGTTATTATGTTTGTTTGTTTTTGGTTTTTTATTTCCAGCACTTTGCGTTTCTTTTGACATAAAGGTTCATTAGGTATTTCAGCAGACATTTGTCGATGGAAAAGGGACTGGGGTGGTGGAGGAAAGTCCAAAGGTTTAGCTGAATGACTTTATTTCTTCAATTTACCTGCTGTATTTCTTCGTAAGCTGAGCCGCCGTGGTTCTCCGTCGTCGGTGACGTGGAGCAAAGTTCCCTCCGTCTCAGCATTTCCAGAAAAGTCGAGTTGTGCCTTGCACTGCTAAACGCTGGTGACACTGAAAATGCAGTAATGCGGTTTAAAGTGGCACTGTACCTGGGGAGCCAGCAGGAGGCGCAAGTGCGTATTTGAGCCGCATTGCTGTGAAAGGCCTCACTGCAGGCATGGAGTTTTTTTTTTATCCTGTAGCCTTTGACCTCTGCAATGCGTTTGATGACGACTTTGTACCTGTCTTGATACCCGTTGTCTCTTGCAGTAGAAAGGAGAGGGTGAACTGACTTTTTACTGAATTCAATGTCATTTGGGGACAATTTTTTTTGCCATAGCTGTCATGGTAGAAGAGGAACAGTTACAACTACAGACGAAAAGTGACGGAGTTTGTGTGGTTGTGTTAAAGGACGTTATCTGGTTTTAGGGCAGGGTGAGACAGGTACGGCTGTAGCCAAAAAACGCCAAATGATTTCACTTTGACCTTTCCTACTTTCCTACTGACCTGAGAATCAGAATGGTTTGTTTTACTGCTGGTGGTTCACCTGCATGTAGGGTGATTGTGAATTATGCAGTTCGTTGTTATGATTGTTTAATGATCGTGTGGATATTTTCTCGATTCTTGGCCTTTTCCTAGCGTGATCGGTCGTGTGAGTACAGAGAAACTGCAGGATTGATAAAGTGCTGTCCTTTATGTAACTGCCCTTGTGCTGTGCTGTGTCATTGTGGTAATTCACCTTGTGTGTGTGTGTGTGTTTTTTTTTGTTCGTTTGTTTGTTTTTAAACCTTTAGCATCATCTTTCTGCTTTGCTCAAGAGAGAGAGGACTGAAGGGGGGTGGAGGGGGTGGCGGCGCTTCACACTATTGGTATTACTGCCATATGCACCTAATGTCCTGCGCAAATTACAAATGAATGAATGGTAGGTTGGTTGTTCAATACAAATGAATGGTAGGTTGGTTTTGTTGGTTTTTAACGAGGCTGCTTGCTGTAATTGAGGACCTTGTAGTGGGTTTGGGGTCTCATGCAGTTCTATTCAGCAGGTGTGTGTGTGTGTCCTTCCTATTGAACATGTCTTAGTTTTTGTTCATGCAGTGTTGAAATGTTCCAGTGGGTATGTGCTCTCTGAGTACTTCCCTTCACACCACGTCTCCATCTATTCCTCTGGTATTGCTTTATTCAGAACTTCTACCTTCTTTTTGAATGTTTCCCACCTACTTGTTGCACAAAATGCAGGCGTATGTATCTCCTTAAGTAATCGTTGGTTCATTTATTTTTATTCCTGTTTTATATGTTTTTTATTACTCTGTTTCATTATGATTGTAATCAAATGGACATTGGTGTATGTTGATCATAGCGCCACCTTTGGATCCGACAACCAAATCAAAATGATGATCTTTAAAAGTATTAAGAAAAGTGCTGAATCATAGATATTCGATATCTTGGGGACTAAGGGATTTTTTAACAACTGTTAGCAATAATGTCCAATGTTTCTCTTTTCTCCATGCCAAAATGAAGTCTTTTGCAAAAAAAAACCCAAACAAAACAAAAAAAAAGATACTGTGTCAAATCGGGAGTATGGATCGGGAGTATGGATCGGGAGTATGGATCGGGAGTATGGATCGGGAGTATGGATCGGGAGTATGGAGAAATGGCATTCTTGCTATTATCAGAAAATAGGCTAGGGTTTAGTCTAGAAGCAGTTCCCACAATCACCAACAGCACTTGCATCTATTTTGGAAATATTAATTCCAGCAAATTACTGGATAAAAAAAAGCCATGCGATATATTATTTTAAGAATATTTTAGACTAATATTCATGAAAACATTGGTCACTTTCCCACTGACTGTCATTGGTTAACAAGGTCAGGTGTAGGTCAGTTGAATACAAAGTGACCTCTTGTGACATTCAGAAAAATCATTTATAGATATATATTTTTTGGAGTTTATCACAGTGATCCACGTCTTGACGGTGCAATGTGTTTGATGGATGATTTTGTGCTCAAGAATACATCATATAACACTCAGTGACCATACATAAATCTAGATCACTTTTTTTGGTTTTCATGGAAAAAAAAAGGTGTGTGATTGAATAATTGGAATAAATATGATTACTGTGTTCTAAAATAAATTATTTTCTTGTTAAGTTTTGTTCTTTGTGATTAATCATTTATTACCTGTTATTGAAAACTCGTGTTACTGCACTATAGGCCATGAAAACAACAGGTCTATTGGTTATACAATACAGTACAACAAAGAACTTGGACTGGTTTTAAAGCTGTAACTTATTAGAACATACAAGCTCAGAGTGTTACATCCAGTGTTTACAGGTGCAGCAGGTGAGGAAATCGATTGTATTTTACCATTTGCTGGTCAGTACATTATTACCAGTGCGATGTGAAGTTTATGTGGCTAGAAATTTATGAAGCGCACATATCTTAGCATGTGGGATTGGCTCGTAAATTTACAGTCATGTGAGTGTGTACCATTTTTATTGGGTTCTATGGCAGTATAATTAATTCCACTACTATATTCTGCTTAGTTCAGTGCTTTCCAAAAATTCACACCCACTCACACTCTCTCCCACGCAGTTTCCCTTATTCATTAAATGTAATCACCATTCCAGCGCTTCCGTGCACTATTTACAACACCATGTCAAAACTGTTACTTAAAGACAAGTGTCTTCAGAGCCAAGCATCTTGATTGCTGTCTCTTTGCCATTACAGTCTGGACCCTTCCCACTGAAGTCTGGAGGAAGGGTTTCCACATCAAAATCCCTGAAGAAGGCATCCAGATCATCACCATGGACAAAAACCTAGTGCAACATTAGAAAGGCTTAAATGTTGGCTTGCTGTTGCACTCAACCTACTACGATATACAAACGAGCAATAACGAAGGGTTAACAAAGCACGCTAAAACAACAAGAAACAATATTGTGCATTCCATGCATCTCCTTTGCCATAATTGCCCTTGTGTTGCTTCGATCCACTTACCCTTCCCAGCAGTTTGCTTTTCATAAAGGGTTTGACCACATTGTAGGTGGTTGTGAAGTACCAGGGCTGGTGAATCACATGCACAGCTTTGAAACGTGCAGGAAAGGAGTCCTATCCACAGAAAGAAACTATAAACTTGACCCTCACTGACTTCCTTTTAATAGACCTTGGGTCTAGAAGTTAGAAATAAGCCGTGTGTGACATCGGTGTGACAGGAATGTGAGTGTTCTCACCTGCAGCATATCCACCATCTTTTTGAGTTCAGTGTGTTTGATGCCCGATGCGTGCTGCATGGTGAAGCCCTTGAAGTTCTCGATGAGGACAAAGCCGTTGATCTGAGTTTCTTCGTTTTCCAGAAGTTTCTCCAGGATGAAGCAGTATGCACGCAACGTCTGTCATGTTTGATAGGCGACCCATTGAGAGGGTTACGTTGGAACAGTCCAGCTTTTAGAGTTTTCATTTACTCAGGTGCCTAAACAATTATCTTGATAGTTCACCTCACAGTTTATTTTGTGTCAGTAGCACAAAACATGCTATAGAAATATGGGGGTTTGTCTGGGATTGAGAGAAAATGTGAAAGATGTAAGTGAATGAGCTACAGTATATAAATCAGCATTGGAACCTGCTCATTGGAACCTGCTCATTGGAACCGCTCTTTGAGTGACGTCAGTTACAGTGATTTACATACTTCATCAAAAGTGACCTCCTCCATATCCCAGTTGTCTATGTTGAAGAGCAGAACCACATGGCCGTACTTGTCGCGGGTGGAAAGGACTCGTGGGTAGCCGGCCTCGATAGTGCTACGAACTGCTTCTGGGCTGAAATCTTCAAACAACTCTGGGTAGTCTTGTCTGAAACGAACATAACCTGGTGCACAGCAACAAGACCTACTTGGTATGAACCATTCTTATAGACACTTATAGAGAAAAGCATGGTGGTATCTGGGTCAACGGTTTGTAACGTACGTTAATTTTCCATGGTTAGTTAAGAAAACCACATGGGCAAAACATCGCTGGCAGGCTTGAGTCTGGCTCAGCACACACACACTGCACCAGTTAACCTCTAGAGCAAGTGCACATGCATGTGGCTTTCCCACTGGTGCAAGAGGCTTTGAACTGTGACTAGCATGTCTCTCTGGGAACAAGTATGCAGGCGCATGAAGAGCCTCCTATGTGTGAGAAAACCCCTGTTAATCAAAGCATATTCTGTCTGTTCCCAAAGGCTTTTGTGAAAAACTTGCCCTATTTGCACACAAAGGCCTTCTGTGGAAGTTTTTGGAAAGCCCCCAAATGAGACAAACTGTTTCGTTTTGCCCATGTGATAAACAGGAGCGAAAGATGAATGGTGGAACCCAACTCTCAGTGCAGAGTCAGTTTCTGGATAAGCGGGAAAGCAGCAGTTTGCTATCAGGGAGGCCCTTATATATCAAAAACAAAACTACATAACTTGATAATAACAGAATGAGAGAAATTTACATTTACAAAAAATAACATGACCACAGATGTATGGTGAATTTGAGGAAGGCGAAATAATTTCTGTACCCTTCATAAGTTCATGTGACCTATCCACATCAAACTTTCGGGCACGGATGAACCTTAGGAGCAGGGAGTCTGGCTCATCCTTGAATTTCTCCTCAACACATTTGGCTAAAACGTCCCCTTCCCTGGCCTTCTCGATCATCAGGCATCTGAGCTCCTTCACAGCAGACACTTTCCTCTCCTCCGTCTCATTCAACTCGTCCTTTGCCTGGAGATGAAGAAGGTGCGGGTGCATGAAGAAGGAGAAACAGAGCACTCTTCCCTGTATTGGACACTGTACTGGAAGCACTCCAGCTTCTGCCGAAAAGCTTCCATTTCATTTAAAGTTTTTCAAGAGGTGACTGTTGGGGTGGGGCCCTAGGCCCTAATCATTAACTTAAAAGACATCTTGAAACAGGAGGGTCACAAATGACCTTCTGCCGCGTGTGATCAGGCAGCCTCTTGCACGGCCCAAAGACTGGCCCATGATCCTTCACAGTCAGATGCTCAAGCTTAAACCGCAGTGCCTGCTCCTCCTCCGACACCACGCGGAAGGTTCCGGTCTGGTCGAACAACAGATGCAAATTGTTAGGAGATTTTTGTGCAAATGTTTACAGATGCAGATTAAAAGAAATCGCTTCCCCTTCCTCTGTCAGGCAGACCAGTCCTTTCTCCCAGGTGGGCCGAATTACACAGGCTTGTGACTGGTTCAACTTTTGAAAGACCTCACAGAAACCCACAGAAACTGCCAGACAACAGTAAAAGGTGAGTTTATCCTTAAGGCAACCTGAGCAACAGATTTAGCTTCATAGTCTATAGGTACAATTGTACTTGAGTATAATTGCTCAAAATAGGATTGTAAATGTGGGGCAACTTACAGAAGCCATGACTGGAAGATCTATTCACGGCTGCACAGACACTGAAAACAGGTGATTCAATTTAATTCCATTCAATTCAAACATTTCTTTGTTCATTTAGTAAAAATTGAAAGATGTCTTAATAATGTATGGTTTTACAGCACCTGATTCCTTATGGAACATAATAAATAGGAATGAAGTATGTTTTACATATTTTTATAGTTGTCTTATACTTAAGGGTAACTCACTTATCTAGTGAGTGAATTTAGATTTTAATGTGGTTGTGTTTTTCAGGAAAATCAAAAGGAATGTCTCATGCTAAATATCACAACAAACGATGAAAATGAATTATATTTGATATGGCAAATTTGACCTGCAGGCTAATCCTCCCTCTCTTTAACGTGAATGTGAATTTCGTTGCAATTTACATGTATTACATTTATTGTGTAGGAGAACAGGCATGCAAAGTTATTGATGAGTAAAACTGAGTTAATCAAAATTCCAAATTAAATATTAAACTCCAATCACATTTTTTATCAACCTAAACAACAGTGTAGCACAGAACCTTCTATATTCCAACATGGACCTAATATCAACCATCCATACCTGAAAATATAGCAAAACCAGAATGGGGTTTAGGATCCTCAGCACTTCACTAGTAGATTCTAACATTGCATGCGAAATAGGAAGTCAAAGGGAAGGATCACTAAAATCACCATAGAATTAATTATAGGGTTAAACTGTGGAACTAACTTTAGTTTAACTATAGTTTATCTATTCCGCTTTGATTAAGTTGACAAAGCATAACAGTGACTTTAATATGCCTACAAGGCATTTGTAGGAAATCTTCTCTGGTTTCTACTGGCATGTGGCATGAATTTAAAATAGTGTTCCAAAACACAAAACAATACCCAGGAAAACAAGAGTCAGGCCAGACAAACCATGTCAGTTTCAGGATATAATAACAAGTATTAACAGTAAATGGATTTTTACTCAAAAACAAAATAGTATGTACTATCGAGGTCACAGAGTCTTACCTTGGCCAGAGGGCAGTGTGTGCTGTTCTAGCTGTACTGAGGAAAGGCAGACAGAAGACTGGAAGACAACATTGCACTCAGAGTAGGGGGTCTGGGGTGAGGGGTGGCAGCCGAGCAAAAATCATGCAAGATGTCAAGCACTTTGTCTAATTTGCATAATAGCTCACAAGGGAGGGGCCAGGCTGGAACACCAGTAAATTATCACCAGTTAGCTGAGAGAGAGAGAGTGAGAGAGGTGGGTGCTAATTGGGGCCTGAATGCACATACACCAGAAGGGTTACGTTTGTTCACGTATTTTGTGCTTCCATTGTCACTTGTAGTCATTTTTGTAAAATGATTGCTTTTCTGGTACCAGTTTATTCAAAATAGTGTGCATAATAGAATACTGATATCACTGTTGATAGTCTCCCATTAGAGCTCAGTGGCACTATCCTGTATTAGTGTAAGAGGACCAAGACCGGTTTATCACAAGCATCTTCGAATAGAGGAGCTAATTAGCTCAGGGATATTACACAAGTCATTACAATACAAAAACACCTTTAACCTTTTTGGAGAAATTAGTGATACTTTTCACACTGTACAAAGAGATGAACTCACTGGTTAATAAAAGGTTTGATGAGTTTGATTATTTAATGCAGTAGAACTCAGTTCCATAAGGCACCACTACAGGATGCTTTGTTGCTGTGATTCAGCAAATGTTCTATAACAAGGAAATAACTTGTATCTTATAACAAGGATAATAAACTCCAGGGCTCTCCAGTTGACTACTTTAAGTCAGAAAAAGTACATCTCAGGCCACAGCCACAACAAGCACCTTTTTGATTCTAAACTGAAAATGCAAACGCATACTTTATGATTCTAATTCTGTCATCTTTCCTTAACCTGCACTGACCCTCTGTTGACTGTAACTCAGTTGTGCGCTCAGTTAAGTAGGCGAGATGAGAGAGCCCAGGATTAAACCTGTTGAGCTGTTCTTCTTAGGACAGCAATCCTGAGCAGGTTAACAGAGAAAGAAGATTTTCCTCTCTGACTTACTTCCCTCACCAACTCAATCCTTCGACAATATCAGGCATCAACAACTCTGTTTTAACCCATAATTCAGTTCCTGAAAAAAGTGTTAACATTCACACCCAAAGTATGTGCTGTTAAAAAGTATTGCACAATAAACACACATATTAAACACTAACTTGCCACGATGAGAATATTGTCATTTTAACATAGTAATCTGAATCACCACTTTACTGCTTTAAGAATTTCTGACATTTTAACAGCAGAAGGTTAATGAATGGCTACATTGTGTGGACGGTGACGTAACTCCAGGGATCTCGCCCACGTGAAGAAGCAGCTCTCCGGGAGTTTAGGCAGGGTACTGAAAACTGGATAGAGTATCCTGAACAAAATGGCTTATTTCTGCTCTGATGAACTTACAGCAAACCTCACCACACTTGCTTGTACCTTTGGGGACACGGATGTCACCAACATCAGGTCTGGTGCATGTGTTACACTTATTAAATGATGGTGTTGGAAAATCTAAGGCCCCCAAGCCTTCATTTCTATCAAGTCTGAAGTTCAGGTTTGAGAAAGGACACATAAAACTCAAATAAGCTGCATAATCAGGTTTACGTGATCATAAATAAGCTTAAATAAGTCATGAGATAACTCATGAGAGTTTAGCTCTAGCAGGAAGAACATCATAAAAAAAAAATAAACAGCCCAGAGATTTAATACCAACATAACCATCTAATGCCAGAATAAATGACACACTGCCACATACTGATTCTTCTGTGTGGCTCCAACATCTTAACTGAGCCTCCTCATTTGCATTTTAAATACAGAACATTTCATGAAGAGACATTTGATTGCTGAGTTTTGTAGCCTAGACAATCCCCTCTAATATGTGTCTTTATTAAAACATTGTGAAGATATGGTATGCATAGCTTTATGCAAGCTACACTTTAACCAAAGGCACACTGATAACAATAGCATTAGCACTGGAATCTTTGGAACATTGGAAAAAAACGTATACAATATAAGAAAGCACCCCCACCCCATCACAAAGGTTTTGTGCATTTCATTGAAATGTAAACATGCTTGATCAAAGTCAGTAGAATTAACAACAGTTCATCCAACAGTTCCTCACACAAGGTCAGATGTTCCAAGAACACAAGATGTTCCTCCAGTACCTCAATATATAGCCAATGTATTAAAAAAAATTACATCAGGTTCAACATGCAACTGTTCAGTAGAATATTATCTATTAAATTAAATAAAAACCTTTTCATGGCTTTAAGACTTGAAACAAACATTAAAAAAATGAATAATGTCCTTTCCTTCAATGTGTATTAACATTAAAATGATACTTTTTGATGATAAAAAAAACAAAACAAAACACCAAAAAAACACTAAAAAGTATTGCACTCTGTTTTATAGCACTTGTGTTCAATATATGGTTTCATTTCTTTAAATCAAGTCCATAAAAAAGGACAAAAATCCCAAACATCACATAATTGATTAAGAAATTCTTGCTTGTTTAAGAAAATGCTTGTTTGTAAAAACATCTCTATCCTGTCAGTCGGGATAAAAAAAAAAAAGATTTCAACTCAAGAACATCATCTTGCATGAATCCATGTGCAGTATGTGCAGTTTTTTTTAAACCATCCTCATGCTTCCTTTAAATACCTGTGGTCCATTACCTGAGCAGCAGCAAGTCCATCAGCCAAGAAAACATAAGCTGGCCATAACTGAGAAGCCCAGCAGGATGAAGAGGACTTTGAGGAGCTGCCTCTCTGGAGAGTTGAGTTCATGAGGGAGGATCTCCAGGAAGGTGATGTAGATGAACGTTCCAGCGGCCAGGCCCTCCAGCACAGCCTGGATGAGTGCCCCGGCCTGCAGCTGGGCCTCGCTCACCCCGATGCCCACGCCGATACCTATGGGCGACATGGTGGCGAAGACGACCACGTAGATGGCCAGCCACGCCGGCTGCACGGCGCTCTGCACCAGCTTCACCGACAGGCTGAACACAATGATGCTCTTGTGGACCAGGATGGCGATGCAGATCTCCAACACCTGGGGGGAACAACAACAAAAAAAAAGTTGTCAAAAAAGCCTCCTGAAGACGCGGCTCTTCGATCCTCAGTGGTATTTTATCCTCACATTGGATTTTTCAAATTCAAGCAGTGATGAAGCAAATGCGGAAAACTGCTTTACAAACTTGAGACTCACCCAGTCCAGTGTGACCTTAACCATGAAGCACATGAACAAGTCAGTAAAGACAAGCACTTTCATTTTCTCTCTTCCATTGACAAACACATTTAGGAGCAAAGAACATAATGGAAGTGTCTAATGCCATGTTCTCATGCCAGGAGTCAGCTGCTGTTCAGGGGGTAGATTGTGTAACCAGATCTGTTTGGCCTCTGTGTGTGGTCTGGACTTGGCCAGTAAGGAAATCTTCAGGACACAGGTGTCATGTTCCAGTTCATGAGAGCCATGGCACTATGGTTATCAAGTTTCTATGTGTGTTCTTCTCCCTGCTTTACCAGATCTGATTCAACTTGCTGGCAAATGATCAAGCCCTCCAGAAGGGCAACGTCAAAGGCCTTAGAAATAACTGTGTGCGGTGTCAGAGCCGTAGTCTGACGCGTGTTTTGGCAAAGAAACCCGATCCAGAACTTTTACCTTGGCTTCTGTAGTCTGGAGACCGATGGCTAAGCCCTCGAAGACCGAATGCAGAGAGAGAGACAGGAAGAGCATGAAGGAGCGGAAGGAGGAGTGTGCCTGCAGGTCCACGTGCACGTGCCGCCCACTGCTCTCCATGCTGTTTATGGAGTGAGTCCCGTGACCGTGGCCCGCGGGCGGAAGCAGGGGAGCGCTCTCCTCACCGTGCTGGTGAGTGCAGCTGAGGACCAGCCTCTCGATGATCAGGACAGCGAAGAAGCCACATGCCATGATGAACTCCGCCAGAGGGAAGTCGTTCTGGTGAGATAATCATTTTTAAGTCAGCAGTTTGGGGAAGTTCTGCGACGAGCCTTTCCAGGCCCAAGTGGGATTGAAGAACACAAAGCAAACTTACATTCAACCCCCTTAGATCCAGTTCAGCACTTATGTCAGACAGATAGTCAGGGATCACGTCCAAGAGACAAGCAGCCAGAAACACTCCTCCAGCAAAACAGCTGATTAAACTCAGGACCACCCGATGGGTTTCTGGGGGAAGAAAGACAAATAAATAAATAAATAAAACATACAGTGGCCTCAGCAGCCAACTACCTGTATAACTACCATTGATGCTCAGTGAATTATCATGACCATAACCATGCATTTAATCTAACGTTATTTAAGGTTGTTTAAGGCAAACTGCAATTTCTGTTCTTAAAGAAAACAGCCAAGAATGGAAATATCAGTTCCTTTAATAACAATGAGCTCAGTGTAAGGGACACATGATTTAGTGCAACAAGGAAACTTCTGAATCAGCCACTTTAGGCCATAGATATGTAGGTCTATGTCCTCAAAGACCTGGACTGAGTGAATATTACTCAACACCAGAGCTTGTGAGCAGTCCTACAAGATAAGGGAAAAAACACAGAGACCCCACCATTTA
>JAOXYF010000001.1:5190760-5212474 GCA_028565775.1 Sternarchorhynchus goeldii | reverse complement strand
AGCGTCCTGTACTGATCCTACAGTGGAATGTCTTCACCTTTTAAGATCAGTCCGTCCTGTACTGATCCTACAGTATATATGAATGTTCACAGTATGATTACGTCTATCTTTTAATTATAAAACAAGTGAAACTTACAGACTATGTTCTATTTTTGACTTCTACAAGTAAATTAATTATGTATGCTACACCTGTGGAGGAAGAGGACACTGCTCAAATGTGTTGATACATTTATTTGCATACACACAAATATATGACTATACTGTATCTCCTTTTCAAAAAGTGAGTTTATCATATATTTTGAAATGTTAACCAATTGCATTATATAAGTTGAGTAAGCTCCTGAGTGGTTTCTCATTACTAAAGCCATCAGCAAGGTTGTGCTATGCATTATAAATATTCTACTTGGACACAAGCCAGGACGTGATCAGCTGGCCTGGTTGCCCGGATAGGGTGTCTGGCTAGGGTGATGTTGAAAGACCCAATGACCCGATGCAGGTTACTTCACTGATTATGTGTTATGGTGTATCACACGATTAAATATTTCTGAGGGTCTAAGGTCTGAGTTGAAACAGCAAACTGATCTTTTATAAAAACAAACAACAGAGCGAAATGTCTTAAAGAGATGGAAGTAGAAAATACAGAGTAGGAAAGAGTAGGAAATACAGGGTTTCAGTTGAAGCTGTTTCAAAAGCAGTGGGTGTAAATAAAAAAAACTGCAGACCTCAGTTTGCACTTAATGATGAAACTGAACAGTTATGCTAGGCTAAAGCAACATGCTGAGCAAGTATTTTTTTTTCCAAGTTACATACATCACCTACGTTATTAGAAATCCCCCACCTTGCTCCTACACTCACAGGCCACCTGAGAGTCCCAATGTTCTAGGAGCATTTTATAGGTGTACAGACTGTAGTCCTTGTGTGTCATGCAGTTTATTAGCGATTGATCATCGCTGGTCTTTGACCAGAGGAAAACAGCTGACACAGCTGTTTCCATGGTGAAGCCATTCTCAGCGCAGCCAATGACATGGTTTGTGTTACACTAATATGAATGTGTTAAGGACAGCAGTATTGCTGGTGTTTCTACACATGTCACTGCTGGGTTAAGAGTGATCTGCTATCTAAAAATATCAATGTACTAGCACCCCATGGCCTAGATCTGATCACGGATAAAGGCACAGGGAATGGCTAACACAACATGAACAGAGTAGCAGATGGTCTGCAGATGTTTACTGGGCACTCATGCATTTCTAATAAAATGTGTAGTGAGTGTGAAATAGTAACGCTTTTACTAATAGCTGTTGAGATGTCTGCTTGCCTTTTAAGGTATGAGTCGTAAAGATGTTCATTAAGATTTTGGTGACACTGTCAGTATGTCATTTCAGGTTCTCAGTTTTGGAAAACGGAGTATTTTAGAGTTGCTTTTATTTTTATTAATTTGGAAAGTCGGATTTGGTCTAAAGTACTTTAAACCATGGCAGCAGATGCAGCGATCTGTATATGTATATCACGAATTAAATCCGTCGTTCCAGTCTTGCCGATATTTCATTGCTTTGACTTAAACGAGTCAGTATTTGATTGTAGGTTACCAGTGTTTACGAGCCAATCTGTATCTTTCTACGCTCCCTCACACGCACAACGTTTTAATCTGTCGTTTTTATACCCTAAGTCTTAGCCTTAGGGAGAGTGCAGCTTCTGAGCTATGCGAACGTCTAAGTTATGCGAAGGTAGAGAGAGAGAGTAAAGTTTCTCATTTAATATTCCTGCTGCCAACCGAGCTCTACGCCGCTCTGCGAGCGTAGCTACCCGGAGCATCAATAATACAAGAGGAAGTTATTGTTCGTCTGCGGGCGACACCGCCACCGAATCAAAAGGCTTGAGGGGAGGCTGCGCCAGTCCTTTCACTGGTTCCGCTCAGGTTTCTGGTGCCGCAGACAGAGCTCCGACATGCGCAGGATGATTCTGAACCCTAGTGAAGGGCCTGATTGTCTGGTGCTGGGGACTTGGTCAGGATCTCTCTTTCAGTGACAGCTACCGGAGACCTACTGGCACTCTTGTGCGTGAAACAGTGCATTCAAGGATATTGTCCAAACGTTATGTCCCATGAGGCATGACTAAATGAGTCAACTGAGTATGTGCGACTGATGAACTGAAAAAGTCTGTTAGGAGAATTATATCAGTTTGAACTCCACTTTATTTGAGCCGTTTACAATTCCAACCTTTTTTAAATGAATTAATTAAAAGCATGATATTTATATTTAGAGTAAACAGCATTCCTATAACCGAACCCTTTCCATTATAAAAATACAAAATATACAAATCAATGCTGAGATATTGTTAAAATAAAATTCATTGAAAACAATCATATGTTTATAATATTTAGATTTCGTACAATCACCATGCTCACAAACTTTGTATGAAATGTATCTTTTGCTAATCCTTTGAGTTAATCTCCATAATGCCGTTCGGTTATATAACTCCTTGGAGGTTCTGAGAATTGCACAGTTTTCTCATATTTCACCCTTAAGCCTTTATCTGTGCCCCCCAGAAAACAACCAGCTGGCGCGCATTGAAATGATGGCGCTGAAACCCGAAACTCTCCTGCATCCAGTTGAATCTCAAAGACTAGGAGGGGGAACAGTTTGAAAAAGTGACACTCGCTGACAGAAGGTGAGTGTGTGTGAGTGTGTGTGTGAAAGAGAGAGAGACAGAGAGTGAGAGAGGAAAGTCGATTTTAGCATTTTTATTTAGATGGTCATTTTCATACTTTCCTGAGAAGCTAATCTTCAGTTTTTTCTTGAGGATGGAAATGGATTGAGTGGATTATGGCTCCATGTAAGTACTCCCCAAGCTTTAAGATTTAATTTGCAGATATTTTTAATATATATGTGTATATATAAAAAAATAAAAAATAAATCGCTTTTTGGTGGTACAATTGCTAATATCACACAGCCTCAGGAATACTGCAGACAAGCATTTAGCAGTCTGCTCCCCCTGTGTGAAAGTGTAGTCAAGTGACAGTAGGTCTTTAACATTTTATGTCCACTCCACAGTGAGACATTTTACTCCGAGAGTCTTATGCAGCATCTAAAGGAACTCTGTACCAGGTGATCTATCAAAGGGACCGTGATGTGACTTCACACATACTGACCTGAAGCGATCACACTCAGAATGGGCAAATTTGAAATTATGATGTGCTTGTTTGTTTTCTTGGGTGAAATAGCAGCCATTTCTGGAGGTGAGGAAAATATGTTCTTGTATGAAATATGTGTGGTTGTACCCTGTAACAGTAATGGTTTTAAATTTGATCAGACTCTAATATAGGTTTTGTGTGTAAATATTTTATTCTAGGAAGCAAAAGTGAGGAGCAAAGAGAAGTAATTTTGAAACAACTTGTTGACATATGGCGGAAAGGTGCAGATTGGCACCTACGCAGAGACCAAGCATCTCTAGATAGAAGTCAGGATCAGCAAATCCATTCAGCTCTGAGAAGTTTTGTTGGACGTCTTAAATCTCTGGGGCTCTTACCTAAGCAGGTTATGGGCATCCCGGCTTTTAACAAACCCCTTGATCGGAACAGACTCTCAGGATTTCTGTATAACATTTCCATGTACCTCCAGGAGATGAGTGCTGAGCTGGATGATCACCGAGAGTCTTTTAGCGATGAGCAGTTTTGGGAGAACTTGTTGTATTATTTCTTTCAGCCTGATGGTGGAGTTCCATTTGGGCAATGGGAGGGGAGGGTTCCTCCAAGGCCAAGTTTCAGGCTCCAGGACCTCTTCTTCTCTCTAAGAGGCAGTCCACATTGGGATGGATTACTAGGTCTGGTACAGAGCATCTTGAACTTTATAGAGAGGCAGCCGCAGAGACCTATCCTTACGCTTGTGTCCCAAAACTGGAAGACCATCAGTGCCTTGCTTGACACTGCCCTGCAAGCTCTTGTCAGTGGGACCTATGCCCAAGCCAGTGCAGGTCTCCAGGGATTCATCTGTGTCCTGAAAGGGCAAAATGATTGCAATTTCAACCTGACTTGGTTGCAGCAGCTCCTTACATTTCTGGAAACAAGGAACTGGAAACCTGTGGTAAATGTGCACCCCATAAGCGTGGCCAGCGACCACAGGGATGGCTCTCCTTCCACAGGACGCTTGAAACCATTTAGCATTCCGCCTAAGGTCCTACATGAAGAGAACCTGAACTCCAGCAATGCGTCCTACGATGTGGGAAATCTTGGTTCCATGCAAACTATGCTCTTGCAGGCCCTGTCAAGGTCCAGTGCGGGAGAAAGGGCAGTGCAGTTTGCTGAGCATAACCCTGCCCTCCTACAGGGCCTTGATGGTCTCAGGCATGGTCTTCTGCGCAGAGTGGGCAACACTGTATACAGTAACTTGAAAAGGAAGGTGTCCCGGGTGACCGCGGCATTGCTGGATGATCTTGAGAGCATGGTGGAGGAGCCAATGTCCAGTCACCAGGAAAGATGCTCTGTGGGCAAGTTTACTTCTACATTCTACAGTTTAACAATTTTATCAAATTACCAGTGAATTCTGTGTAACTTGCCTTTAGAACAATATTTTATAGCACAATTTGTTGCACATTACTTTAAAAGTATATAGAACTTTTAGGGTTGTCGTATGCTTCAGAGTACCTGAAATCACAAAGGGCATGCTATGGAGATCTTTGTCACTCTAAATCCTATGATCTAGATAATCTACCCACCCTATTGTTGATGGTAGTAACCATATACTCCTGGCATTATGTGCCCAGCTATGCTATTGTACTGAGCCCAATTGTAAGAAGTTCCCATTTTGTTTCCTGCAATTCATTACCAACCCTCTGCGATTATCAGTGATTTGTATCAATGCACAAACTCACTCATCTAAGTTTCCACTTTCTTTCTTTACACAGGTGACCTGAGACAATTGATTTTGTGGTGAGTATTTTTTTCATACTTTAATTTATATTTTTGCAGAATGTAATTTCGAAAGTATCTGCATTTATAGTGGAATAAACTTTGTCACACAGGGGCATTAGACATAACCTGACATGGAATGCTCAGGCGATGGGATTCACCTCACAAGGTTTACCCAGTAGACCCTCTTTCATGTTCTGTGGGTCTTCTGAGGAAGAAAAAAACACTACAAGACATCAGCCCTCATCTAAAAGATCTAAACTTCACCCAACATATCATAATCAAACAGAAAAAGACCTCTCAGTCTCGGCTGAAATCCTGGAGGCTGCATGCAATGCCTCTATACCTGGCCTCACTGGAGTTTCAAACTTCACTGTTTTCCTCTACTGTACTCTTTTCGATGGGAGTGAGGCCACACTGGACCCTGAGACCCACATAATGCCTGACCTGCATGATAGCTGCTCTAATGCAGCGTGGTATCTCTCTGCTGCGGAGGAAGATTTTCTCTGGGTACATGTGTGCAGTGAATTCTTTGCACAAGAGTTCAATAATACAGTTTGTGCCAACTCTTCCTTCTGGCTTCAGAGAGCCCATCAGGTATTAACAAGAGATTGTATAGACAGTCAAATAACTAGTCAAATGTAAAAGAAAACATCTTTCTTTGCAGATTTTTGTTTTGATTTGTCTGACATGTTGAAACTGTTAAATTCTTTTCTATCAGGCTGCTATTACCAAGGATTACTATTATCTCAACCAGTCAAGTATCGATGACCTTTGCCTTCAACTCTCCATGGAAGTTTCTGGAAGTTCTGCTAGCGATGCATCTGAGGACTGCTTAGCATTGCTTAGCACAGGTTCTTTGAGTGCCCACGATTTCAGGAGGTGTTTTCTTCCCAACAGTTCTGTGCTGATTTCAGCCTTGTGTGGCAACGCGTCCTCATCTTTGCCCCAGAATGCCTGGGCAGAGGAGTACTGCTCTAAAACCCTGCTCACAGACTCCCACATCTCCAAAGACAGGCTCTGTGACTTCTCAAAATGGACAGTGGCACATTTAGCCAACTCAAGCATCCTTGGGCTGTGTGGTCACACAGGAGGCCTGAGGGATTACATCTGCAAGAACATGACGCGTTACCTCATGCTGGCTCGTATACAACCCTCACTGTTAGGATACTGCAGTGCCACAGAACAGAGCCAGTGCATCCTCCAGCAGATGTTCAACATGCTGCCCGCCCCGTTCGACTTTGATACATCTCAGCTCTGCAGGAACCCTATACCGATCCTGCAGGAGGCCTTGGACAAGTTAAGCCTGTGTGAGGGTGTGATGGACGAGCACATGGGCTGGCTGGCCACCGTGAGCTACGTGCTGCGCATACTGGACTTCGTGGTGGGGCTTTCGGCCGGGCTGGAAGAGAGGGAACAGGAAGTGCGCCAGGGCCTTGGCCAAGCGATTCTCCTCTCCAGCCTCCTGGACAACGCCTCCTTCTGGGCAACCCTGAGGCCAGATGCAGCCGATAGTGTGCTCCAGACTGTCAGTGTCTTTCTCAGACGAGAGAGAAACCCAGCTCTCAAAGAGGATCTCCTAGGCTGTTTTAGCGTATGTGCACTGTCATGCTCTTCTATCATCTATATATATATCTGTCTTCCTTGAAAGTCTACACACGGTGGTATGTTCTTGCTTTTTTCCCCTTGCCAATAGCCCGTCCTGTGGGATCTCATTCAGAAGGAAGATAACTCCACTGCACTGAGATTTCTAATGCAGGTAAAACTAGCAAGCCAATCAGAACGGGACTAGAAACAGATCATTACATTTACTAGATATGTGTAGCAGTTTTTCTAGTCTCACTAGTGCAGAACAGAAGCAGCTACATTATGCTACATTATACATATCTGCAAAATACCAGGCTGTTTGCAAAATTAAAAGCTGTGAATACATCAGTGTGCACCAGACCGTCCTTATTCCTCCACCTGAGAAATACTTGAGTCAGCATTTGTTTTGTTGATAGACATGCTAAGAATTTTGCTTTTATACCAATTTATACATTCATACATTTTGTTTGACATCTTGATCGCTGCTTGTCTAGGAATATATGCAGATGCCAAGTGACAGGATACGCACCCTTGTGATGTCTGCAGAAAAGGAGGCAGTGAAGAGGTTCCTGTCTCACGTCCATCAGACCTGGGACCAGACACAAGTGGAGATGATACAGGTGGTCAGCCAGCCAATGGAACGACACCATTTCTGATGATGTTGCCATGTTCATTCTTTCATTTTCATGAAAATGCTCTTCTGTATTCTCTTTATGGTGTCCCAAAGGCTTCCCCAAAAGAACAGGAAGCCATGGAGACTATGACTGCCGCATTCATTCACAAATTCCCACGGGTGACGCCAGAACTATTTGTTGACCTCTCACAGTTCATACCATACATGGCTGTATCTGACATCATGAGCCTCCCTGCATCATTAATGACCAACGACAGTGTGTGAGTGGATAAGCATTATTGATAAACTGTGATACTTGGCAGAAATTTAACTGGAAGATGGGTTCATGTATTTGACAGTGTTCACACTGTTTCAGGTTGATAGCTATTCGTGATCATAGCTCTGAGATGAATTCTCCTCAGAAGCAAGCTTTTGCTAAACGCCTCATGCAGTCAGCTGTGGTGGGGGATGTTCCTTCCTGGCCACCATACTTCCTCACCTCCATTCTTCCCCTCCTCCCACACCTTCCTGTCAGCCACTTCCAGCAGTTGACATCCCAGCAGGTTGGTAACAAACACCAGTAAAATGTATGCAGAAAAAAGTCCATGAAAAAGACTAACATTCAGAGGTGTACCCCACAGCTCAGCCCCCTGGTGGAATTTTTTGCAAACAGCAGCCTAGATGCCACAAGGGGGCGCCACGTGCTTCGCACTCTGTTCAGCAAAAGGAAGAATCTCACAAGTGATGCAATAATGAGGTAATTCATTTCTCCAAACAGCAATGTTTGACAGGTGTACAACAGATAGATGACATATTCCTCTGCTACAGGTTAGGCATCCTAATGTGTTACCTGAATTCAGAGGAATTACAGCGTTTCCTGTCTGCAACACCTGTCTCACCTGCACTGTGGCATCATCTTGCTAAATGTATTTCTGAAGGCCATGTAAGCAGCAGTGGCAGAGTGAGTTTATATGTTAATTTTATGTTAATTTCCTGAGTAATGTATTTCTGTGTATTTTAAACGTTGCAGCATTGTTTAAGTATTGCTACTATAGCAACAGTTGTCAGGAACAGGTTCTCTTGTTTGCAGCTTTCCCATTGGCTGGGCATTGCCTTTAAATCTCTGAATGCCAGTATCTTGTCTTCACCGGTACTGGATTCTCTGCATGGGGTGTTACCCCAGCTAGGTGTCTCATTTCTGCAATCGCTGTCCTCCGCTGAACTTTTGGAGCTCTTCCCTCTGCCTGGTATACCCAGTTTTCCACCCGCACAGGTATGCACAGGGAAGAGCACATATGCATGCAAACCCAAATCGATTCATTTGAATTTAACTGTGCCTTCCTCTTTCCATGGCAGGCATTCCAGATTTTGAGCAAAATATCCCAAGAAACAAATGTAAGTTTGTGTCACAGGATCCATGGAATAAAGTTTATTCAGTCAGAACCACTTGTATTCATTTGGCTTTCCTGTTTTAGATCAGTGCCAACACACTGTGCCGGCTTAGGCCTTTGTTTCCGGGTTTGGCTCCTACCTTCCTTAGAAACATGACTGTACCTGAATCAGAGGAAAGCATCGACTGTCAGTGCTGGAGCTCTCTGCTGGCTGACTTGCAGCCTGCCCAACGGGCAATGGTGCACAGCGCCCTGGAACAGGTGTCAGATCCACCAACAGATACCACAGAGAGTGTTTACTTGTTCTTACAAGGCCTTTTTTTATTCCATAGCCATGTGATCTACCTTTGATAGTTCTGTTTTAAATGGGAGCATGCTAACTTGGTCTGAACTTGGTGTTCTTGGTCTGAAGGCTCTGGCCCGTTTATCCGCAAACATCACACTGTACCTTCAGTGCCTCTCACCATTTGTTCCTCTGAAAAAACTGGCCTCAGAACTCGATGGACACACAATCAGACGTCATATTTCTCTGTACAGGAACATGCGCTGGGCACCTCAGCAGGTAACATATAATTGCTTTCCCGTACCTTTTTATTGACTTACTGTAATTAATTAATTAATTACCCTACAAACGTGAAGTCTTATTGAGCAGGCCTGACCAGACAAAGCTGATGGTCACGTTTATTTGCAGCAGCTCATTGGTTATGCTTCAGATACGTCTTTCAGTAAATTAATACGAAGAACCTCCCAGCTACCATCAAACAAATTGGTCTCACTGTAGTACAATAGCCTCCACATGAGGATATGAATTAGTAATGGCGGCATTAGAGAGATTTGGTTTTAGCCAAAGTTGTATCACATTCAATCTTGACCGCTGTCCAACTACTCAAGTTTTTCATTCAACAGGCTCAGCTACTATTTGGCATGATTCAGCAGTCTGGAAACATTACAAGAGAAACAGTACTGTAAGTGACATCACTGGTACCTTTTTTAAATGACTGTGGTCTCATTAACCTTTGACATTTTGACATTTTGGCTCCTCTGAACACGTCTATCCATATGTCCCTGTAGCAGGACCACATACGAGAGATAACATAATCCTTTATTAGTCCCACAATGGGGAAATTTCCAAAATACGTATACTTTAAGTCATATTATAATGCTTTAAGTCGCATTATAATGCGATCTGCACCACTGCATTCTCTTCCTCAGGCATTTAGGTAGCATCGCAGGTGGCATGAGCTGCATTAGGCTACGACTTTGGGCTAACGAGTCAGGCTTTCCTGAGCTGCTGAAGTTTATTGCGGACTTGCCAGGAGGACTGACGCCAGCACTGGTGAGAATATACAGAAGATACACGTCACACATATTCGGGCTGTTGAGATTCACTCGTCTCTGCTGTGTTTCCGATTGCAATGCCAAGACAAAGTCTACCACGCAGCCAGAGCAGCGTTTGTAACCAATGGCACTGATGAAGGGCCGTATTCACGTTTACCAGTAAATAACAACTAAATATGTCAATTCACTTTTTGTCCCACCAAACAGTCCTTCATTAGCTGCGTTTCAGCCATGTGGTAGCCTATTTAAACATTTTCACAAAACAAACAAACAAACAAAAAACAACTGCCTGCTCAAGCACCAATCTACATGACCTGAAGCACTGTGTGTCAGGATGTTATATATTCTTTAAAAAATAAACAAACAGAATTTGACCTATTATGTTTCAGAGGAAATGTGCAGTGGAGGAACTCAGGGCAAAACCAAATGTGGATCTGAATGGCTTCAGCCCTTGGTTTACTGCAGGATTACCGTAAGCCCAGGTCCACCGCTCCCTGTCCTGCGCTTTGTCACGCCCCCGGCCTCCTCCTCACCCTCCCTGTCCTGCGCTTTGTCACGCCCCCGGCCTCCTCCTCACCCTCCCTGTCCTGCGCTCTGTCACGCCCCCGGCCTCCTCCTCACCCTCCCTGTCATGTGTTGTTTTCCAGAGTGACGATGATCGAACACCTGTCCAACGCTTCACTCATGGCTGTCCTGAATCACATTCAGCGACACTTTATTGATTTCCTGCGGCTTCCGCGACACAAGCAGACGGCCTTGGCTGAGAAAGCTATTGATGTTCTTGTAAGAGTAATAGCCTGAATGGTGGAATTTAGGCAGAGTTTCAAAAGTTTCTATGGAAGCGGATGCAAGTATCGAAAAATCCATTAAAATTCATGGACAAGTTTTTCAATATCTATTCCAGTCAAAAGAATATTGTTTAATGCATGAAGGTACCTGAGACAACACACTTATAATCCTTACTAAGGCTTAATAAAGTTGAATCTATAATCTTATTTGCAACTGTATGAGGGTATTTCTGAGCACCATCTCTCCGGAGCCTCCCTGGACAGGCTGGGTCCACTCTTGCTGTTCCTGGATGGGGAGACACTGGCACAGGTGGACATGGACGCTCTGAAGTTGCGACTGGAAGATGTCAGGCAGTACTGCATGCCTTCAGATTCCTTCAGAGCAATGGCTGCCCTTCTTACAGAGAAGAGAATGCTGGGGTTCGCTTTTATCTTTGCCTTTATCTTGTTCTTGTTGTCTCAGTTTGTTTTGGCTCTGACGTAGTTACTGTTCCCCGTCATAGTGAGACAAAGGAATGGACAGTAGGAGACTTGGAGCAGGTTGGACGACTGGTGTTTGCTCTGTCACCCCAGCAGATACGATCTCTGCCACTGGTAAGAAGGAGAACAAAAAAACAATCACTTGACAGCAAAGGTTGACCACTAAAACTAAACTGGGGTATAATGTGTTCTCACACTGCATTGAAGGGCATGTTTCTATTAGGATGATTTAGGCAAAGACACGGTCGAGCAAGTTCTGCAGAGTCAGTTGCAGTGGAAAAACACAGCGCTTGGGAAAGTGTGCGCTGACCAGAAAGGACTCAAAGACAAGATCTACAGCCTCGTTCATGAGATCATCAAGGGGCGGAGGTGGGCGAAACGAGGTGAGACATATTTACGGCCTGTGCCCGTTCTGTCTGCTATGGTATACGCCGCTTCATCCCAAAACAATTTGCTCTGACCTTTATATGTGAAAGACTCTCCCTGCGTGCTCTTGGCAGGGCTGACGACCCCAAGTTGCGCAGACATCAGAGGGACCTTCCCCTCTGCCTGGCGCTGGTACTATCTGGGTCGAATGATGAGGAAGGAGCTGAAGGAATGTGTTGAGTTCTTGGGTCAGGACAGCACGCTCGATTCTGAGCAGCGGGGAGCGTTGTGGGCGGAGCTCAGGCCGGTGGGTCGGCCTTCACCCCCCATAAAACACTGGATCTTCTGCACCAACAGTCCTCAGACGAAAGTCTTGTTTTAATCTGTGTCTGCAAAACCAGGCCAGATGCTCCTGATCAGTAGTGGTGTGGTTAAGTGGTGGGATGGGGTTTGTTTTTCTGATAGATTTATAAGCCCGTGAAGAACCTGAGGCCAGAGGAGCTTCTCGAGCTGGGCTGTATCGTGACAGAGATGAGCGAGAGGGAGCTGCAGGGTGCCAGCTTGTCCAACTTGGCCGTGGTGGCTCATCTCGGGAGCTTTAATGAATGGAAATCAAAGAAAGTGAGTTTGACACTGTAGACCTTGTTCTTGATTTCCTACAAAGGCGTGAAGTGTTAAAGGCCATGTGGAAACTTTCCAATTGTTATTTGGAGAATGGTCTTGAGAAGCTATTTTTGGATAAGCAAGACCAGATCTCCATCTGTATCCATGTTCGTCTCACTGAGGTTTACAGTTGTGATTGTTTATTTGTAATGAGAAGCAAGAAAGTAGCAAGAAGAAGTCTTTGCATTAAATGTCTGTATTTTTATTGTAAAGTAAAATAAATTTTACAATAATTTTAAAATAAAAATAATAATAATTTAAAAATAATTTTAGCACTCCAACTAAAAAAAATACATGCTACAAACCTCATTTGAATACAGTAACATCTAAGCTCCCTTGACTTTGGGAACAGTGACTTCCATCTTAACGTGCAGCTGTAGCTGTAACTGGTGCTTTCTTTGACATTTTAGGTAGATGTATTCAAAACTTTTTGTCGGCCTATTTAAATCAACCATTTGCATGTTTTTTTTTCCAGATGAGAGCAGCTCTGCAGGGAATGTTGCGTCATTGGAAACGGAAGCCAGAAGATCTTGGAGTGGTAGAACTGGTTTCTCTTGGCCACCTGCTTTGTGGCCTCAGCACGGCAGAAATCACCCGGCTAGACCCTACACATCTCAGGTCATAAGAACATCCAGAATCGAAGGAAGCCATGCACTGAATCTCCCAATTCTGTAATATGAGACGTATATGTGTGTGTGTGTGTGTGTGTAGTGTAGCAGCTTCATTCCTGAGGGAGATGATGTTGCCTTGCTCTGAGGAGCAGGCCAAAGCCCTCACAGCACAACTCGCCAGCCCTCTGGGGTTTGGCCCAGTCAGCACCTGGGGAGCTGAGGTCTTCGCTGAGATTGGGACGCTGGCAGGTAGGGGATTATATTTACCACATCACCATGGCCAACTTGTGGACATCAGAACAAACACATTATTCAAATGTTTGTAATAAGAAAGGAGTGATTTGTTGTGGAAGGTTTAATAGAGTTTAGTTAATGTTTTTCAAAGTTAATGATAAGTCTTTTGTCCTCAGCTGGACTAGAGGACCTGGTGGTGTCTTCCCTTGTAAAGGAACAAATAGAAGGACTGACTCCATCAGCCATAGCGCTGATACCCCCAAGAAAGATGGCTGTAAGAGTTTATCATGTTCTGAATACTATGCAGGGCTAAGCCAGTGAGTTATCATGCAGCGAACTCCTGTATGCGTTGTTGACTTGAAACTGAACGAGCTCATTTCATGCAGTCAGAACTGTTCTTTTTTTAAAGGTGGTGTTCAGCGCTACTCAGCTGTCCTGGCTCAACTCCGAACAGGCATGTGCAGTTACGGAGGAGCAGTGGGGAGAACTGAGCAGTGAGCAGAGGCAGGCGCTGAGCAGGGCGCAGTACGAAGGCGACGTGATGTTTGGACACAGAGGTCAGACACAGCTCCTAGTGATTGCGCTCAGAGGTCAGACACAGCTCCTAGTGATTGCGCTCAGAGGTCAGACACAGCTCCTAGTGATTGCGTGCAGAGGTCAGACACAACTCCTAGTGATTGCGCTCAGCTGCCGATCTGCTCTGAGACATTTGAAAGGAACATCTCAAAATCCCAGTGTGTACGAAAGAAAACGAACCACGTAGTATAACACTAACTGACCGCTATTAGATTTCAGTTATTATTAGTATATGGATCTCTCCACTTTTTGGATGTTATGAACTTTACATTCCTTTAAAGTTGAAATATGGATTCCAGCATGGCAGCATGAAGCAACAAAAGCTTTTTTTACAAAAGCAAAAACAGGCTTATTTTTCATTCTACCGTTTTTATATTGTGTTTTGTGTGCAATTGGTTCAAAATATTTATTTATTATTGTACTATACTCTTTATTAATTACTGCAACTGTTAATATAACAGAGTATGTATTTGTGTCCACAGGCAGGAACGAAGCCCCAGTATGTATCGCTGACATCTTCAGTGCATGTGCATTGGTTTCACTCTGTACTCTGTTGCTTTTATTATAACCACCAACAAGACAGTAACTCTTTCATATATTTATTTGCTCTACTTGAATAAATTCTTAAATTTTTTGATTAAAAATCATCATGGAAAATCAGAAGTATTTTTCATTTGTTCAGATGAGAGAAACTTTGAGAATAGTGCACAGAATGGATGGTGTTGAACTGTAAGGTTTTTGAGAGTATACTGGTCCTCTTCTATTTTCTGCTCTAATCTTTTACCACCTCTTACACTTTGCACCAGCTGAAACTGTGAACAAACATATAAATTTGCCTGGTGCTAGATAATATTTAAGTACGCGGCTGATAAAAGCTAGAGATAATGTTTATACCTGTGGAATTTACATCCACATTTGTAATGCCCAGGTGGTCAAGGACGTAAATTTCCCAGTGCTGCTAAATACTTTTCCGCAATCTTCCGCAATTTTTGACAAAAATTACTTTATACCAACAATGAATAACTTTTCAACAGCTCCATCCCAAACTAAGCACCTTATTTCGCTAATTAAAAGATCTTTAACTGGCCGAATCAGGTGTGTTAGATGTGGGTTGGGAACTCCGCAGTAAGCTTAGCTCCATTATCTATTATGTTCTTGACTGTCCACTACTTCACCTGCCAGTAGTTGATCGGGTCACCTGTGTTCTATTTGACGACTGAGAGTAGCCAGTTTGCCGTGATTTGAGGCCTTCTGGGCATGGATATCTTCATCTGACGACTACTGAGTGGTGTAAGTTTTTCTTTCTTTTGCGAATATCCATAGCCCCATCCAATCAAAGCGTATATTATATTATATTATATTATATTATAAAATAAAATAAATACCAATACCGTCTAAATTCTAGACCACTGAAGATTTGCAAGCTTTATAAAAGTGAATTGTACACGTTGATCCAGTAGGTGGTGCAAGAAAATCGATTTAGCGTTAGTGGGCGTGTCCAAACGTCGTTTGTCTGTACGCGCACATGACGTATTTCCTGAGGAGCAGTGTGTGTGCCACCTCTTTAGTGGTCGTGGAGGGGAGTCTTATTTTTGTCTTGTTTATTTTTTTATATTCGCCGTTTTTCTGGCGATTTAATATGTGTTGGCTGCAATGTTGGCATTTCGGTCAAAAGATGACTTACTGAAAACAAGACATTGTGCTGTCCCTGCATCGCATAACGTGAGATGGAGCCGCCAAAGCTATCGCAAAGTTTCCCTATTGTACAGTAGATTTGTGTGTGTAGAGTTGTGAAGCAACGTTAGCTGGATACGACTGTGCCAAGAGTAGGCGAAAATATTTGTGCAGTCCGTGGAGCGTGTTGTCCGTAGCTGTAATTTTTGTCCGCCTCTAGTATTGCTGCGCCGTCCTGAGCTAAGCGTTTTACGCACGGGATCTAGATCCACTTGAGAGTAGCGCTTCAGACGAGCTTGGTGTTGAAACATGATGCCGCTGTTGGTGTAAGTAGCTATAATGTAGCTGGTGATCCTCACTGTATTGGAGCACCAGCGTTTCCAGGACGTCCAGGAAATCCCAGTCAGCCCGGGGAACAGCCTCATCAGAGGCGTCGAATAGTTTGTGTGTGTGGTACACAGGACTGGATGCGACGTGGGCCAGCGACCTCGCTGCAGTATCCAAGGGAAAGGGAGTATTGTAGAGTATCTTACTCGGAGCGGACTTCAAGTAACGTTACTTCCCGTACTCTGCGCGACTCAATGCCGCTGCTGGAAACCTTCACGGTGAGTTTTCCGTTGGGTTCATAAAAGTAGCAGTTCTGTAAATAAACTTGTAGCTTCTCAAGTGTCTAAATCAAACTTTTCAGTCGATGCCTTGTTTATTCTTCATTACCACGTAAACTGTTGACTCGCCCGATGTTCCAGTTGTCCATATCAATTTGAACGGGTTATTAATTTGGACGTTAGCACAAATGTTGCTGTTGAACCAAACTCAAACACGTTTGACATTAATCTCGCACAAGTTAAAATGCAGACGTTTATCCTTGGGTAGCTACCGTTTTGTCTACAGCTGGGATAAATCCTAGCTGCCTAAATTACTTATCTATCTTGTATGGATACTGTTGGTTGTAACTCCAAAATGTTTTGTTTTGAAGCTCTGCAGTTACTGTCTGACTACATGGGGTCGATAGATTACAACACAGTCCTTAAAGGACACTTTCGATATTAATCCCAGTTCGCTTCTGTATTTTGACACAACACTGGCTGTTAACACACATCTGTTCTTATATGTAACTTGTATCGGCAGTGCTTTCGCCTCTCATGCAGTTTTTAACGAAAAACGAGCAGTAATTGCTTTTGTTTCTCTCATTGCCAGTGCTTTTGTTCACATGCAGTACGCTGTGATTTTATTCCCCCCTGCTTGGATCGAGTTGAAAAATGGAAAAGGAAATGAATCTGATCTCATTGTTCTTTGCCTCCAGTCCAGCTTCCTGAGATTAAGGTACAAGACTATGAATCAGTCTTGACTGGAAAATGTCCCGCACGCACTGCTGGTTTTCAGTTGAAATATGCATTTTTGAGAAATTGGCCTCTCAATGTTTTTAAAATTGACTTGGAAAAAAGAAATTCACTGTTTAGTCAGTGAAGTTAGTTTTTAATATATATATATAAAATATTTCTAGTCGGTCAAATCCATAGACGGGCGCGTGCGTTTGTCACTGGAGTGGTGTTGACTAACCCAGGTGATGTCACAGGAGTGGGTGTACTTTGAAATCACTGTCTGCACTGCTTTAAAAGGATGTCGGGGAGGGTTCACACCTCTGTCTAGTTTTTGCCTCAGACTTGGTTCGAACAAAACATTTCGCACAGAAGTGAGTATTTTCTTGAGTTTTTTTTTTCCCCCTGATAAAATATTTGGACACTGCTTTATTGCTATAGAGAAACTGTAAAGATGAGTTACGTGTTTTTCTGATTTATTCCACTAGTGATTTGTTCTTAAATCTGTACTTACGATACTAGACTTCTGTCAGTACATGGGTATGTTGAAGTGAAGTAGATCCATTGTGGTTGATCTGTGTTGGATTGTTATGGCTGTGTGTTAATGATCTTGTGACAAAGAAGCTTTATGACTGTAGTAGGGATAATAATACTCTCTGGCATAGTGTGTGTGTGTGTGTGTGTGTGTGTGTGTGTGTAGTCCCCCCCTTCCTTTCTGGCTCTCATTATGTAAGATTACTTTTCTTCTATTTACACCTAATCTGCACCAGGCTGTTTTGCAGTGTTGTAGAAGCAATTATACCAAACGGTGATTTGATCTTTGCCAGAATTGTGTATTCAGATCATGAGTGACTGCAATTAATGAGTTTCATTCCATGGTTGCTGCATCACTCTGGAGCATTTTTTTAGTCACCAAGAGCTTTTACTAATAAAATGAATGTGATAACGGGCAATTTACTTCTGAGAACAGTGTTCTGAGAGCGTTGTGACCAGTGTTGGAGATTCTAGTTGAATGCTATAAGACACGAGAACTACTTTGTGAGCCTGTTGAGATTGGTTTAGAAATGTACTAATAATTTCTAATCATCACCGTATGCTATTGATCAAAGTGATCAGTCCTAATGTTTATCAAAAGCATGCAGCCTTGGCAATTTAATGAAATTAACAGTTTCAAAGTTTTATTTGCCACAAACGGTCATACACGGTATTTGTCATCCACAGAATATGAAACTAGGTAGAAGTTAAAATTTTCAATTTAAAATTTACAATACAGGAGAGGAGCTCCCACCCTGTCCTCATCAACGGTACGGCAGTGGAAAGAGTAGAGTAATAGAACTTGGTCTAATGGAAGCATGCTTGGGTTTAACTGAACGAGACTTTATCAATAGCAGGAGTATAGTAAAATATCAACGAGGACATCAGGTTGCAGAATTATCTTTTTACATGCCATTCTAAACATAAAGGAAATATGAATCAGGTTTAATCCATTGTCAGTGAACGGGCTTACCATTCCTAGGGAAGGACGCATTCCTTCTCAAGTTTCTAACTTGACAACATAGTTTGAGGTGTTTTTGTAGCCAATAGGCGAGAGAGAGATGCTGTGCGAATACGACTGAAACATCAATGATCTGCCATGTGGTAACATTACAGTCTTAATGGCTAATCAGCTAATGAACTAAGTGCACCTCATAATGGACCAGCTGGATAACCATTTCGTTGATAATCATGGCAGATCCTTCAGTTCATGTGTTCCAGTAGGCTAGCAACCTTTATGGAAGTTGTGTTAATGACATTTTTCATCCAGTTTACTGTTAGTTCGTTGAAAGTGGCAACATTTGGGCCAAATGGGTTCCCCCCCCCCCCCCCCCCTCCCTTCCCTTGTAGTTCCATTGCTCTTGCAAATGCTCGTTAATTCAAGTAAGTTTTCAGTGACTTGCAGAGAACTTGACGTTTTTCTGATCGTCTGGGCCTGTACGTTATAAGTGTGTCATACTAGCTTCAAGGAAAAATCCATACGAGTCGACCTTGTTACTGCAAGTAACTTCAACACAAAGTTGCCATAAATGTAGAATTTACAGATGTTTTATTAAAAATTGAGGGATTCATGCATCTTGTGTTCAGATTATAATTCGAATTGCCACAATTTCCGATCCACAAACTCTCATACAGTACTTAGCCTGCTGCCTTAGTAGTTAAACAGTAACTGGTTGTTGCAAACTTTTGTTAAAATTATGGTCATAACAAAGTTTCTGGGTGTTGGATAAACAAAACAGATTCAAAACACTCGAGGCTAATTAAGCACAGCATTGGACTATTTGTACTTTGGACTATTTGTACTTTGTTACTGTGAGATTTTTTTTTTCTTCTTCTTTTTCTTTTGGTTAAAAGAATTTTTAAATTTATTTTTATTTATCACTGCTAAATCTCCCCCCCCCCCCATTTGAGTTCCCATTTGAGCAGTTAGCCTGCCTTCTGTTTCTTTTGCTCAAATTTTCTGTGGTACTTTTGCATACTTTTGTTTGTTTGTTTGTTTGTTTTATCCCTTCCGTCACGCTGATCGTGCTCGAGCGCTGAATAGTGGAAGAACAGGTAGAGCTGGAGCAGAGTCCCTACAAAGGCATAAATATAACTGCATTCTTTTGACATTGTGCCGGTAAAGGCTGTACTTCAGCCAGAGTCCCCGTGGACAAATAACAAAAAACCTGCTCGTTTTGCAGGCAGTGGGGAGGAACAGCACAGGTTCTGTGGTTTGTTTAACTGCTGAAACACTTTGTCACCACCAAGAATAAGGGGGGGAAAAAAAACCCCGAAAAGAACACGGGTATATCGACCTTTTCAGCATTTCCCTATATCGGGCTTCAGGACAATCGGGCTTCGAAGAGCGGTTACGTGAACTCTGTGAATGCTGCTCCTGGAGATGCTTCCCCTAATGTTTCAGCAGAGAGCAGACTGAGGACCAGCACAAAAGAACATGGAGAGGATGAATGTGTCTGGCTGCAGAGCTCTCTGTACTTCCTTTCGTCAGCTGGTGTTTGGTGCAGGGAGTGGTGGAGATCAGCTACCCGATTACAGAGATAAGAGACGCTGCTTTTATTGTACAGGACACTGTACTGGAAGGAAGAAAACTTTACACAACAGTGTGGGTTTTTTTTTTTTTTTGTAACCCAGTATTTGGACATCTTTGTATAACCTGTTTTGTTTTTCCCCCCCTTTCTCTTCTTTTGTTTGGGTTTAAGTCAATAGATTATATTTGAATGTAGGTATATGCTGCTCTTGGCCCAAGTTACCTCACTGAAGTAAAACTGGGCCCAAGTACAGTGACATGATCGCAGGCTCTTAAAGAATCCAGGTCTATGTGTAAGTTGTACTTGGATCATACATGATCAGAGGGCTCTCTGGCGTTATCCACCCTCCTCCTCACCCTTTGAAGTGTTTCTTGGAACCCTCAACCCATTTTCACATGCAGATGATCATGCATTATTGCCTAATTCACTGCATCCTGGGCGTGGACTGTGAACTGAGTTGGCATTTGAGCTGGTGCCTCACTGTTACAGATTCTCCATTTCCAGCTAATCGTTTTTTGGTGCTGCTGACGATCAGATACGACTCCTGTATACGTGCTCGGCAAAGTCCGAGGTTTTCAAAAACGGAAACCGTTCAAATTGGCCTTTTCAGGCAGTCCTTGGTCAGGGTTTGCTCTGTCCAGCTTGGCTGCCTGACGAGAAAAAGGCAAGTTTAAGCAATTAGGGAGTTTATGCCCAGTTAAAAATCAATGTTGTCCTCCTGCCCCTGTCCTGCTTCATTAACCTATGGACACACTAACATACTTAGTCGCACTGTGAACATGTGAAATGATGACCATTATATAGTAAAGAAGCAGGATCAAATGCACTGCAGCTACTAAAATCATCTACAGTAGTTTGTTTGGTTTGCAGGCGTGTACAGGAACGTCTGTGGTACAGGAACGTCTGTGGTACAGGAACGTCTGTGGTACAGGAACGTCTGTGGCTGTGTAGCCCTTGGCCTGGGTGTAATGGATATGGTGCAGTTCCAGTGTGTGGGGGGTTTTTTTTGTTTGCTTTTGAGCACCTCCAGTTTTAGGCAGAGAGGCACCTTGAAATGGCTGTGGGTTCTGCCAGTTCTGGTCTGTTTGTTGTTGTTTTTTTTAATTTTACAGACAGTAATTTGTTTATGATATTTGGTGGCTTTTGGATGTATATTAAACACGGTGTTTTAAGCTGCGTCGAGCCAGAATGTCGTTCTGTTTAATTAGCCGAGGTGTTCGGTTAACATTTATCACCCAAGAGCACTAAACGAGCTGTGGAAGCTGCACGTGTCCAGAGTGAATTACAGGTGCTGCCTTACCCTCATTGATAATTTATGGACTTATTGCATGGTCCCTCTATGGTGTGCATTATTACTGTTTTGGGTGACTCATTCCAGCTCCTTCCTTCTCTCCTCTACCAGGTGACCCCAGAGCGTTGTTGACTCCACCGCGGCCTCCTCCACTAACCCCGCCCCGCTTCATGCTCTCTGGGCGTCTCGCACCTGACAGAGGGGTGTCCCGTTGAGGGACCGCGTTGCACCAAGAACCGCCCGACCTCCCCTCCCTCCCTCTCCCCCCCTCCCCTGTCTCGGTGACCTCCGGCCCTCTCTGATGGATCGTCGGCTGGTCTCCCTGCTGCTCACTACGCTGCTCGCTCTCCTGACTTCCGAGGCACTGCCGGCCCGGGGACAGAAGGTCTACACTAACACGTGGGCCGTCCACATCGCCGGGGGAGAGGAGGAAGCCAATCGGATAGCCAGGAAGCACGGCTTCGTTAACCACGGCAACGTGAGTACGCCGCTTCCGTTCACGTGCATGTTTCCACGTGGTTCGGGCTTCATGTGCTCCTAGAAAGAAAAGAGCTGGGTGTAATGGAGAAGAAATGACCTCGAGGGAGAGCTGGTTCTGCTCTGGATAACAGTCCTGGAAACACTGACGCTTGGAGAAGAGTGTTTAGACGCGAGTGAAGGATGTTCTCGTTTAGATCGTTCTAACGTTTCATGGCTCTGAAGGGGTTAAGTGGTGGGTTTTGGTACTGCTTTGGTTACCCACAGGACTTTGCAGAACACACAATTTTCAAAGGCAAAAGCATGAGATTTGTTTGACTGATGGTTTATAATTAGGA
>JAOXYF010000001.1:5175300-5189901 GCA_028565775.1 Sternarchorhynchus goeldii | reverse complement strand
CCCCCCCCCCCTTTTTTTTTTCCCTCCCAAATCTATTTATTTATTTATTTATTTATTTATTTACTTATTTATTTTTAATTTGACTTCCGACGCCTGTTGGTACCACGGGTGTAAGGAATAGCTTCGTCACTGTCTGACCTGTGTGGAAACTGTCTGAATCACCCTGTGGTGATGATCGGCTGAATCTCTCGGTTATTGAGTTGTAGTTAGGCTGACGGTGTGATCTCATAAGTGTTTGATCACTGTTTTGGAGTTGCCAGATGGGCAGGTTTGTTCTGCTGTGGGTGGGATTCGAGCTCTAATTAATGTGTTGCTTTATAATGGGTTGGTTTCTAAACCAAAACGCTTCAATGCTCTAAAGGGGGATTTTGAAATTGATGTTGGGTTGAGGAGCAAGAATAGCCGTGTTTTAGTCACGGGTCTGTTAAATTTGTGGATTTAAAAGTCCTGATGTCTTATGTTTCCCACAATTAATTGTTTGTTTATTTTCCTAAGCACTTGTCTTAGCAGATGTGCTTGCAGCTCAGGGCAGAATATGTGCGTGGTCTCGGTGGTGTTAACGGCCTCCTACTGTTCAGACTCACTGTCTGACGTCTGACTCAGTTTTGCTAATATACCTTTTTATTTATTTTGCTCTGACCTTTTCTTGCTGGGAAGCCACTGTGTTTTGTGTAAATAGGAATTACACACCTGGCCTGTACCCAGACCTGCAGTGTTTGAGTTGTGTACTGCTGGCTGGCTTTGAAAAGTGTATCAGTTGTGTAACGAGAGTCGCTACGCACCTAATGTTTTTAGCGCACACTCTGCGGCGGCGCTGAACGAGAGGGTCCTTTCAGATAGGCTGGCTTTTTTACTTTTTCGTTCCAGCTGGTTGTCGATGTGATGGTCCTGGGTTCAGCCTGGGTTCCTGAGGTTGTAATTGCAGACTAGGGTTGGCATGGTAACATTTTGTTCTCATCTGCTTGGACCTTTGACGGTCCAGAGCCATGAAGGTTGCATTCTCTCACGTAGCAACCAGTTATTTTAAAATCAGTAAAAGTTCTACAAATATAATATTTTTTAAATATCTACAAAAGTCTCTTAATTTAGAGGGTAAAAATGGACTCTTTTTTTTTTTTTTTAATGACTTTGGACAGAATAGCTTTTTAGTGTCCTAAATGGTGGTGTTGAAGTCAGTTGCTTGGAGGGAATGGTAATACTGCAGTGCTGAATGGTAATACTGCAGTGCTGAATGGTAATACTGCAGTGCTGAATCAGTCTTCAGAAATGGGATCCCTGCACTGCATTAAACGCCATGAAATGCAGCAGGTGAAGGTTTGATGTACTGCTGAAACGCAACAACGCACAAGCCTCCACACACCCCTCCTCCATTAAAGCATCCCCCTTAAATGAAAGCAGGTCGGCCAGCTAGGCTGCGACCTGTTGGGACGCGAGATATTTCAGGCTGAAAGAGCTTTAATAAATGAGGCAACTCGATTATAGTAATGAGAGGCGTTGTGATCAGATTTATGATGGAAGGCTTTAAATATACTGGAGCCTGGGACTTCAGGTGGGGAATTCCTCTGGATCCTGGAAAATGCACAGATACCTCCTCTCCTTCTTTTGGATCCTGGTTGCTGATCTTGATGGCACAAGGAAAGGCCTCTCAGCTGATTTTTATTAGTGTCTTACATGGAATGGTGTCTTGATTTTTAAAAAATGTTTTTTTCTTTCATTGTAATTCACCATCTACCTTTTATGTGGTAGAAAGACCATGATGTCAACAACTAAGCACACGTTACCCCCCCGCCCCCCTTTCATTTGTAGTTTCTCAGGATTGTGTTCAAAGCTGTTTCTATACAGTCTGACAACAAGGGTTTAAATTCCCAGAATGGATCTGCTGAAGCATGTGTGCAGCTGTGAAAGCAGGGCTGATGCAGGTGTTGTGAGCATGTGGAAGGAAGGCAAGATCATAGAATACAGCTGAGCTTTTTATGGCAGATCGTTATCCCACGAGACCTTCTCTTCCACCATTACAAGCTACTAAATACTGACTTTTGCATGCCAGCGGCTCTGCTGTGCTATCGTACAGAAAAAAACAGATTAATTACATCAGAGACTGTCATTAGTAAATACATGATTGATTGACTCTTGTTTTTTTTTTTTAAATACCATTGTATGAAGGTCACTCTGCTTTCTGCATTTGCAAATATTTGATTTAAAAAGTGAGTTTACAAGAAATTGAACTTTGTTATGGTTCATTCGAGTCAACATTTTCCTCAGTCTTGGACTTTGACAGTCTGCTTTGTTGCTCCATCATGCTACGCCAGTTCTGTTGCTCAATTCCAAGCATCAACGCACTCATTTTATTCAACATCTTTCCCTTCTGCTCACATGCTTTACTGATGTTTTGCAATGTGGAGAATTTGAGTGTTTTATTGTGGTATATTAGCAATATCATCTCAAATAGGATTTGTGCTTTTCCTCACACCAGATGTTTGGTTAGTCGCTGCTGTTCACCTACAACATGAAGACTTTAGAGTAGAAGGTCCTGTCTAAGTGTTAAAAAACATCACTAATGAAGGAATTCAGTCTTTGGTTTGGGGGAATGCACTGTGACTGTCATGAGACTGCTCTGCTCTGCTCTGCTCTGCTCTACTGGTTGTCAGCAGATTATTATTTATTGCCCCCCCCCCCTATTCTCTGAAAGCCAAAAACACAACATTCTTCCCCTCCAGTGTTTAATGTACCATCAGCTGTCAGGGCTTCTAATATCTTACCATTTTCAGAAATGGGTTTTCACTTTGACTTTGACTGGCCGTGCTGATCCTTTCATGGTGTAAGAGAGGGAGCACCTGAGTCTCGTGGAGTCTGCTGCGTTACGCTCGTGACCTCAGCCGCAGAAAGGCAGGTTCCAATATGCTCCTCACCTTTGTTTCTTAGTTCTGAAGTCGACTGTATTTGGGCCCCAGAGCTTTAAAAAAAGCAGCAACTGATAACTAGCTAGGACTGTCTCACAGTTTGTTTGTTTATCTTGTTACTGAGCTCTTCGTTTGAATTGTGTCCTTCCTTTGTGCCGAGGGTTTCCTGAAGCTGTTAGTCACTTGCTATATAATGGTTTACCTAAATTTGGTTTTATCTCATTTAATTTGGTCTTTGCTGACCAAATGATGCATCTGAAATGCCACTCTTGGGGTTTGTTTCTCTTGCTCGTTGTATACAAACAAAACCAGGGAAATATGATACTTTTACCTTTCAGCATTTTGAGGTAAATATCAGTGGATGTTTTTCATCCTTTCATAACGTTTCCAGAACCATTTTCTTGGTTTGGTTTTCGAGCGCTAGGGTAAGGGCATCGCGTTGGCACAGGTGTGTAGAAGAGAGCGGGTGTGAGATTGGTGCCGGCGGTATAGTTGTCTTGCACCATTGTGAGCCGAGTTGTACTTGAGTTGTACTCGCTCAAGTTCATCATTTTTTTTTTTTTTATTCTTCTTGTTCTTTTTTTCCTGTTTTTTTGATGAAGTAGGCTTTGTTGAAGCTTGGTAACGGGAGTGTATTTCGCTCTGATCACGGCGCCAGCCAGAAGGTGCTCTCTGCTTTAGAAAACGGCTGCACAACACCACGGATCGTTCAGAGTTTAGGTGCTCGGGCGCTTTCGCCTCCCTGTTCACGGCCATCGTACGTTTGTGAAATGTTCAGACCTTCCCCCACAAACGATAAGTAGCTGCGTCCCTATTTTGAATGGAGCAGATTTTGAACAGTATATAAAAGAAACAAACATTCATGGGAACCGCAATCGTGTTTTCCGCTCAGACCCCCTCCCCCTCTCCCCCCACCCCCTCAGGGTGCCAGTAGCATTGTGGGTCTGGGGGTGATGTACCATACCTCTTTTTAGCTTACAGTAATTCCTGTCCCTAAAAATGGAGCTTTGGTGGGTAAATGTGAAACAGACGTCCTGAGATCAAAAATGACTCGAATGAGGGTCAGGGTGGGAGGTGCTGGCAGGGACATAACAGAGCACATAATTGGCCCTTGGAGAGCTTTTGACTGTGGCTTACAAGGCAGTGTGGAGAAACTGGCAGGTCCACTACCAAGCCTGTGGCCAAGCCCAGTGTGACTGGTTCAGCTGCGTTGCACAAATGCTTTTAAATCGTAATACATCTCGGTTCAAGAGCCTTGAACGTATTTTGGCCTTTTTTCTTTTAAAACCTTTTGTAACCTTTATTCTCTTGTGTTGGACTGGCTTTCATACCAAGGTAGGTGAGTGTGGTGGGGGGCAATAAGACAAATTGGACCACTGAAGATAAAAGTTGCAACAGAGTAGCTGTGTGCTGACTAGCTGGAGCATTGCTTTGACCCCTGTCCACCCTGTTTGACCTGCCATTTGGGGTTTTTTGTTTTGATTTGTTTGGTGTTTTGTTTTTTGTTTAATTGAATTGCGATTGGCTCCAAGAGTGTCTCTCAATAATAAGCTTTGGATACACCTGCAGAGCTAATCTATCTCCAGAACGTTCACAGTTGACATCAGCTTGATTTGAGACGCTTCATGGTTTCTTTCTTTTTGTTTGTTAGTCTTTGTTTCCCCAATCACAGTGGAATGCTTCCATTCCTTTATGGGGCCGTGTTACTGCGCCCCCTGTAGGCAAATCTCTGGGAAATGAGAGCTATGAGGGTGATCAGGTGGGCTTATGAAGGTGGGTAACACAAAAGGACCCAGCTTCTGCGGCAGCAGAGCCTCGTTCTTGCTCTGGTGGTCCTTGTACAGTTCGAGGTCCTGAACTCGAAGAATTATGGCAGTAGATATTGTGCATGTTTACATCCTAACGGTGCAAAATGTCAACAGCCAGGAACACCCTGTTCCAGTTACTGTTGTCTGTGGTTCTTTCTTAATTCCAGCAGAATTGGTTTTGCTGGGGTGGGGGTGGGGGGTTTAACCAGTAATCTGAGTAATCTTTTAATGTCTACTGCTTCTGTTAAGATGGCCTTGTATATAGATACTGGGTCTATACAGGGTGGAGCTGTTTGTTTTTTAATACACATTTAAGGCTTTAAATGTTGACTAAATTCAAATGCATCATGGGAGGTGCAGAGTTTTTTTTTTTTTTCTTCTCTGCATGAAACTGCTGTTTACGTTTTGACCAAAGTGCTTGCATTCCACAACCAACTGTGTGGTTTCAAAAACATGATACAGAGGAGAGGAATTCTTCAGCTCTGACTCACTCATCTTTATAGCACGAGTGAGCGGTTCTCCAAGGCCAGGCCGCCCGTTTCGCGATCCTGGTGATGGGTGCTGGTGTGGCTGCCCCGACGGAGCCGGCCAGCGTCTCCACCCGCCAGCATCAGGTCTGAGGACCTGCCGCGGCCCGTCCGTCTCGCCCACGCCCTGGCAATAACGGTCTGCAAGCGTCTTCTCGGCAGCACTCTCTCAGTCGCTGACCCTTTTTAACCTGGTACACGGGTTTAGACGGTCTGTTTACTCAAGCATCGAGGGTCGAGAACCCCTTTTATACGTCACCCCTACTACACTCCTGGCAGCAATACTCCTTCAGCTTTGAAAACCACTAATGAAAAGTCTTCCCCCATCTTAAATTCTCATTACACGCTTAAGTTTTTACTTTGTTGGCCCACTAGCTCTGAGTGGTATGCAGCATGAAGAAGTGAACCAGAGCATCTGATTTAAGGGAGCACTGAATGGAGGGAAATCTGTTGGTTTTAGAGCTAAACTTATGGGTTCCTTTAGTAGATATAATTAGCTTGCTAACCAGGGGTTTGTTTTTTGGGGGGGAGGGGTTTGTATGTGCTTTTGATTTGAAGGTCCCTAATGTTTTCCTACAGCCCCAGTGCAACATTTAAATGGTAATTTATGTGACGTGGAAAAGGTACATTGAAGCAAGTGTTGAGGAATTCATCCCTAAAAGAGCTGGGCACAGAGATATTGTTTTTAAACTCAGGTTTTGCTGTTTTTCACCCAACAGGGAGCCATAAGGTTCCTGGATCAAGCCGAAAGGATCATAACTAGAGTTGGGGGGGTTATGACCCATCCGTTCTGTCTGTACAAAGAGTGATGGATGTGAGATGTGATCCACCTTCAACTGAAAGACAAGCTCCAACACACAAGACGTGCTGGTGAGCATAGGGTATAACGTGAAGCGTCTGGGGTATAACGTGAAGCGTCTGGGGTGTGGTTTGGTTCCTGCAACTCCTACACAAAAACATTTTTTTTTTCTGAGTTTCCCAAGGTGCAAACTGGCCATTTCAGCAAGTTCCCTCCTCCACAGTAGGTTTGAGGCGGACACCCAAATCGTCTGTGGCCAGGGGGCGTGGGACTGTTTCTTTCTTTTGGCTGCCCCTTAACATCAAGGGCAATTACGTATGGGAGGGTGTTGGGGGTGTGGAGGAGGTGTGCCACACGCACAGCCAGCCGTTGAGGCATCCTGCAGTGAGTGATGAGTTAGCTTAATGGAGTTGAGCTTCAGACAGGTCAAAAGGGCCCTGTAACCAAACCCAGATGTGTCTACGGTACGAGTTTAATGTCTCCCTCATCAAGCATAGTCCTCACCTTCCACCCACGCTGGCTCCTAGTCTGTAAGCCAAAAAAACAACCGCCACCCCAGACCCCAGCGTCCTTCGGTATGGCGTTTGTAACTGAGCGGCGATGTCCGGTGTGACCCTAGCAAGTACTACTCCGTTACGTTGTCTGCATCGCAGGCGCCGAGTCCTCGGCTTAATTTGTCAAAGACTGTTTTGAGTACGTGCTCTGCCCTGCCGCTGTTAGGGAGATAAATCATCGGGTAAAGGTTATAGGAAAGCAATAACCGCTCGAAATGAATGAGACTGTGCGGACGTGAACAAGGGAACGCTTCAGCTTGGACTTCGTAAAATAAAAATCGCTCTAATAATGGCAAAGTTTGGGGTCGAGGTAATGTGGCATTTCTGAGGGGGGTGCGAGAGGGGGAGAGAATCTCTTGTCCAGGGCAGTTTGGTGTGGAGTACGTTCTCCAGGCTGGTGGTGGTCACTCTTTTCGCGTCACGGGCCACCTCTCTGGGACGGAAACCCGAGCAGCCTACGGCCAGCCCGGCGCAACCCCATCTGGCCTGTTCGCATAACGCTTCCCAGACGTGAACTCGAGAGTGTCGACGAGCCCAGGCCTGTGTCTGTGTGTGTTTGTGGCTTTAGTGGGTTGTGCATCAGAATGGCCTCTCGCACTACAAACAATTAACTTTGACCTAGGAGTCTGCAACTTGTAATCACTACACGGCAACGTATTGTGAAACACAGGAGGGTGTGGTGTGGTGTTTGTGTTTTAAATGGGCATCAATGTCATCATGGTAACGAGTAACTTGTCTTCTTTAGAAGGTATTGTTTGCCTGTTTCCTAACGTGCCTTAGACGACATCGCTGGATCATTTGTCATTGTTCCTGCTGCCAAGTAGTTTGCGCTCTGTGGGATTTGAGGAACGCTCTTTCTATGACTGTATAAGCAGAGTGCTTCGGTTCAGTTTGCACTGGGGGAAAGGCACAGCTGATTTGAAGCTTCACCATTAGTCATCGGTCGTCTTCTCATTTTTACAAATTGTGTTAAGTTCTTTTGTGATGGCAATTGGAGGTCATGGTCCAAATCGCATCATGGACCACCACTCCATTTAATCTTTGAAAATCCAGTTTATACTAGGAGCTCAGGGACTGTCCTTGACCCATGTCTCTTACCGCGTTTCCTTTGCAGGACCACACCTGGAGATGTGGACTTCAGCATATTAATCTTTCTCTTCGCATGCTTTGCATTTTCTTCTTAGTTTTTTTGTTGTTGTTGTTGTTGTTGTTGCTCCTGCCATCTGTTTCACTGGCCCTTGTAATTTTCAGCACTGTATGGAGTCGTGTGGCGCAGGCTTCTCCCGTGAATCTCTTATCTCAGTCTCCACCCCTCCGACACTCGAGGCCTGGAAGATGCCTGCTCACCTTCCGTGATCTCTGGCTCGGCTCCATGCTGCCACCGCTCCTGGTCCCCCAGTTCTGCCGCCTCCCCACCTCTCCTTACGCCCACTTTGTCTTTTTGCCTGGGATGGTTCTGCTTGACTTCTTGAAATGGTGCCACCTATGAGGCAGTCGGCTCTGTTCTACAAAACCAGAAAGAATATCTCATGGAGCCATTACCGGAGTGGAACACCACCCCTGAGGTGCGATTCCCCCAGGTGTTCCACACAGCTCAATGTTAGGAACATGTGGTTGCCATTTATCTCTGCTTGAAAGGCTTTTAGCTTTATTTTATCTTATTCAGGCAAATTTTATTTTTTTTTTCTGTTGTGTTTTAATTTTTTTTTTCTCCCCCCCTTGGAGACATGTGACCTTGAAGAAAATGTTGAGGCATCCTGCACTACCAGGGGATCCTAAAGGAAGCCTGCCTTTAGCACCCTGCTTATGTTCTCTGCCCATTTGTCTGGGCTTGTTGCATTTGTGAGTGGAATCTGTACTCATTCCACTCACAAATCTGTACTCTGAGTTCAAGAGGATTTGTTTTTTTTTCTTCTCAAAGCTGGTCATATTTGTTAGGGATTCTAAACAAAGAACCTTGACTGCAGTGACGAAGTGTTTGCTCGTCAGTTTAAGATTTTGAGCTCTCCTCACCCAAATGGAGCAGCTGGAGAATTAAATGAGTTCCGGGAGGGCGGGGGGGGGGGGTCTCTTTGAATAACTGAAGTGAATTTGACTCCCTTTGCACTCTACAGAATAACTTGGCAGGAATTTGACCACAGAGTCTCAGACAGGAAGCCTTGAAGGTTATAATTGGAGAGGTTCAGGCAACCAAGTTCATTCTGCCAACCTAGTTGTTGTCCCGAAACTCTGGCCAGCTGTCTCCATTTGGATCATCTGCCGCAATTCGGCAACTCTGGTTTCGCCCGACGTCCAACCCTGCCATTCCTGAACCTGCTTGTACACGATGTGCAAACCACATGGCTTAGCAATTACAGAGCCTTGGAAATAGCTAAGGGTATGTGGTGTGGGTTCTTCAACCAGGGGGAGGTGGGGTGGGGGTCGGTTTGGCCAGCAGAAACACGGCCATGCTCTCGTAGAACATTTATGCTGGCAAGGTTCTCCCTGCTGTCCCTCTGAATTGCCCCAGGGGACGTACAGAAACTGCGGGAGATGGTAAAAGGAGCCTTTTACTGTCTCCTCTTGGTTTGGCTTTGTGATGCTATTTTTGTAGCCGAAAAGAAGCTAAATGTCGAGTTAAAGTGCCTCACTGACAGGATACCAAATTTCCACTGTCTGATGCTTAATTGTCATCACAGACCGTAGAGTGTTGCAGGAAGAATGGCCCGTGGCATCATTTGCTGAATTGCTGCAGAGGGAGTTCATGGGAGTTTAAGCAGCAATTTGTTCCTCATGGTGGTAGACGAGCGGAGCTGCCCACGATGGGCTTTTTACAGCTTCCAGAGTTCCCTGTGGTCTCTTTATGGCCAGTGCCCATCATTGTGTGCAGCAGGGTGGCAGGCCTGAACTCTGACATCTGAGCAGTGTGTCCGTGGTGACCGGCTGACCACCTAGAGTGGCCCCAGAACTTTGTGTGCAGTGTCCTTGGGGGAGAATGGAATGTTCCAGAGTGGGGCAAGTGAACACAGTACATTTATGCAACACGCTTCAGACAAGATACCTGGTGCACTTGGATAAAATGGATGGCAGTCAAATTGGCCTTTTTTTTTTAAAAGTCAAATGTGTTCAAAGGAAATGAGCTCATGCCCTCTATTTAAATACGTGAACGAACCTCAGAGAAACCTCCAGTCTGGTCCTTTTGGCTTCTTTCGTTTTATTTCTTTTTCTGCTTTTGCACCAACATTTGACGAGTCAGGACTCAACTGGGGCACTGGATATTGATTAATGCTTTGTTAAGCTGAATATAGTCTTGCAAGGTTTGTTCAGCGTTGGATGTACCTTGTGGGTTGTTGGCCCATGACATTTGAGTGCGGAATTTTCTAGTGCTACGTTTATGCCCAGTTCTTAATTTATGTGCTTTGTTTAAATTATCATTTAAATGCTCTAAAAATAAAGTTACCTTCCATTAAATAAATGGAGTAGTTGGATAAAGAGAATTTTTTTTCTTCACACAATAAAGGCATGTGACATATTTGCTGTTTTCCCCAACCTCTTTAAAAAAAAACAAAAACAAAAAAACACCCCCAAAAAGTCTCTTTTTTTTATTTGTTGAAAACCAGAAACCCAGCTGCAATGGTTTCTCTAATTGAACCACTGAATCATTATTACAAACATGTGCAGTCGTTACTGTAGGATCAAGCTGGACCCTTTCATCCCTTAAACAATGTTATTTACAATGATTTTCATTGTGACATTGATTTATGTGCTATAGTAAGATGAACAAAGTCTCTGAATGGGAGAGGAAAAAAAAAACTTGCAAATTGTTTGGTGAGGCGTTGCGTGGCGTGATGTTTCCCCCGTCACTTTAGATTGCTGTACATTTCACTTTTCCCTCACCTCTCTGAGCTTGGTCACCAAGAGGTTCACTAACATGTCTGCAAAAATGTTAGTACTTTTCAACTTGTTTCTACACACTGTGTGTGTGTGCGTGCGTGTCTCTGTGGTTCTTCATATCCTCACAGAAACCTGAAACTGGGTTAAAAATGAACATGCACTGAAACCGCTCTCGTCTAAATTCATGTTATTATCTTCCCTGAACGTGGCCATTAGCGTCTTCTCAACGGCTGGTTATGAATTTGGGTGTGTATCCGCACAGTTGCTGATGGAGGTAACATTGGCCCCTCCTACTAACAGTTTGAATTGGTATGAGCTTCCCCACCCCCTTTGTTAACTAGTTCTGTTGCCAGAGCGTGAAATATGTTTGTTCCAACTCGTCTCTGTCTCAAGGCTTTTTTGTTAGAATTATGCCACTTGTTACTCTGTGGAGTGAATCATCTCCCCACCTGTTCTGTTATGGTCATTAGCCTAAAAAAGTGGCTTAAAATGAATGTACCATCTGAGTCTAGGGCATACAAGTGAGAAAATGGCCTGACCAATGTGTTTTCTTTTATGTTTCCCGGATGGCCTTTCAGTCTCACCTGGATTTTAGCCCTTGGCCCTAATGCCCATAATGTCGGTGATGTTTATCAGATGCTAAGATCCTAATATGCTAATGGGTCTCAACCTTCTAAAGAAAATTGTGTTCCAGATGTTGAATGGTATTACCAAAAGCAGAAGCATGTGTTCTGCTTTGAGGCCAGATGTGTCCATGGGTGAATGGTGAGTATGGGCTTCCCAAGGGAAGAAATTTCTGGAGTTGTGTTTATTGGAGACGTCATAGTCCTGTTCTGAGCATTTCCTGATGTGACCCTTATCTGTTTCTCTGCCTTTGTTTCCCGTTCTCTTTTATCTGACCTGCATAGACGCTCCTTAAACATGCAGGTTTAGGGACTTGAAGACTGTGGTAGCTGTTTGTTACAGGAAGTTCAATCCTCCTCTTCCCAATCCGACATGTTAACAGTAAATATTATCTTCCAGCTAACATTGCATCGGGGTGTGGAATCAGTGTGTTTTTTATTTGAACTTTTTGGTTTTCTTCTCTAGACTCTCAGTGAAACTACGTAGTAATCCGTCTTCTCCATCCTCCCCCAGGAAACACTGAGTGGTCAGCTTCAATCCTACTGCGAATTCTTTTTTTTTTTTTCTTTTTTTTAATCGTATAATATCTGGTTCCTTGGGAACTGCTAGAACAAACTGTTTGTTGTGACTCTCTCTCTCTCTCTCTCGCCCAACATCTGGGGTAGTTAAATGGAAAGGCTCGAGTCTTTTCACACCCCCTTTTGCGCTGAGTCATTTTTAGTTGAGTGGGCATACAAAAGAAAAAACGTGAGAAGGACTTATCCCACTGTAGAAACTAACACCCCCCCCCCCTCCACACACACACACAATCGGAGTTGAACGGTGCTTTGTCATGCCACTTTGTCAGCCTTTTTTATGACTCCCCACCCCCACAAATGCATTTGCAAACATCTCAAGAACTGAGCCGGGGTTTCTGGTTCTGGCTGTTACTCTTGTGATGTGCATAGACTCACTGAAGGCCCAGTGGGCTCCCATGGGCTTTTATAGTGGAGGTCTGAAATGGGAGATCCTCATTATGAGGGGAGGGGTGGGGTGGTCCCTGGTGATTACCATCCTCGCTGGTCCGTAACACTGACGCCACATGGCTTCTGCTCTCTCTAATTTACCAGGAAAATGTTTGAAGGCGAATCTGAAGGAGAAAATGCAAACAAAAATGCTCTTCACACGTATCTTGTAGATATGATACAAGAAATAGTCAATGTATATTGGTCCTTTCTCATGCACATCTGGACGTACCACATCATTGTAAGGCGTTGTGTCCTCGTAGGCCTAAAGGAACATTCTGTTTCTCATGTGTATATAAAATCCCTGATGGCAATGATGGCATATATTGAAGCGTTGATGCTTCATTCCATTGGAAGCGGTGCATTCCAAATCGTTTTAGCTTGCTAATGACATCTAATCAGCTGATTAATGCTGTGGAAGTTAATCGGTTCAGTATTTACGTTTTTAAAAAAATGGTCATGGAACCTTTTATGTGTGTGTTGTGTAGGTGGGGATTGTAGAGCAGAATTAAGTGTCTGCTTTGTGGCAATATCCTTTTTACACCAAGAGGAAGCTTTGCAGATACGTTTACTGCTGATGGTAAACAGCTATTGCACAGCTGTTGAGTGCTTCATCTGGTGAATAGATGTCAAATGATCTGTGTACATATAATACTTTAGTAGACTAAAGTACCTTAAGGAAATACTGGTAATGAGTATTTGCAGTATGTAATGGTTCACATGTTGATTATTTTTGTTTTCTCTCCAGATATTTTTATACAATGTTTTAAACGTGTTAGATTTGTATAGTAAAATGGTGGTTAGTCATTATGCATGTTTCAAGGTTTCTGCTTGTTCCCTGTAGAGTGGGTGACTTCGTTAATGCTGCCTCATACAATGATCCAGTGCCACTGGTCCAGGTTCCACCACATTGATCCATTCTGAATAGTTCATTTGTACTTTCTTTGCTTCCCTAAAGACAACAGAAAATGTCCCTTCTGTCTGCAGAATAATACAGATAACCTGACGCATGTTTTGTTCTTTTCACCTTATTGATGCAGTTTGACATTTTCATATAGCAGAACTTTTGTCTGGGTTCCTTTTGGCTCCAACTTTGGTTTGATTAAGTCCACGTCTTCATTAGACCTTCACAGCTCATAAATTCATGGAGTGAAAAATAACCCCAAAGCACAAGTACGTTCTTTGTTCTTCTGTAGTTTTGCTTGTCCTTTCATGTTTGCCGTACTGTTTTTGCACAGCTGATTAGCTCGTCTTCAGCATTCAGAAAACAAGCGATCACTTTTATATATCTTTCCCGAAAAGAATCAAATCCCAGAAGAGGAGACCAGAACCATGTTTTTGTGGAAAATAAATTCACCTTTGACTTGACCATTGTGTAACGTCATTTCAGCAGTGTGAGCAGAGAGCTCTCCTGGATGCCTGGTTTTAAATACCACTCTGATGTCCTCTTACACAGATATAATGTGTAATGGACTACACACACCTTTTAATGACTGCTGTGTAAAAATAAATAAATTTAAAAAATGGGGTGGGTTAGGGGAAGTTTTGTACTTTATGTGGTAGGGATACCAATGGTAGATTTAACAAGGAACCCTTATGTAACCTGCTCCTTCCGCACACTTTGAAAGGTTCTCTTCTCGTTCTCGTTCGTTGGCCCTCCTCTGCCTTGTGCATGTCTCATCTGAAATAGCTCAGGCTGTGGTGGGGGGGGGGGAGGTGTAAAGCTTCAGAGATTATTTTAGTATTTCGAGGTCTCACACTGGATCAGCCCAGCTAAAGTGCTTTTATTGCTCATGCGATTTGTCTGTCAAACTTGGCTTAAAAGTTGAACAAGCTTGTCTTTTAACTAGAATAGGCTGCTATGCTTGTTCTGATTAAACGCTAATATCTGCGTAAATATTTGCCCAAATGTTTGAGTCAACAAATGAGGCACGTGTACACCTCTCTAAAGTGATTTGAACTGAGTAAATAGCATTTTTAGTGCATTGGTGATGGAGTTGTTTTCCATTTTGGTTAACTTGTTCAGACTCTTGGCTTCTGGAATGTAGGTAATTGGTTGCTTCCGGGTGTTTCGTCCTGTTTGAGAAGGCACTGCGAAAGCTCGCCTTCTGCTTTTCTGGGTTCTTGTGATCTATGTTCCATGGTGTTCTGGGAGTCTTTTGAAGGTTGGCGACCTTTTCTCGGCTTTCTGTTGCAATTCTCTCGGGGGGGCGAAAGTGCTTCACCCCCAGTGGTTTGGACTGTTCCAGCATGACCCCTCCAGAAAAGATGAGGGACTACAACAGTTGACGTCAGTCAACGGTCTGCAGATAAACGGACTGCATCAGACTGTTGCGTGTAAACTCAAGGCTGTTTTTCAGGTTTCAGAACACCTCCAGGGACACCTTTCTGGTGTCTAGGTAAGGGGGGGTGAGTGTGAAAAAATCCATGGTTCTTTTCCCAAAGCTCATTCCAAGGCAGCAGCTGGGCAGTGCCCCTGGCACAGGGTGGTGCCCATGTGAGGAGCTTCCCC
>JAOXYF010000001.1:5138531-5174558 GCA_028565775.1 Sternarchorhynchus goeldii | reverse complement strand
GTCCAGGTTCGAGTTCTTTAAACTTGAGTGTCCAGGTTCGAGTTCTTTAAACTTGAGTGTCCAGGTTCGAGTTCTTTAAACTTGAGTGTCCAGGTTCGAGTTCTTTTCAAGATAACGGACAGTACATTTTTTTTTTTTTTTTTTTTTTTGCGTCAACAAACATGACCATTAAAAATGGTCTTTGAAAAGAATTTGCACCCTGCCAAATTATATCTGAAAGAACGGTGTCGGGTCTGTTGATCTTCTGTTCTTGTAACAAGAATGGACTTCCTGTACAGATAAGCACCTTTTGTAGAGAGTTTGAGCAGATGTGTGCTCAATTATGTGTTAAAAATGGTCATTGTTCTCACTCAAGGTTTGTGTGTAATGCGAGTGTGGTGGAGGTGGTGGAGGTGGAGGAGGTGGTGGTGGTGGTTTTGTGTGTAAATTCCCAGCCTTGTTTATATCATTTTTTTTATGTCCTGTAATTGCTTTTCCTTTCTCATGATCAGGGCACCATCTTCTATGGCAAATAACATTGATTCATTAAAAACCCTTCTTCAGGTCTTGTCAGGGTCTGTGAAGGGAGAAGGGAACTTTTAATTGCTTATGGTTACAACAAAATTGAGATTCACACCTTCAAAAGGAGAGAAGTAGCACCTTCGTGGTTTCCAAAGTGACTGCAGGAAAAGGCCATGAACTATTTTTGTTGTGTTGATGTAAGATGATAATCATAATAATCAGATCAGTTGAGCTGAAGGGTATTTTTTTTAACTCTCTCTGAAGAATATATGATCATCTGAGCTCCTGATCTACAAATAATACTTGGTTATGGTAGTTTTTCCACTGATATTTAATGCATCACTGTAGTAAATACATTTGTAATTTTTTCCCCTCGCAACCAGCAGAAAGTCTGTATTTTCCAAATGTCTGTTGTATGATTGGTACTGTTGAACTGGCGAACACGACTGGACACCAGTCACATTTCTTGAGACAAATCTTTTGGTGTGGAAGATTAATCACAGGCTTTTTTGTTTTACAGAAACCAAAAAAATATCCATTTTTGCAGGTTGGATTACATGGTTTAAAAATGTTTTTTCTGATTGGCACCCATCTGCAACCAATCATATCAGTAACACATGCTGAACCACACAGCACCACGCAACATCAGGCTTGGTCCGTCATCTCCGTTCCCTCCTTTTGCTCAGAACTGAAACTCTGCTGCCTTCAACTATGCATATTTCTGAATGGCAGCGGTGCAGGTGTTGAAACCCGAATGAAAGAAAAAATAAAACTCCATTTGAGTGTCAGAAAATGAGCTGGTGAGTAACCCTTTATTGTCTGCGCTGTGGTTTGAATTGAGCAGTTGCTTTGCACTTGTTGAGTCGGGCGTGAGACTTTTGTCATGAATTTGAATGAATTTATGGTCTGTAACTTAAGGGAGCTTTAAGAGGAGGGTGAATGTGTTTCTCACTCCATGTTTCTCGGATGAAGCACACGTTGGCCCTTGTATGAATAAAAGCCTAAAATGGGTATCAGCAATGATCTGAAAAGGGGAGTGTCCGCGTCCGCTCACGTCCATCCTTGTTTTAGAATGTTCTTTATGTATGTGTTGAGCTAATAATAGAATCTTTCCCCATGCAGCAGCCCCACTCGAGCGCTTTTGGACTAAATCGGCCCTGTCGGCCAGTAGAGTGAGGAGAGCATATATTACATCTTCTGTTGTCTTGGTCCCCAGCTGGAGCGTCATAGCACGGGTGGGGTTCCCTTTCTCGCCAGCTTAACCACAACAGAGACAGCCCCCCCCCCCCTTCCCACTGTAGCTATAGCCAAATTGTCAGCCATCCTCACTCTTGGCTGTTTCTATAGTAACCATGGACTGTCAGGTGTCTGGGGTCTTTTTCAGGGGAGGGGCGAGGTGCTCTATTCTGTCAGTGGTCTTTATCTTTTTTATCCTTTCCTCTCAAAAGCATCCCCCCCCCCCCCAAAAAAAAACCCTGCAAGATTATGAATGTCACATGAGATGGAGAGCAAGATTGAAGCTGAAGCGGATTTCAGTTCATTGTGTGGGTGAATGAGTGACACCAGAGTTTCCTGAAACGGTGGTTAGCTTGAGCATGTGCACACATAGAGACTCGCGTCGTATTGATCTGCTTCCTATCCATCATGATTGGACTTGTAGATACGGCTTTGCTGCACACATTCAGTTACAAGAACTTGAATTTGAAACGCTATCAGATTAGTTTATTACCCTTTCTTTCTTTTAATTGAGTTTATTTTAGCTGCCATAGTGTCGTCCTCAAAAGACCCTCCTACTAGAACAGGGGCTGGGGCCGTTTGGCCCTCTCTCAGGTGCGGTGGGTAAACCACTGCATTTCACAAAAGGTCTTCATTTCCTTTTACTCAAAGGAGGTCACATGCAGCTTGAACCTTCACCTCTTAAATTAGTAAAACTGAATCTGTGGTTCCCGTGTAGTGAATGAGGGATGCTAAAGGGCCTGTGTTCTGGGGAAGTGCACTGAAGCGCAGTCGTTTTAAGTGCTCCTGGAGTTAGCATGGCATCCACTTTATTCTCAGCACAGATGATCTGTTGGAAAGATAATTGTTCATGTACACCTGGACCCTTATTGTGAGAGCCAGCCTCGTTTTAAGTGAACTTTGAGAAGGCTGCTTGGATGTTCCAGCCATTCCCTGCCATGAGGAGTTCATCACTGCAGTTAGCCCTCGCATTATAAGTGTGTACTTTGAGTCTTAATTTAGTTCTTATAAATGTTCTTACAAATGGAGCAGGTGAGGGCAGCGTTACTTCAAAAAAAATTTACGTTTTTTTTTTTCTTTCTTCAATTTTCATTGAGCATCACCAATCAGACTCGCTCTATTAATTTCCTGAGCGAAATGATGGACATTTTTTCCAATGGCATATGCTATTAAATCCAAGGTTAGCTTTCCAGGCTAAAGGTCCAAACGAGAGGTGACCCATTGTAACGGAGGAGATGACTGCTAGGATGCGAGCGTAGAAACGCTGCAGAGACGGTGAGGTAGAGGAGACGGCCGACGCGAACAAAGCCGAAGGAGATCCAGGCTGAGCGAAGAATCCCTCCAGCACGCGGCTGCAAGGCAGAGCAGAGCAGGGCCTGTACCACTCTGGGGAAACTGGTTATCTGTAGTGTCTGTGCATGTTCACCCTGCCCCCTCAAGCCCTTGGAGTATGGCTGAAAAAGAGCACGTTTTTCTTTTTATACAAGCTTGGGTTAAAATATATTTTTTCATGACTAACATGCATATATTTCCTGGTTTTTGAGGTTTAAGTGCAATGAAGATGGCCTGGATGATTAACTGTGAGCTGCATTGGGCGCGATCCATGACTATTGGAGTCATGAAAGATGTGCACAAATGCAAAAAATATCACTAATGAATAGCATGTGGGCTTGTGTTTTGCTGCCATTTTAACTTTTCACTTTCATGTGGTCTGTTTTATTGTACCAAGTTGAACTTGACAGTGATGTGACTAGCAAATAAACAGCTGTGGAGTTATTTTAAAACGTGTGTGGCTTTGTGTACTGGGGGGTTGATTGATGGGGGCCCCTCCACGCCGGTAATTGTGCTCAGTGACTGTCGCAAATGTAGCTCCATCCGTGCCGTTTCCAGCAACATTTAGGTGTTCTTTTTCTCTCAATTAACGCGTCATGCCCCCCCCAGCTTTCCAGCTTCTCTCACTTATCTACGTTGCCTTCCTTCCTTTGGATCCATCTCCTAGTTAAACTTTAGCAGATGAACGTGAAGTCTTTAAGATTGGGGAGCCGATTGTGGCTCACACCAGCAGTGGACGTGAGACTAGGCACAGGCTAATCGTAGATAACGGCGCTAATCTGTGTGGGAACTGGCACAGGGGTGGGACTGAGGCTTGAGGAGCTTCTATTCAGGGCATTAGTGCTGTCTGGTCCTCCTTTCTGACCCCAGCGGACGAGTCGAAAGCACACTGGGAAGTAATTAGGCCTCCGTATCTGTTCCCTCGGTGTAGTGCGCTGCTGACGGGCTGGAGTTACCGCCGTACTGCGGCCGCTCCGTCAGACCTGTTTGCAAAGCGATTTCAACTTTGCCCATAAATATCTGGCTCCACAACGTTCTCCAGATTCCTCGAGGCTGCAAGAAGAAACTCTAGGCAGTGCACGCCCGCTCTCCCAGGCTTGGCACCCCACCCTCTGGCTCCCAGCTACATCGGGTTGATGAGGATAACAGTCCTAACATGGCTCGTATGTTGTTTTTTATCGAACTTGGTCTCCTATTCATCACTTTTACACGCCTGTTCCTGTGTGACACACTTCCTGTGTTTTGTATCTGCACTTGCCGCACCCACACGATCGAGGCCTGTCCCTATTTGACCGTTCTGACCTTGGTTTGCCCAGCGTTTACACGCCACAGAGACTGAGCTCGAAGGACCAGCTTGCGCGTTTACTGGACAGGTCGGCGCTTCTTGCATTTTTGTCCCTCTTTTGTACCCTTCCTGTTTTATTATCCGTGTTCTATTGTTCTTTTTTTTAGTTGTACAGTTTCTCCCATTTTCTTCACTCTTTCCGTGTACTTCACGTGTGCAGCTCCTGCATGTGCACGCTCACGTACAGTACACGTGCACAACACTAAACCCTCCTTTTCCGTGTCGTCCTTCTCGTTCTCTGTCCTGCGAGCTGCAGGCTCCACCTCACTGTGGTCCGTCGACTGTCTCTAGGGTACCTGTTCCTCAGCCTCTCGTCGTTTGGGCGAGTGTGTGTTTGCACGTTGTAGTCCAGCCTGCTTTCTTGAGATTAGATACGAGACGTGGTGTAAGGATCGGCCATCTTCTCTCTCTATGGTGTCCCTTTCCCTTAACCCACCCCACCCTGCAAAACCCCACTGTGTCCCAAAAAGACACTTCATATTACAGGTTTTTTCCCATTCTTCTTGCCGCGTCACACACGTACTGTGCGTGAGGCTTCGTACCCGAGTGTTGAATTCTGGTTTATTTGTGACCTACTGGAACCGTGTGGTTGACGGCAGCCAGTCGGCCAGCGTGGACACTTTGAACCTGCTCAGCTCATGGTTTTTGCTTTGCTGGTCTGTGCAAAGCAACCCTTTCAGCTTCAGCTGTCGGCAGAGACTTTTAAGGTCTGCGCTGAGTCAGAATGGAACCGAAAATGGTCTGAATTGCAGACTTACTGCTACCGATATGGGGGGAAAAATAAACTTTATTTTAAAAAGTATTAATCTTTTTAATGTGGTTCAGCCAACCCAGGAACACTGGTATGCCACTGGACCTCAATGATGCCACGTTTGTTTCATTTTAGATTTACAACATGATCTTTACATCTTCCAGTAGAACTGGTTGTGGTATTTGGCCACTCGACAGTTAATGAAAACATCAGTCATTGGAACGGGGCTGGTCAGAATGGTCTAGCAGTGCTCTGGGATTTGGGCTGGGCTGTGGTTTGACCACCACTCACCTTGCACCCTTTTGTGTTGTGGTTGTGTAGGTACATCAGGAGCTCTGCCGAGCAAGACCTGCCGCTTATTTTTAAGGCCTTTCCCTGCTCACAAGGGGAATTGATCTGAACTGGTGCCATTCCTGAGGTGTGTGGGTGTGTGTGTGACTACAGATTCACAAGGAGAAGGTGGGGGGCGTACGTGAGGTTGTACCCCAGGCAACGGCCAGAATGCTTCCTGATGAACTGAGAGTGTGCAGCTTCTTAATCCTTGCTGACTGTTTAAAATAGGGCTGTCTAAACTTGGTAGCCTCATTTAGGTGTAGCTGTGATTTATCTACACCCTCCACCTCTCGCACTGAAGACTCGACTGCTCCTGATTTCTGCTGGCACACACTTTTGTTCTTCTCTCCGATTGCTATATGGGTCCTGGCCTCTTTTTTGTTAGTGACTCATGCTGACAATTTCTTGCTTGGTGTGTTTGGCAGTGATGTATTACCCAAAGTATCCTCCTTTCCTGTAGTGCACGTTAGCACAAAGTTTCGTGGAAGATCGTGCTCTTTCTGTACATGGAAGGATGTGGTTTGGTTTAGATCACTGTTTTCTAAGGAAATCTATTCCATTTGCTGCTTTTTAAAAATATATATTTTTATCTAATAAAAAATTCAAAAATGAACTGTTTTACCAAGAATGTTTTTAGTTTGTGCTTTTCATAGTCTAAAGTGTGTGTGTGTGTGTGTGTGTGTGTGTGTGCTTGCTTTGGCAGGTGTTTGGAGATTACTATCATTTCCGTCACCACAGGGTGGAGAAGAGGTCTTTATCGGAACACAGAGGAACACACATTCTCCTGCGTGGAGAGCCCCAGGTATGTGTGAAATGCTCCACACTGCTTTTAGTTGGTAACATGACCTGGTGCACCTCAAGCTCACTTAAGAGTGCTGCTATTCTTTGAAAGGAAAAACCTAGATGACTGCTGCAGAAATTGGTGTCCAGCACAGCTTCCCCACCACACTGGGCCCCAGGGGCAGCAGATCAGGGTTGCACTGGCCCTTGTGTATTTTTACTGGCCGTGTTTTGACAAGAATTTTCATCTCGGTGAGGGAATAAAGTCTAACACTGTCTCTGAAGGCTGTTAGATTAGCATTGCTGCCTAACCTGGCATGATTAAGTTGCTATCCTAGCTAGCTATGCATGCTAAGTGTTACTTAATGAATGCAATAACATGTAGCTATGCTCTCTAGCATTGTCTTTCTAAAATTCTTGAAATGCCATAATTTTTGAGAAACTAGCTGTAGCCAGTTAGCACCACAGGCGAACTGGCTCGTCACTGTGATTGGTGGAAACACTGTCACTTGCCTGAATGGACCAAGGACTGGTCAATCAACTTGTCTGACATAGTTTTTGTACTGGTCCAGGCCATCGCTTTTGTCTGTCTGTGGAATGAATTTAAATGGGATGCTAATGCCTTCCTATGCAGACAGCAGTCATTTATATCTCTCATTGTAAGTTTGAGATGTGTGAGCTGTTCTAACAAATTTTACTTTTGCAAGATAATTCAGTTCAGTTCAATATGTTGTTTACCAAGTCCGTTCACATGGAGTGAATGTTGCCTGGGTCCACGTGGAACTAGTTCACGTGGAGTTTTTAGGTCTAATCTAATCAGATATATGTCTGATGTCTTGACAAACTCATCAGACTGTTCACAGAGCTTCTACCTATTGGAAGTGGCCGTTACTAATGACAACACTGAATGCAGCATCATTTAAATGTCTTTGATCTTGTTAGCTTGAACTTGCCGGAGCCTGTATGTTTAGTTATTTTTCTCCTCTTTGAAAGGGAAGAACCGAGGCTTCCTTGCTTGCTCAGGTATTGATTAATGTTGCATTCCTTCTCCGCTGCCTTGTTGGCCTGTCATGTAGCTGCTGATCAACATGATGGCAGGGTTCCACCCTGTTGGCGCGCCTTGTCCCCAGTTTGAGCTGCATGCCCTCCAGAAGCTCTGTGGTGCGTTGCCGTTCTCCCAGTTAGCTGAGCTTCTCTCCCCCCCCCCCCATGCCTACGTGAAATGAACATAGAACCACGTTCGATGTCCTAGCCCAGTATCCATAGCCCAGGTAGTGGGACACTGCAAGACGCGATACTGGAGGTTGCTGGCTGGATGAGCGCGTTCCATTACTGGACCTGTAGGGTTGTGGGAGAGGTGGGGGGGGGGGGCGGCTTTCCCGACATGCTCGCAGCCCAGCGTCGGAGTGGCCTGTAGCAGACAGGGCTGGCTTGGTCCGGCGTGCAGAAGTTGTAAGGTGCGCGAGTAACGAGGCCACCTGGGAGCCCCGGCTCAGCGGCTGCGCTCGCTCCTCTGTCTTTGGAGCGCGGGACCGTCCTGCTGCAGGCCACAGTCGAGACATTGCTGTGAGCTTGAAGAGCCACCGACGTGCACCAACAGTTCAAACGTCAGAAAGCTGCTTCTCCCCACACAAAGGGTTTCCTAGCTTAACTCCTCGAGACCGTCTGTGGAACATTCTGAGGAACCTTCAGTCACCCCCATCCTCCACGCAATCGCATTCATCAGCTCACTTAAGTCCCTCATGAGTTAAATTGGGTTTCAGAGCAAGGAAAACGCTAAACACTCCAGAGTATTGGACCCATGTGTGTTTTATTTTTTTGTTGTTTTTTAGTTAATTAATTAATTTTTGTGCAAGCCTGGTCTAATGGAAGCTGGAGTGAAGTGTTGAGCAGAGACATTGCCTGAAGCCTTCGCTTCCCCATTGCTGCATTTAAGACGGAACTCGGTCTGTCTCTAGTGGCGTCTGGCGGTCTACCGCCGGTGGAGCCATGTTGGTCCATGATGTTTCAACCATCCCTGTTTTGCAGCTGATTTGGATCTTAAAGCAACACAGCTGCTCCACGTTGCCTTCGTCAGTCATGGCCGACGCGTTGGTCCTCCCTCTTAACAAGATCTGATGGGGTTTCCTCTGGATGCCCCTGCTCCACTTCCTGTTGGAGGATTCCTTTGCTCCCACAGCACCAGGCTGAAAGGGGAGCCTCCCAGCTGTTAAACAGGTCTGATCACGAGCAGTGCAGATTGCTGACAGAAGACACCTGGATCAAGGAAATGAGATCCTACTTCCCTAAACATGATTAGTTTTACTATTAAAGTTCTTTTGTGTCAGATGGGTAGGCAGTACTGTGCTTTATTATTGGAATTTTATGTTTTTAGAGGTTTTTCAAAAGGAGGGTTTGCAGGCTTGTTAGACTGTGATCCTAGTTTAATTTTGTATTCTGTAAGGAAATTAAGAGAATTTTGCACTAGACAGTCAAATATCTCCTTCAAACAAACTCCTTCCTACTGCTTGCTGTGTTGGAAATGCCTGGTGAGTGATGTTTGTGGTTTTTTTTGTTTTTTTAAGCGTTTCCAGATAACCAGCTTCCAGTCTCATTTATAATAGAGATTTTATCTTGGTTGCTGGAGTCTCTGGTTTGCATCATTCAGATCTTCCCCATAACACAGATGATTCACTCGCTGCAGGCAGTGGCCTGCTTGTGTGTCTGCTATAAACCACACATACTTGGCACAAACTGAATATCTAAAATGCTGTGTTGAGTCTGCCTCATGGATCAGTAATCAATTTTCATTTGTGCGGATGTTTGCCACAAAACGTTTCGATTGGGTCTTCAGTATATTTTGCAGTGAGTGAAGCTGAATGAGTCTGAAAACACGTGTGATTAACATGCACTTAGGATGATTGGTACATCAGGGCCGTTCCTTTAACAGCTTCAGATTGTATTTTGTTCTTGTTGTTGGTTCTCACATTGTCCTTTTAGCACCTAGCAAGAACTAAACAGGTTTGATAAAGCATCCAGATGCTGGTATCCAGTAAGCTACACATCCATTGTGACAACGAAGCCAGTCTGTGATACTGGTCTCCATGGAGATTTACCCTTCAGATCACTGCATGTTGGGACTTGCCGTTAAGTGACCACTGCTCAGTGTTGGTGCATGGACCAGGTTCTCACTGGGGAGAAGAGCTGGATTTTTATCTGATCCCAGTTCAGTACTTTTGCATAGGATTTGAAAATATCTCCTCCTCCATCCCTTTTTCAGGAACGGGTTCTGTGGGCTATTGTAGACCGAGTGAGAGGTGTGCCTGACTTTTGACTGGATCTTGCCTTGCTGGACCATAATGCTGATCCAGGTCTTAACTCCTATAATCCAGGTGCATAATTCTGTGTATCTGTGTATTTGCACCAAGCTCAGTTCATTTCATTGAGCACGTTTGGAATGAATAAGTATAGGAGTGAGGCGAGTCTGATCTTAATGCAGGCAGATGTTAAAGTGGGACAAGACCTGAACCTAGGACTAAAGGTCTAATCTGGCTGATTCTGTGACAGTCACCATGGTTTTAAATCATTTGATGTCGGTGTTTCTAGGAAGTGTTGGGCGGGGGAAGTTGTGTTAATGCATCATTTTGTGGTTGCGGGGAGCCGTCCAATCGTCATCGATCTTAACCCGAGTGCTGACGATCGGGTTATTCCCCCAAAGACAGGTTTGCGGGAGAAGCTATCGTGTCTGCAGCTCACCCTCAAGATCTCTCACCTTTCACCGCAGCGGCGCATTCGCTCGCTCGCCGTCCCAGCCGCTGGGCCTCCGCCGCAGCAGCCCCAGCTTTCGTTTGTGCTGCCCCCGTTCTGGCCTTTTTAAAAAAAAAAACCTTGATGGCGTTCTGCATGTCTGGCTTTCTATTCAGAGCTTTTCTAAGTCCCTAATCGCTTGCTCCGTCATGCAGCTCGTACGTACGATTTAATGTGGTTCGTGTCGAAATGACTGCAGTCACAGAACCACTGGCACTCGCTCGCTGATCACATTTCTCAATAAGCCGACATAATTCGACAGGAGTAGCTAGTGACGGTAAATGGGCGCATTTTTTGTGAAAATGAAGGCGCTGCAATAGGGCAGCGTCTACGCAGGAAGTGGGACGAGCTCTGTAGTAAAAGCACGGCTACGTGCAGCATCGTTTCACATGGGTAACGTAACGGTCATTTTCAATTATCAGCAACATCCAGATTACAGGATAATTACAGAAACCAGTGCAGGGTGGATAATGTTCTTTTTTACTTTGATTTGCGAGTAATTTTCCCTGTTCCCTGAGTAAGTTTCACAGTTTCTGTCAGAGTAGGAAGAGCCGGTCCAGGCATTATGAAAAAGCAGATTTAACGCCGACCGCCAGTGTTCAATGTTTTGGCGGTTTTTCATTTGTGAAATTTCCATGAATGACACACAATGCGCTTTACAGTCGGCCGTGCTCTCGATGCAGACGGGTATTTTAGATATTCCAACGCGCTGACTGGAGGTGTTAAAATGACCTGTTCAACGTGGTCCGAACTTCCCAGTTCGCAGCAGAGTATAAAGTGCTTTTTGTACGAGGCTCTGAGGGACACTTTCACCCCCCCCCCTCTCTGGCTGCTTCTTTCTAGAGAGCTACACTATTTTTAAAGCACTATTAGGCAGTGAAATTGAGGTTTTAGGCTATCTTGGACTTTTCAGCCAAGGGCCACATGCCAGTGGGTGAAATTTCGTGTGAACCAATTTGAGTTTTGTCAAGTTTGTCTTAAGGGAGGATTCTGTTTAAATGTCTTGACACAGTCTTGATGTTTGTCCCAAGGTGACATGGGTGGAACAGCAGGTGGTGAAGAGGAGAAAGAAGAGAGATATTTACTCTGAACCAGCTGACCCCAAGTTTGCACAGCAATGGTACCTGGTGAGTATTGTGGGGGTGGGGGGCATAAAAGAGGATGGTCCTGAAGCTTCAGGAGGATCCACCACTGCTCCTACGTTAAAGCATGAATGATGTAATATTGAACTTGTTCCCCGCCATCTGGTTGTTGTTCATTTTTAATCGGTGTGCCATGCTTTGCCCTCTTGTGCGTACAGAAGTTCACTATGTTCACCATGTGCCTTGGTTTGTATACCAATTGCAGTTCTGGTGCACAGCATGCAGTTTGAACGGCGGTTCTATACCACGGAGGCATGTTTTCCCACACGTCTCTTATCAGTTTGGCTTCACCAACTGTCACATCTGCATATGCATTTGCGACCAGGCATGAAATGATTTAATGTGTCTGAATGAGGCACCACAGCATAAGTTATGGAGCATTTGTCCTAGAACCCCTTTATCCCACGCGAGTGTTTCTCACATGTACCTCAGTTTTTAGCCCTAGTGGTTGATTTAGGTCATATACGTTTGTTTGTCAAACATATATACGTTTGGTTTTCTGGAACATAGACCTGTACTGTTTGGATATCCTAATTTTAATTTGGTCAACAAACATGAAATGTGCTCATTAAAATTTTATAACCTCCTTCCTTCTGATGTATCCTCGCCAAATAATTCACAGACTAATTTTAAAAGATGTAAAAACCCTCCATGCTTTTATGGCCTTATGGAGTCATTTTGGGGGAGAGTTTCCCCTCTTAACTCATCTCCTAATTTGAGCCTCGTAGCATAACAAAAAAATCTTAATTGTCAAACACCTTTTGTCATTTTGCATCCACCAAATTGGGACACTGGATTCCAACTAGCAAATGAACTGAAGAAACAGTGGAGGGTTTTGTCTCATTTAGTGAAGGGAGGGCCTTTGTTGTGACATGAAGCTTGAAATCCCGCCCACCAGAGGAACAGACTCTTGGTCCTCTTAGCAGTGCATCATCCAGTTTTGTTCATTCATCCTCCTCACTTTGTCTGGACAGGGCTTCCTCTGCTGTGATTGGTCGACTAAGGCTTCGCGCCATTGTGCCAAATTACAGAAGAGCATCAGATTTTAGCAGCAATGTCTGCAAGGGGTTAAAGGTCACCCTCCATCCTCATGATTAAGTCAGGTTTATTTTGCTTGCTGTCTTTTGGTCCCCTTAAGTGCTGCACCGTAGTGCAGTGCACACTGCAGCACATAGTTATAGATGCGCTCTTGAATGGTTGACTTCCTGATCCCTAGCACAAGTTATTGGCGAGTGTCTTCTTGTTATATCCTTCACCCTTAACTAACACGCGCACGCACACTTTCCACAAATATCCTTCACCATACACACCCACACGACACAGGAAAAACGCATCCCTGGGGGATTTTACACTTGCATACGTGTGCTCATGCGCGCACTCACTCACTCACTCACTCACTCTTTCTTTCTCTCTCTCTGTCTCCACACACACACACACACACACACACACATACACACTCTCTAGAGTTGTTTGTAAATTTCCCCCCCCCCCCCCCCCGAGAGAGAGAGATTCCAGGGAGGTTTTACTTACTATGGAGGCAGAGGAGAGCAAGTAGTCGCACTGTGAAATAAATTCAATTTTCTGCTTAAATAAGCGCCTGGGCTACTTATAGCTACTGCAGCACGGAGGCAGAGGAAGCAAGGTCACACCCCGAAGTCCCCGAGTGTTCGGCTAGAACGACGTCCAGCTGTGGCCGAGGACCCTGGGACAGGAGCCTGCTGATCGCAGCTCCTCCCTGATGCACTTCCACGCCCGCTGGCCACTGGCAGCCCCGAGACGTTTTCTACGGCTGGAACTCCAGAGAGTTACAGTAGAACGAGGGCAAAACGTGGCACGCATATTTTATCTTAAATTGGAATCTCGACGCGTTCAGTGTGTGCTTTTGTTAATGAAAGAAAACTGGTGAATTTCAGCAAATGTATTACTATTAGCACTGCAAGAACATATTGTGCTCACAGGGTGATTGTCATGTCAATGAGCTTGCACAATGAGTACCTCGTCCTGAGTATTTTCTGTGCCATTCTACTCTGTCTTATATTATCCCCCTTGGAGCAGTTGATGCATTTTGTCTTGCACTCTTTTTCAGTACAATAGCAACCATCGTGACCTCAATGTGAAGGAGGCCTGGAAGCAGGGCGTTACAGGACAGGGTGTGGTGGTGTCCATACTGGATGACGGGATTGAGAAGAACCATCCGGACCTCGAGCACAATTACGTGAGCTGGAAAAGAAAATCCACACACCTCCACATACTTAAATTCCATTGTGTTGGGTTTTTTTTTGTTTGTTTTTTTTCTCACTGAACGTTTGTCCGATTTCTAGGACCCAGATGCCAGCTATGATGTGAACGATGGGGATCCAGACCCACAGCCTAGATATACGCAGCTCAATGATAACAGGTGGATCCCCAGTCTTTTTCCATTACTAGCGCACCATGTTCGAGAGTCTGAGAAGCTCTTGCGGCATTATTTTTTTTCGTGTGTGTGTGTGTGTGTGGTTTTTTTTGTTTTGTTTTGTTTTTTTGCATTTTGAAAATGCTTCAGATGCTTTGACCTGAAGCAGATTCGATAGGCGTCCGCTTCAAAAATGTTCTTGAATAGTTCTCAGTGCATCTGCACAATTGGTGCATTTCATCAAACTAACCCTTTGTGATGAAGTGAGGTGCCTTTAGTTTTTACCAAATTACCTACAGTAAGTGTAACTGCACATCCCACCAAATTTATGCATTGAATATGGATTTGAAAATCCATTTGGTCAGATTGATTGGCTTTTAGGACACACTGAAGCTCTGCCTCAGATGCCACTTCACGTTGGCATTGCTTCGAGTTTCACACTTGTTGTTGTTTTTGACTGCTTTTAGCTTTGCACCCCCATTTGCCCTAGCAATCAAGGCGATCCACTGACAGGCGTGGGCGCTTGATGTTGGACAAATCGACTGTGATTAGAGTAAATTTGCTAAGAAAGCAATTTTGGTGTGAGAAGCGCATTATGTTGAGAACTATTTACCAGCAGAGCTTTTCCTCCAATCAGTCACACTGCTTAGACCCAACTTATTTAATTAAGTCTCTCAGGAGTTGAGGGGGAGGGGGGGGTGCACAAAACAAAAAAGATGGGCAATTTGTTTTTCCTTTTTATGCTCATGCCGAACCCCAAGACTACAGTGACTTTAGAGTTGGGATTTTCCTTAATCTCTGTGTTCTTTGGTCTACTAGCTGGAGAGTGTTTTTTATCTTGAGGAGAACCATGATTAGAGATGACGGGTGGAAAAGCTTATGGTTGCAAATGGACTGAAATCAATGTCTGAATGGCTGCACTTTGTTGTTTTGGAGTGGTTCTGTGTCCGATCTTGCCGGCCAATTGGACCCAGCAGTGTGAGGACTCTTAGCACGCCATCATTAGCTTGACATGTAAAATGGATGGTTTTGGGGGGGGAAAGTCTCAGAGTAGAGAGGAACCTAAAAGGACTCGTATGTAGACTAACCCTAGTCTAGACAAAAAAATTTCATTGATGGTTTACCATGGGCACTTCTGTGTAGCCCAACACCAGGATTAATCCATGTCCAAGAAACTGGCCCAAAGTTTACTTGAGATCTTCCTAATGCATTTTAAGTATCTGCTTGAAAGATGCCTTCTAAGAACCTTCAAACACCTCCAAACTCGCTACATTTTGGTTTCCAACTAAAGTGCGAATCTTCCCATTCTAGTCAATTTCCTTGAAGAGTTGCTCGTTAGTAACTGTGTAGGACCCTTGGGTTGCTGTGAGCTGTTCGACCTGGCTCCCCTAACCTCAGAGAGGGCCTCAGACTGGGAGGCGTTTGAGCCTCTGCCTGTCCCCTCTGAGAAAGCACATCTCTGTTTGCATCCATAAAGCTCTCTTTCTTCCTCTGTATCCCAGCCAGTGTAGAAGCTTGCAATTTTTTGGGCTGATCTAGGAGCGTGTCTCTCTCCTGAAAACCCAAAACTTTATGCACCATGTGTGAAACCACAGGACTGGCCTGGAATCAGCCACTGAAGGGCAACTCCTACAAACGCCCCCATTTTGCCTTGGGAAGGTGTTGGCCTGAGCCCGCATGTTTACTTAAGGTAATATCTTCTATTTGCCTTCAAGCCTCTACATTGCCCTCTTGCTCTCCAATCTGTTTTTTCTGAGAAACCATGAACATGGCATTTATGCACCAACCGTCTTCATGCAGAATGAGTGGATTATGTATTTAATGCTTAAATTATTCAAATCTTTGCTGCATAGATGAGCCAGGTGGTCCTCGTAGTAATGCAGCTCGGATGAGTTTAGAGGAGTTAAACGGAACGGCAGCATGCCGATGTCCTTTTAAACATTTTTTCCTGTCCTTCTCGGTATGCTGTGAGTCTAAGTATGGTTCTGTTCTGTGGTTCTGCTCCATATGGTTAAATGTTTGATGAATCATCTGCCTCTTTCTAGGCGAAGCTGCACACACACACACACACACACACACAGTCAAAAGAAAAGCCCTTTTAGCCGTCACCCAAGTTACAGTATGAATGTGCATTCTGGGGATTCTGGCAGCTTTGGATTGCAGTACAGCTCCAAGACTGCTTCTGCATTCATTTGTATAACTGTCTGCCATGGAGATTATTGCTGCCAAGTGTAGTTTTGACAAATTTTTCGCATTTACGTTTTCACCTGTCAAAATAATTTGGGCAAGATTGAGTTTTATTATTCATTTAATTTAGTCATGTAGGCGGTACTTTGCTGTGTAAATCACAAGTAGCGTTTATAGCTGACTCGTCATGGTGCGAGCCAATCACTGGACACAGGTGTTGCCAGTACTGCTTTGAGGTTTTTTTCTCCAGGAAGTGCTAATGAAATTTGTGGTGAGGGAGAACCTTCTGTTCTTCACCAAAACTCCTCTTGAATTTCTTTTTTAGTAAAAGCTGTTCTGGGTCTGTTGCCACAGGGCTTTGATTGTCCAGCTGGAGAAGCACATTTATCTTGTTTTACCTGCCCAACCTGCAGTGAATGTTCTGGCTCAGATGAAGTACACAAAACTTTAAAACAAAAGCTGGGTATTTCCTGAGTAAACCACTATACTTGATTAGGACCTTTCTCCACCAATCTTCAGCAGCACATCCCGCTTTCACTGCCAGGAATTTACAAATGCTGCTCATGTTCCTGTCCTCCATTACCCGTGGTCTCTCAGGCCCTCTCTCGGTTATTTATTTATTATGGCTTTTGTTGTCGGTCGAATCGTTCAACTCCTCTCCATTCTGGGTCCTCTTCTGTGACTACAAAAAAATAAATAAATAAATAAAACTTTTTGTTTTTCCTGCTGGACTGTCTTGGGGGTTGAGGCCAGGCCACAAGAGAACCTTCTCAGCACGAATGTTGGCGGGGGAGGGGAGGGGAGGGGAGGGGTCGTTATTATTCAGTCTACCGCAGGCTGCCCATTATGCCTTTGCTGCCCTGGCTGTGGTTTGGATGGGAACAAATGGAGGTGTGGAGGTGTGGCCCCTCCACAGTCTGTCCTGCCAGGTGGTCTGCAGCTCAGTCAGACTGGAGTTCTTTGTGTTTTGCTTTATTAAACAGCACGGTTAATGTCCGTCTCAAATCTGTTTGCTTGCACAAACAAGCGATGCAACCAAAACTGTTGTGTTTTTAATATAAATGAACAAACCTAATAGTTTTACGTTGGCTCTCAGAGACTGGCGGTTTAGGCTCCGGTCTCCGTAGGGCCTTCCTCTGTCTCAGTTACCTTGCTCTTCTCCCCGTTTGCTGTTCCAGAGCAGGCTTTGTTTCTCTTAATGTACCGTTCCCATGGTTATTTCCACGCGCCTCGTCTCTTGCCAATTTGAAAATGAGATTCCTAACTGCTGAGTCTGCAGACTTTTAGGAGGACTTAATCATTTGCCGTGTTGTGGACCCCTCGGCCTCGCCCAGGGCTCCTCTGGATCGGCGCCGGTGTCGTTCGTGTGCGGTCTGAACTCGCAGGCCTGGCCACCGTGTCTGGTGCCGCATCGTGTTAGGGTTCCTCAAAGAGCCTGGGGGTTAAGTGTGTGCTCTTTCAAACGCACTGTTGGGGAGCAGATGGCCATGGGTTTTGAAACGATGGCTTTCAATACCACCTCCCACCTCCCCACCCCACACAACCCTCACCTCCCCCAAAGTGAAGCAGAAAGTCTGTAATATTTTCCCTGCCATTATTACTCCTGCATGATTGGCTGGTTAGACTATCAGAAGGAGCCCGCGGCTGCCTTTGGACCGATTCGCCTGGCCTTTTGGGCGTGCAAGCACTCGAGGGACTGCCACACGTGTGCAAATTGCTTGATTGTATGTTGGTGCAAGTGTGAAAATGTAAATGATCTACCTGACTGATACTACTGCAGTTAGAATTTGTTATTTTGCTCCTGTAATAATGGTAGCACATCAAGTCCAACCCCTGCATGTTCTGTTTTCAAGAAATGAATTTATTTATTTTATTTTTTTTGGTGAATTCATACTGAAATTTTACAGGCCAGTATAGTTGCACCAATATGGTGCTGTAGGGAAAGAGTCGGTCACTCTACCAGAGTTACAGTATACGATGTCCCAGAGGAGCAGTAGTTGATGGTAGTAGGTGGTGATCTTTCCCTATATTTTTCTGCAGAAATGAAATTAGTACAGAATTGGTTTACTACTTCAAACACTAGAGAGCTTTATTCTAACTGCAGTTAGTAAACAGGGACACATTTCACTGCATGTTACTCTTTCATATACTTGTATAGCATTTTATGACGGTCGAGGAGCAGTTACAAAGAACCGGATGTGAGAGAACTGATACGGGATGTGTATTCAAAACGGATAGAGACTGATCTGGATGGAATTGTGCGTCTCATCATGGAGACCAGTGTTGACCACTCCAGACCACAATAACGGCCTAAAAGCCCTCAAAAGTCATTTCACTAAATGTTTTTTTCTAGTTCATAAGTTAATTTTCATGAGCACTAAAGCAGCGTGTGTGTGTGTGTGTGTGTGTGTGTGTGTGTGTGTGCACTATACCATTCTGCAGTGTCTTTTATATACTGCCCAACCCACCCCAGAAATGCCATTAATCTTACGTGCTCTCACACACAAGCATCCCATAATGTTTCCTTCTGTGTGCTGTAGACTTTTCTGAAGTATTCACTGCTGTCTGATTTACGTGTTCTCCTGTGACCGTGCTTAAGGGAGTTCGGGCAGAAGTGAATAAGTCTCTGCTGTTAACCTCTGACCTTTTGCGCCCGCTCAGAGCTGGTGACTAGAGGGGATCTCCAGGCCTCTCCTTGATCTTTTCTGCCATGGTCCTGGGCTGTGGTTCAGCCGAGCTGGGTTCCATCACGCTCGCTGGGTTCCATCATGCTCGCAGACCTGGCAGACTGTTCTGAAGAAGAAGCCGTGGATTTTGGTAGTCTGGGAAAATCTGATGTGGTCAGACGGAGATCTTGAACAGAACAGTTTTGTGTTTTTGCTTTTCCTGACATACTCCTGAGCTGCTGGCTCAAACTCGACTGGTGTACAAAGCTTTTCTTCCCTTCAGCGTACAGAAGAATCCTTGGTTATTTTATTTTTTATTTATTTAGTTATTTTTTTGCTATGCTGTTTTTTAAACTGTCGTCCAGTTTTATTTAATACTACAAAATGGTTTCATATGAGAGTCTCCTCTCATTTTAGTTCTACAGCTCCAGATTTACTGGCTTCAAACATGTGCTTCTAGGTGCACTGCCTCAACTCCCCTGATGTTTGCTTGTTCTCTGTACCAATAATGGCAGGTTGTCCCAGAACAGTTGAAACTCCTGTGGTGGTAATAACCCTAGAGCAGATTTGTTTACCAATGCAGGTTATTCTGGATGAACCTGAGTAGAAACGAGGCCTCAGCCTCCCAAGAAATGTTTGACAGGTTTTCCGAGCTGGGCACTGGTTATTAGCAAGGCCTTAACAGAACCTTGGAGCGCACGTGACTGATCCGTGAAACGTGGTGAACGTGGATGAACATGGGTGGAGCATGATGACCTACAATTCTTTTTGTTTCTCACTCTCACTTGCGGTCTCGTTCTCTCTCTCTCTCTCTCTCTCTCTCTCTCTCTCTCTCTCTCTCTCTCTCTCTCTCTCTCCCTCCCTCCCCTCTCTCTCTCTCCCCTCTCAAGAGCTCACCATGGTAGTAAACGGTGGGAAAATAAACACACACACACTAAACTACTCAGACATAATTAAAATGGCCTAATTGACCTATTGCTTCTAGGGCATGTGGAATGGGCCTTGTTCATTCTATAGACAGGATTGCTTTTAAGTAGCCCTGAAAAGTGTACGGAAACTCATGAAGGGTTTCTCTGGTTCTGTCGGACAGGCACGGGACTCGCTGTGCTGGAGAGGTAGCAGCAGTCGCAAACAATGACATCTGCGGCGTGGGGGTGGCCTACAACGCCAAAATCGGAGGTGAGTCGGCACGCGTGACATTTTTGCTTAGTTCAGCATGGCGCTCTCTGCTCAAATACCTATTTTACATGGAGTCAAGGTGTTAATCATGCCTCCTGTGGCTTATTAGCTTCTGTATGATGCTCAGAAAGCTAACATATGAGGACCTTCACCTTTCTCTTGAATCCAGGCTACTTCATTTCTGAGGACAGCTCTTTGTGGTCATTGGCAGCTGTTATTTACTTATTATTGCAGGTCCTTTCAATGTGTTTAATCTTTTTTAACTGGCAATGGTATTTGTAGCTCATTTAGAAGCTGTGTTGTTTAGTGTACGTGTTCTCAATTCTTCTCTGTGCGTGTGTGTGTGCTCTTTTGTCTTTGGACACTGGGACCCAGCTGAATCCTTTGAAGGTTGCAGACTGGATAGGAGTTGCCCAGTCCTGTATGTTCTCCAAGGAACTGCCGGGCAAAAAAGAAGCCAGTTGAATGTTGCACTCTGGGTATCGACTCTCAGCTTAGCAACATGATCTTCAGTCAGGTTTCAACTTGCCCGTCCCTCTCTGGGTGTGGCACAGAGTAATGAATAGGACAGGAACCACTGGACATTTGTTGTTTGTTTGGTAGCACAGGTTTGCGTTTCATATAGAGTGTGTATCTGATGAGGTCACTCGGGCCACACCCTCAGAGTAACTCATGCTTCGCTTTTTATTTCTCTGTCAGTTTTGTAAATTTTGTTTTCCTTGTTTCAGGATCATGTGTAACATGCCTGATGGTCCATGTGTATACACGAGGAGGATTTGATTGTACATATCTACACGTTCGTTTTTGAGTCGGTCCTTTCGTTCATCGTCACTACAGCTTCTTTTAACAGCCATGTTGACAAAAGAGAAACTTGTTTGCCTTGCTAACAACTCTGCCATGCTAAGATGTTCTCCTCTGGTTAGCAGTCAGATAAGAGATTCATACAAAGTCTTCATGTTTTCTAAATGGAGCAGCATTTCAGAGTGGCTTTGAACCATATTCTCCACTGTCCAGGCAAGCTGCTCTCAGTGAAAAATGTTCCAAGTCTTCCTTCCCTCTCTGCTACCCTTTAATATCCATTTCTGATGCCCCAGTTGAGACTTCTGGCAATCACTTTCGTTTCGTAGACCAACAGGGAATTTTCTGGCCATCCTCCTTTTGAAGCTGTTTTTAGTTCGTGGAACAATTTTTAATCTTGTACACGTGTTCGTGTTCGCTGCTCGGCCCGTATTGCCCCTAGCGTACGCTCCTCCCTCTCCAGACTCTATGGGAGACTCCCTCCAGCTCCCTCTCCATTGTTGGCCCTGGCCTCCTTTCCATGTATCTGAGCCTCTGCTTCAATCAGCTTTTAATGAGAAGTGGCGGCTGTTGAGCAGCTGGCCCTCTTCGTGCGTTCACCTTGCGTCCTCGGAGGAAAGCCTTTTTATAAACTCCAGAAGCTTCAGAAGTAAAGGGGACTAACCTGAGGAAGAACCGGAGGACCGCTTTGGAGATCTGTCTTCTGTTAACGGATATCTTTAGAAGGTGGATAGAGAACTCGTGGTCTAGATTAGACACTGTACAGGGAGCCTGAGTCCCCTGCCGGCACTCGTTAGCCATATGTTATTGGTCTGAATGGGGAAAGAGGAAGATCCAGTGTTGCAGCTGGCTTGGTAAAGGAGCTGATACAAATGGTTGGCAAAACCTCCCTCTAGAATTTTCTCATGAGGGAGATTCTAAGTTGTTCTACGTAAGCATTGTTCTGCACTCCTCCTGTCCTTTTGTTTCATACGGACTCTAATAATGAGCCATAATCGGCTTCCCCTGTGATATTTGAAGAGGTTCAAGTTTCAGAACCGTGGCTGGGAACGTCTCCCTGGTAACCTTCCTCCCAGCTTTAGCTATCTGTTGCTTTGCAGCAAATCTGGGATTTGTTTTGGGAAGATTTGAAAGCACCTGAATGTTTGCTGTAACCCGTATGAGGGCGTCACGGGTATCCACAACCACTCGTGCATTAAGGACAGAGCAGTGAAGATGTCTGCTGTTGATTTCCCAGTTTGTAGGTGCTTCAGCTCGGTTGTCGAGGTGACCATGTAAAGTTTCTGCTTGTGAGAAATTGTCGGATTTGATTCAGAATGGATGGCAGGAACTAAACCCTGGTTGGTGTTTTCAGACTGATGCATTTTGCCTCCCTAGACCTTCCACAGATATTAAGGTCATCCTGTACAGAGAAGTGGAAGTGATGAGATACTACAGCCTGTATAAAGGAGAGTCGGACATCGCAGGAAGTGGTGGGTCATCTTCCAACTCTAAAGAGAATCGGGGGAGATTCTGCTCACCCTTTTTCCTTCTTTCTTGGCATAAAGAGAGAGGCTTTATGTTCACCCCAGTCTCCACTGACTTGCTGTTGTACTCTGGATGTTTTAAGACCTTGGATTTGACGAGTTGTTCTGGAACCTTGCTGCATCCAACACTGACTATTGGGGCACTTTCTCGTTCGGCTGGTTTTATGTGCCGTCTTGTTTTCCCCCAAGGATCGTACATGGTATAGAGGCAACTTTATATCCATTAATGTTTATGACCACGACTCATATTCCTAAACTAACGTGGTAGCGGACAGAATGTCATATATTTGTTTTCGAGACTTAAAACGCTATAAGAAGGGGCAGGATTGTGATTCTGCTCTGTACTTCTTTATGGCCCCTGGTGCTTCATTCTCACTCGGGTAATAAGAATAATCTGTTATCATCAGGGCACTGTCCCAGCCATGTAACCACGTTTCTTAAGAGAGATGAAACGCAGCAACAGATCATGACTCTTCCTCATAAGATTCTGCCAAGCATGACCTAAAGGCTATAATTTGGGGAAATTTTTTTCCCTGCTACTTTTCCACTACAACTGCTCCTTAACACGCACAAACACAACGTCACAGATTTAATCCTGAAGTGTGGAGCCCTGCACTAAGCTCCTTTAGCGTAACGCTCAGGAGAGGCGGAGCGTCACCCTGGCTTAAGCGAAAGCGTGTTTTGCGGCAGGCGTGCGGATGCTGGACGGTGAGGTGACGGATGTGGTGGAGGCCCAGTCTCTGAGTCTCAACCCGCAGCACATCGACATCTACAGCGCCAGCTGGGGGCCCGAGGACGACGGCAAGACTGTGGACGGCCCCGCCAAGCTGGCCAAGGATGCCTTTCTACGCGGAGTGACTGAGGTAGAGCGATGGTTGTTTTGTGAAGTGTGTTTAATATAAGAATTTTTAAGCATGCTTAATGACATGGCTGCAGTGTTTGTTTATTCGTTGTTTACTCACTGTGAAATGAAGTTACATTTTCAGAATGTTTATTCTTTTAGTAACACTTTGTAATTGCAGGGCTTAGATCAGTGCTGTTCATGCGTGGTCGAAGTTTAAAATGATGAAAGATAAATGATGTCCATTGCTAAGTAAGAGATGGTTCCGGAACTTTTTCAAGGCCAGAAATGTCTGGTCTCGTGTGTGTGTGTGTGTGTGTGTGTGTGTGTGTGTGTGAGTGTGTGTGTTCCTTCTGCTTTGAAGTCAGTGAGGGTTAGGGGAGAGGTTGGTTCTCTTCCAGCACGCTCTGCTGCTGAGCGCCTAATATTAGCAGTTAGCAGTCAGAGTGACGTTCTCTTAATTTAAATGTCACATTAAAGGGTCATTTTCAGAGAGAATCTTTATGCAGATTCCCCAGAGCGCCTGTGATGTAGACATTCTTGACGCCTAATTGCTTTGCAGGCAATGTGCTAAACTGCCATAACATGAAGTGCAGGAATGCTGTTCATTACAGCCCGTCTCTCTCTCTGTGTGTGCAGGAAGCGCAGGAACGCTGTTCATTACAGCCCTTCTGTCTCTCTGTCTCTCTCTCTCTCTCTCTCTCTCGTGCTGTCCTGCTATGCTCTGCATGTTGGGGCTCTTCTAAACCAAAACAACTGTTAGACTAATGATTATAGCCGCGAACAGTAAAGAGCTTCATTTAGTTTAATTATAGCTGTATTAAGTAGTTATCCGTGTGTCGGGACAAGCTTTGCGTTCGTGCAACATACAGATTCATCTGAAAGCTTACGACAACAAGGCCTCAACACAGAACGGTGGGGAACTCCGAAGGGTTTTGGCATCGGGGGGGTGTACATATCACTACACACCCTTAATCTGAAATTGAGGCTCAAACACTTGGGAAGAAAATGCAGTTTTTAGTAGCAGAAGAGATTACATCATGCAACATTTCATTTGAGATGCTTGTTAAATGTAAATTAATTATAAATGAATGCTAGCGAGCAAATGTGAATCTGATGAGCAGATAATACAATGGATTTAAGTGATGGCATTTGCAGCTAATGGCCTATTGATGCTGTAGTGTCACGGCATGATGTAATGCATGTGTGCGGTACGCATCACACTCCTGGTTCTGACTGTCACGTGTGTATGATGTCATAGTCATATGTGGTTGTCGCATTCTTTGAAAATTCTAAGCTTCTGAGGGAAGGACCCTCCATGTGATTTTCAGGAACTCAGTTTTGTTTTTGTTTGTTTGGCTTGCAAACGATTTCTATTTTATGTTACCGTGGCTGGTTCTGTCGCCACGGTTACCCAGGAAAAGCCTCTCCCCGGAGTGCGTTTTGGGCCCTGCGCTTCCCCTCGCGCCATCCAGTTCAGCACACGAGATCCGTGAGCCATAACAAAGCCCAGCACACGCAGGGATGGCGTGTCTGTGCAGACGTGTGCAAACAGGCCCTCTGTGTCCAGCAGGTGTGCAAATGTACCCAGAACAAACGGCAAAAAAATGGCCTTCACAAAGGGAGTGCTGTGCTGTCCCCACGAGCTAGAGATTTGTTTTTAATAACGTCCTCGTAACCCCCCGCCACCTCCCCTCCCTCCTCTCGGGAGGCGCGGAATTATCGCACGCCGGCGGTGCCGCGGAGGGGTGAGCAAACAAAACCCCATCAAAGGTAACGAGCAAACGGCATCTGAACTGAATTAGTGGCGCTGTGGGCCAATCCGGTAACACCAGGACGAAACGAAAGCCATATGAGACGCGGACGTCCGCCCCTTTAATGTAGCGCTCAAACACGCCCCGCCCCGTCCTGTCGGGTGGGCTGCTCTGGTGATGCACGTTGTTTTGCCAGTAAGGTTCCTCATGAAACCCCGAAGGGCTTTAAATGCCTTTTAAAGAGATGAACAGTAACGCATCTTTGCTGATATCGGTGTTGAGCAACGGTCGTCCTTGGCTGTTTTTTTGGGGGGGGTTTTTCGACATAGTATCATAATGACTTTTCATTGGTGTTTGTCGTCGGGCGCTGGAAGCCGTTTGTACTCCAGCTGCCCTCAAACCGGTCGTGACTCTCAGCAAAGCACCGTTTTTGAGTTTTCCTTTAAGTTTGGGTCCCCCTCCGTTCAACAATGTTAAGATGTTCAGAACCAGATGTGCATGGTGTGCTGCCAAATGTCACTGGGCTTTCAAAGGGGCGCCGAAAAGGGTTTTAGCAGTAGAGATAGAAAGAGAAGCTTGAAAGCATCTGGCACTAAATTTCTGTTTTGTGTGTGTGTGTGTGTGTGTGTGTGTGTTCCACGGTGCAGGGTCGTGGTGGGCGTGGCTCCATTTTCGTCTGGGCGTCGGGGAACGGCGGGCGGGAGAAGGACAGCTGTAACTGTGATGGCTACACCAACAGCATCTACACCCTGTCCATCAGCAGCAGCACGCAGTACGGCAACGTGCCGTGGTACAGCGAGGCCTGCTCCTCCACCCTGGCCACCACCTACAGCAGCGGAGGCCTCAACGAGAAACAGATCGTGAGTTTACCTCGCTGCGCCGAGCAGCTCTCTCCACCCCCACCCACCGACGAGGGTGGAGGAGTAGGGGTACTTGCTATGCCTGCTCACCAAACTGGCACGGCTCTGAATTTATTCACCGTGCTTTTTTCTTTTTGAAGTGCACGTCCTTCTCGATCTGCTGGTAGAAACATCACGGAACTGCAGACTAACATGTGTGCTCGGCTCGAGGTTAGAGAGGCCGTCGCTTCCAGGCCCCGACAGAAAAGAGGGGGGGGGGGGGGGGAAGGCGTATGGTATTTGAGCATGTAGTCCCATGGGGTTGCTGAGGGTGGAGCGCAGGAACACCGAGAGACAGCAACGAGGAACGCATGTGGTGTGTGTGGCCTCCGTCGGAGGGAGCAGATGCTCGCCCTCGAGGTCTGTATTGTGTTTCACAACGCCGAAGTTCCTGCCAAAGCGGTTTCCCAGACTCTCAGACCTCTGCTGAACGGCGGCGGGCGCTTTGTACACGGCCCCGCCGCAGCAGGCGGGAACCTCGGGCCGCGCTTGTCCCATCAGCCTGTTTGGACTTGTTCGGTTTCATTTGTAGGACTTTTGTCTCACCAGGAAGGTGTGCCCTAATCCAAACATTTTCCCATAATCCTTACCTGCTCAAATGGACACCCCCCCCCCATAGAATTCAGGAAAGAAAAAAACCCTTATCTTCTGATGTAGTTTGCCATTGGCTGCTGTTTTCTATGCAGTGAGGATGGTGACAGGCAACCCTCCAGAATCAGAAGCTCAGTTTCTCACAAGCGGAGCGAGTTCCTTCGCCCGTCCTCGTCTCCGAGCTGTCAGTCAGCTGCTCCAACATTTTTAGCACTTAGCCTCGATGCAGGCAGCTCGGTCTCGCTCTGCGCACATGCTGGGACACCTCTCTGCTCCGTCATGTACAACAGTGTCAGTCACTCTCTGTCTCTCCCGCTCTCTCCCCTTTCGTCCTTTCCTAATTATGCTGCTAGCCCTTTAGCCCCTAGGATTAAAAATAAATAAATAAATAAACAAAACCTACAAACATCTGACTCACCTTGCATAAGCTGAGGTCCATTCAGGGGAAACTTCTTTGTAGCATGTCTGCTTCCTCTGAGGTTCATGCAGACCCCCGTTTCATCTCTCCTTCCCCCAGTCAGGTTTCTAGAGCACTCCCAGTCTGTTGTTAAACCGTGTGTGTGTGTGTGTGCGCGCGCGTGCTCCCTAACTGCTGTTTTCCCATCCACAGATCACTACAGATCTCAGGCAGAAATGCACAGACTCCCACACTGGCACGTCAGCTTCAGCACCTCTGGCTGCTGGTATAATAGCTCTTGCCTTGGAGGCCAAGTAAGTGTACATTTGAAACTTTAAATATGTTGCAAAGAATCTAAGTGACCCACAGCTATCAGAGTAAAGGTAAATGCCTTCCACAAACTGCAAAGCGTTACCCAGTTGGTCCAAGTTGTGGTAGAAGGCAAGTTTCATCACACAGCTGTACTGTTTTATACTGTTTGATCAGGGGCTTTAGCCAACACGGCTCTCCCAAACCGTGTCTAGTTGCTTCAATGCCTCTAGCATTATGCTAGTGGAGATGGTTTCTGAAGGCCATCTCAAGGTGTGGCCAGAAGGTCATTTGGTTACACACCGAGTAACGAGTAAGTGGCTCTAAATACTAATAACTAGATTCTGAGACACAAGTCGGTGTAGAGATCAGTAGATGGAGTTGCTCTTCTTCTTTTTGGCAACAGCTGTTTCAGACCTTCCAGTTCCCTGGTATTAAGTCTCTTCCCACGAGCCACTGTATAACCCTTTTACGTCCTCATCTGTAGGCGTGAGTGACCTTTACCAAACAGTAGGGCCTGCTGCTTTAATCCAGCCCTCCTGTAAAATCCCAGTCCTGTAGCTGGTACTCCAAGCTGAAATGTGATGGTGATTTAAATTAAAGCTCTCTCTGGTGGCGAGCATAGAGGGGTGTGGTCTTAACGTCCTGTCTGTGTCTGCAGCAAAAACCTGACATGGAGGGACATGCAGCACCTGGTAGTGAGGACCTCTAACCCCGCCCACCTGATCACCAACGACTGGAAGACCAACGGGGTCGGTCGCAAAGGTACCGACAGCCGCGCCCTGCCGCTCTCCCCTCTCCTCCTGCCCTCCCCGTCCGTTCTCCAGCTGTGTCCGACCAACTCGATGTCTTGTGATTTTGTGCCAATCGATGACATTAGCATTCATTATAGCATTTGAGGAATGCATAAGCCCCCTTCGCCAGCTGCATCATGATGTCAGCGTCTGCTTGCGCTCCTGTTGAGCCGAACCTCCTGCCGATGCCTGGATGCTTTCAGCAGTATTGATTTGTCTCCGTCTCCCTGTCCTCCAGTAAGCCACTCCTACGGTTACGGCCTGCTGGATGCTGCTGCCATCGTGGGCCTGGCGCAGAACTGGACCAACGTGGGCCCTCAGCAGAAGTGTGTCCTCTCCATGGTGTCTGAACCCAGGTGAGCCGCCACACTACGCTGTTGACTCCTCCCACTAACGGCTTTACTGTGTCTCTAATCACAAGTAAGGTGGGCTCCTGTTTACGCACACAAGACCGAGCTAAACTCCCATAACTAGGATTTATTCGTCCTTAAAACCCAATTTTTCCAATCTTTCCGTTAGCTTGTTGGCTGCACCAACGCGTGGCTAACAGGGTTCCCCCCCACAGCATGTTGCGTGATGTTTATGGTTCCATGCGTCTCTGCCCTTGAACACCTGCGGCGAGCTGAATCGGGTATGAGAGGAGCTCGGCTGTAACTGGAGGCTGCGCGGCAAATCCACTGCACACCGTGTTTGATCACGCGGTGCGTTCGCACTCTGCATGAGTGAAGACTGAAACGCTCCACCTGGTTTGATGTTATGCCTTCAGGGGAGGAGCTCTTGTTATTTACCCCTCTTGTCTGCAGGAAATAATTACTTGCAGATGAGCCACGCTCACATCTCTTCTGACGCCTGCAGAACCCCCCCAGCCCCCACGTGCACGTGAGCCGGTGCACGTGAGCCGGTGCACGTGAGCCGGTGCACGTGAGCCGGTGCACGTGAGCCGGTACACAAGGCCTGTTGGTCTCTGCAGAACGCACCTTCCTCGATCTTCATATTCTCCTCCTTTTTTGTTCCTCTGTGTTGTGGAAGAGATCAGAAGTTTTGGGGCAGAGCTCGGTCCATCCAGCGTACCGGAGATCACCACTCCACACCGATCCTCCCGCTGGCTCTCCCTCCCTCTCGTTAACCATCACGCCCCTAGCGGCGCTTGATGCTGTACAGCACAGACGGACTGTTCTTAATTCCTTACAGGATTACGATCCGCCCTGATCCTGGTACCTAGTCCCCATAGAGGGTTTTACATGCATGCTGAATGGAAGACTCTCCTAGGTTATCGCACGCTTTGACAAACCTTGTGCTGGTTTTCAACAAGGCTTTGTCCTAGCCCAGGTCCTCCAGAACCCCCACAGCCCCAGACACTGGATTGAGAGCATGTTTTCTCCAGTGTACCAAATCAATCCTCCAACATATATATTTTTTTTCCTGTTAAGTGCCAATTAAGTGCCATTTTGGCTAGCTAGTTTGGTTTGCTAGCTAGCTCGGTTTGCTAGCGAGCTCGCCGCGTTTGTTTTATAGCTGTATTTGTATTTCATTAGAGCATGTTGCTCTCCTTGCCAACCCCTGGCTGTTTTGTGGGCGTGTTGATAAAATGCAAGCATATTTATCTGCCACTTCAAATGACTTCATGAGAGAACAGTTTTCTATGAACCCGCATTGCAGCAAATCCACTTAAAGTATCTAGTTCGGACCATATCTACTGTAAATGTGAACAAAGTTTTTGTGCTTGTGGGGAGCTTTATTTAGTCTTTGCCAAATACACATATGGGTCTATTATGGTAACGGCGAGTGCACTGGGCCAAAACCAGCCCGTGGTGGTGTGTAAAGCTCGAGGGGGCCACGTGTGGCCTACAGTATTTCTATTTCGGGCCAAAACTGACCCAGCTGTAGAGACACGGATTCAAGCCATGTCCCGCCACCAGGATTCAGGCAAAGTCGTGATTCCTCAGCGGTATGTGGGTCGTGTGAAAATAGTAGATACAGGCCAGGCCTGGGCCTGCTCGTTAGCTGCCTGGGAAGGTTAACATGACAAACTCTTCCTGCGAGTGGATTCAGCATTTTACATATGATGGAAGCTACTTTTGTTTGTAAAATGTCTTAAAATATGGCTCAACAAAATGCAGTCTTGATTTAGCATGTCTGATGAATAGTAATTACTGAAACATACATTGACATTGACTTTAAAAACACAAGCTGAATGCCCACCCAATCAGATCAGCCATGTAGAAATGACATGCAAGTTTACACGGTCACCATCCCTCATTAAAATGTCGTTTTATCTCTTTTAAAACTTCATGCGGATTAAAGCTCAATTGCATTGCTCTGTTTTGAATGTTAGTTTGTGGGCTTAGCATGGTGGGAAACGTTGGCCGACTGTCTCATAGGGCATTTGCTCTGGTGAAAATTTGTATTGCAAGCCTAATTGATGGCTCCTGATTTGGGGGTTTTGTTGTTCACGGCACACCAGACTGTACTAACTAGTTAATAAAGCCTTCCATGTCTTTGAAAATGGGTGTGTTGGCACTAAAATATACAGCGGGGCACTCGGAGTCTTTCCTCAAGGATCTGGCAACGCAGCAGACGGTGGGTGGTCCTACAGAGAAAGCCTGCTGATAAGTAGGATGATTTAGTTACACCCAGATCATGTTGGCCATTCAGTGTTCCAGAAGTGGAGTCGGAACGGGGGACGTGTTTTTGTGCCCTGCGTGAACAAGAACGTTATTGGAAATGACGGCATTTAAATTGCACAAGTTATTGCTCAATGCCTGTTTGTTAGTTCTTGTTTATGCAAATGAATCATCTAGAGCGGAGTGTGAATGATGCACCCAAGTATTGATTTTGCTTTGCTTAGAGTAACTTTTACTTAAAGTTGGTAAATAAAGTTTTCAGTAAAGCTCAAGTAAGAGAAGCAGGAATTGGAACACACTGCTTTTTATTGTTCTGTGACATTACAAATCTGCAAATGTGTAATGAAGTTAAAGTCTGTATGATCACTTGGCGCTCAACTCATGGACTCTGTTAGCTCCCTCGGTGCTGGCCGACCCCCCGTTAAATATCTGACGTGGAGAAAAAGCTTCAGGGATTCCAAGCAGAGCTGAAGGCACAGAAAAGGCTGTTCTACATTGACATTTAATCCATAAAACACAAATTCAAAAATATTGTGACATCAGTGAACTTTGGAGCAGCAACTGTGGGAAAAATTCCTGGCTTTAAATGATCTGCCTGTTTGAATCGTGTCGCTGACTGTAGGCTAATTAAAAGTAGGTTATGATTGGGATTTGTGCAGTTGGCAGAGCCCATTACAGCTTAGTATAGCTGAGGGTTACTGGGAAAATCAGGAAGCAAGTCCTCATTATTACAGATGATTTGCCCGTTGGCGAACTCACCCCTGCTCAGAGCAGAGCGCTGATCATTCTGGATTAAAAAGGCTGACAATACACAGGACTATGCTTTTAGTTACTCTCTAAACCAAAGGGTGTTTATAAGCACTACCGAGCATTGTTGTTGGTTTTCTTAAACTAATCCTAGAAAATCCTTGCTGTATCTGTTAAATGTTCAGCTCTATTACAGAAAGCATCCAAGTCGTCTCTTCCTTTGTCTTGCTTTCAGGAACATTGGCAACCACTTGGTGATCTCCAAGAGTGTGGCTGCGTGCCAGGGGCAGCCCAACTTCGTGAGCTCTCTGGAGCACACTCAAGCCCAGCTCACCTTGTCCTACAACCGGCGAGGGAACCTCGCCATCTACCTGATCAGCCCGCAGGGCACCCGGTCGACCCTTCTCGCACCTAGGTCAGTGGTTCCAGCCGAACTGTTGTCCTTCCCGTTTGCGATCCGAGTTTTGAAATTTGATGCGATTTTGGGGTTAATTAACTTGGGGCACCGAGGAATATCGCTGAGGCTAATAATAGTTGGCTGGCCGTTCGTTTTCTGGCAGGCTCGCATGCATGCTGGGGACTTCACAGATCCACTTGGTTAACAGCTCACGTTTGTCTTTGCCCCCCCCCCAGACCTCACGATTATTCCTCAGAAGGGTTCAACGATTGGGCATTCATGACCACCCACTCCTGGGATGAGGATCCTCGCGGCGAGTGGACGCTGGAAATCGAGAACGTGGCAGGAGCCAGTGACTACGGTACCTCCTGCTTGGGGCTCGTCCCTCCACCCTCCGGGCTCCGATCCCCGGCTGCTGGCCGATCGGTTTTATTCTGCCGTCTATGCGCGAGAAAGGCGGCCGCTTGGGCAGTAAGGGCAAACCGTGCCTCTCCAGCCCACGGTTCTGCATCTCTGCACGCTTTGCAATTGTAACTATCTGGATTTGATGATGCGCTGCACATTTCTACGTAGACGAGAGGAGTAGGGCTGCAACGAACCCATACAAATGTTTATTTATTTTATCTTCCATATTAAAGACAAAAAAATGTTCCCCTTTTCATGCCATGTTTTGAAAGGGGAAGTACAGGCTAGAGTCGTTGGGATGTGGGTTTGTTTAACGTCTTACACGCACAATGTTGCTACCGCGCAGAAAGTAAGGATTAGGCATGTTGTCATAGCAACAATTAACAAATCCCTGGTTAGCAGTGTGTCGGTTTATTACAGTTTTTACAGGGGCTTTCTGTTGGCACAGAGCTCGTGTTCCTGATCTTTTTTTGTTTAGGTTTTTTCCCTCCCTTTTTCCCACCACATGCTCTTTGAAAAGCCTTTTCTGGGCTCACACCAGTCGTTGAGTGACTGCTTGACATGAAAAGCTTGACCTGGTAGAAGCCTCTGCCTGCTCAAACTCTGCAGCCGTTTGAGGGGAGTAAAAATGCCCCTCCACACCCTCCAGAAATTGCTCTTCAGCCAGGGGCCATTGTAACTGGTGGTGCACCTCCTTCCAGCCTCCACGTCCTACACTGTCCGTCAAGAGCGTCATTCCTCCGCCCGACTCCCTCCACCGCATCCACCCCCACTCTTGTTATGTCCTACTTGTTTTTCTGTCTTTTATGAAAACACTTCCTTCATTTCCTTTCGCTGTTTTCCTTCTCCACACCCCGTTGTAAATCTTATTAATTAAATCTGGCTAAATAAATCACGGTGCAGTCTGGCTCATTCCCGTGCGTGCGTGCGTGCATTCCCGTGCGTGCGTGCGCGCGCCCCCCCCCCTCACGTTGGCCAGACTCCCCTGCAGACCGTAAATATACGCTGAGTTCTTGCTTACCATGTTCATTTGTCCCACTCCCTGACACACACAACTGGTGTGTTTTACTCGAACAGCCCATCCATTTTGTGAACTGTTTAGATGTATTGACTGTATTGGCCTTAATGATTTAGTGAAGCTGTAGCGGCTCGGTCCGCTTGTCTGAAAGCAGTTTTTGAACACGGTGCCTGAAAACAGGGCAGGAAATGAACCTCATACCAGCTTCACACTGATTTGTTAAATAAATGAACCTCATACCAGCTTCACACTGATTTGTTAAATAAACCTTTTAAACGTCTCTGTATTCCATTAAGCAGCGCATTCCATCAAAACCTTGCATGCCAGTCCAGAGCTGGTTTTTGTTGGGCCCCGTATATCTTGCCAGAGTTTGGCCGTGTTGATCTTGGATGTGCTGATTCTTAATGGAGGAAATCATAGTAATATGGAACATGCTTCAAATCAGATGTAAGCCCTAAAGCTACTCCTAGTATTGAATTTTTTTCTCTCTCTCTCTCTCTCTCTCTCTCTCTCTCTCGCACATGCGTTCTCTCTTTTGTGCTCTCAGGAACTTTGACTCAGTTCACGTTGGTTCTCTACGGCACTGCAGCCGTCTCTGGAGGCCCTTCTACGCCAGACTCCAGCCAGCCTTCTGATGACGGCTGCAAGACCTATGACCTTAGTCAGATGTGCACAGGTGAGAGCCAGACTGTTGAGGCGAAGGCGCCACCTGGTGTCTATTACTTGCACCTGTACCTCTGGAGCTAATTATACTGGCATTTTGCTTTGTGATTCAGACCAGGGATATCAGAAATGTCTACCAGACCCCACTGTCAGTATGTGTTCCACACAAGAACAACATATCAAAGATCTGAAGGTGGTTAACGTATTAAATAACTAAACTATTTGCATCTTGGATTGCCTCAAAAACATGAGCCTTCAAACATTTAACCGTATTCATACATGTTTTAATATTCATTATTTAATATTCATTTCCTGATATCGACAGTCACTTCCTGTGTCTGTATAACAAGCTATAGTAGTAGGTTTTACAACCCTAGCTGCCACAGAGAGCAGTGGCCAGGCTTTTCACTGAGAGCAGCTTAACCAGCTTTTGGAAGCCCCCCCGGGCTTAAATACCTTCTCTAGCACCTCTCACTGAATGTAGGTTCAAAACACCGCGGGAAGCTGGCTGCAGTTACTCCCAAACTCCCACTGTCTGCCAAGAGCCTGGCGACGGTCCGCTTGATCGGTCCTGATCCTCCACTGGAGTTTGCCTGCTCGCTGACTGAAGCGTTGCCACTCCACCGATCTAGAACCTTCTCCAAATGTCAAGAGCTGTTGGCCCAGACTACCAACAAAGCCCTGTGGGCTCCAAATGAGATTATGTGCAGGGCCAAAAAAAACTATGATCGACGATGATGATGATTGGGTTAGCAGGTCTCGCATGCATGTACCACCAGTGTTGGTGGATGATGATTTTAATAATGGAGGTCATGTTTTTAAGAAAAGGCTGCATAAAACTAGGTGATACCTGCTCTGGTGCTTCACCACAGGTGATGGGCTTTCTTACTGAGATTCGGCATTAGTCTGGCAGGAAGAGCGCAGGACATGAATAACGGCAGGAGGTGGGGAGCGGTACAGCCCTGCTGTTGGCCCCGCCTCCTTTAATGCTTTCACGCGGATGACTGAACCTTTCAGACTGGTTTAGCAGCTGAGAGGTGAACATTCTAGAAACGCTAGATGGGAAGGTTTTAGTATGGCAGTGCGATAGAATGAGAATTTTTCGTCTGTTTTTGTGCGTGATGTATTTGTACATGAATATGTTCCGATTTGAAGCGTGAGCTTTACATTTATAGGACGGATATTTTGTTTCAAACTTACTAATTTTAGGTATTCATTTGTTTTCTTTCTGTCTACAGAATGCAACCCAGGCTTCTACCTGTTCCAGAACGGCTGTGTGCGCGAGTGTCCTGAAGGCTTCACGCCAGCCAACCGCACCTTCTCGTCCTTCACCACCACCACCACCACCAACGAGGTGGTTCCACTCCTGCATGCTGCCTGCGAGGCCTGCCACGTGCTGTGTCTCACCTGTGGGGGCCCCGGCCCGCAGGACTGCGTCACCTGTCCACCACACAGCCATCTGGACCCAGTCACCAACACCTGCCTGCACCAGAACCAAATCCAGCGCGAGTCGCCCGACGGCGACCCGTACCAACAGGCCCCCGGAGGCTCGTCCAGGCTCCTGCGCCTGGAGCTCTCTTCCAGCCTGCCTGCCACCGTGGCGTTGCTCAGCTGTGCCTTCATCGCGGTCACCTTCATGGCAGTGTTCGGCCTGCTCCAGCTGCGGTCACGCACCCTGACCAAGACGTACTCGGCGGAGGCCGGGCCGGCCTCGCTCATGCGGGCCGGTTTCAGCCTGGGCCTCGGCCGGAGCGGAGTCGTGTCCTACAAGGGCATCCCCTCTGTGTGGCAGGAGGACGCCGCCAACTCCGAGTCCGAGAACGACGATTTCGATGTTCACAACGAGAGGACTGCCTTCATCAAAACACAAAGTGCTCTTTAACCTTTCCCAACCCAGTCAACCTCCACCCCACCTTCAACTATTATGACCCTCCCCTCTGTGTTTTTTTTCTCTAGCCACTCTCATGTTTTCCTTCACTTCTCTTGGTGTTCAGCCCTGCAGTTTATTAGTCTTCTATCCTCTAGCGCTAAAGCTAAAAGGAAGACCAGGAACACCCAAAGCATAGCTGCTCCATCCTCTTTTCCCACTTGTGCATCTGTGCCTCTCTATCTGAAAGCCTCCAACACCGAAATGGCTGAAAAATGACCAAGAGTTGACTGGCCCAGGTTGGCAGCAGGGATCTCCAAATCCACAATAAAAACATGATTGTTATTTAGCCTCTCCCTTTTCATTTGAGTTCTCCAATTGCCCGATGAGATTTATGGCGAAATCTATGTAATTGTCTATATGTGATGCTTCAAAGCTGGGTTAAGTACTTAATCATGACTGATTCATTTAGTGGGAAGTGAATCACTAAGGAGGGACTTGCTGAATCTTAAACTTGCCTAAGCTGGGGGTCTTTTTTTCTTTTTGGTTCTCTTGGGATTTGGAGTCATGAGGTTGGCATGCGTCTCCTTTCGTATCTTTCTCATACACGCACACATTTACCGGTCAGACCTTGCGTGATGCTCCCACACTCGTGATGTTTTCCCTGCAGTTTGAACTGCAGTAACCCTATCTCTGGGGGGGGGGGGGGGGGGGGGGGGGGGGGGGGGGGGGGGGGGGGGGGGGGGGGGGGGGGGGGGGGGGGGGGG
>JAOXYF010000001.1:5120509-5138460 GCA_028565775.1 Sternarchorhynchus goeldii | reverse complement strand
GTCTGTCTCTCTCTGGCTCCCTGTACAGGAGTTGTGCTTCTCTGAGCTAGTTCTACAGCACTTGGTATCAAGCTGAACACACGGCTTTGGAAAAACACTATTTGAGCTTCAGTGTTGCTCTAAAAGCCATGAAATGATCACGAACACGAGGAGGCATTTGTGTTTCTTTCTTTGTTAATTTTCATTACCTTTATATCATGCAGATAATGTGACGTGTTTTTTGCAGTGTAAAAGTGGCTTTTTGAAAATGAAACTACAAGGGCTCAAGTGAACCTATGAACATTTTAATGCAGCTATTAGATGAATGAGGCTGGAATCAGAAAAGATTTATTCTTTGACCTGACTGGATCAGTAAAGAATTAAACGTCAGGTTAATATTTATCATCTCTTTTTTTCAGTTTATAATCAGTTCAGTCATCAAACCCATGAATGTTTTGAACATGGGTTTTGTTTTGTTTTTTTAATCTAATTAGTCTAATTTTCTGTTCATGCTTAAATAATTGTTTTGCCATAGAGTTCAATCATAGAGTCTGTAGGGAGTTTAATAAAACCAAAAGGTTAAGGGTTTGGTTTAGAAGTGAACACCATTATTATAGACCTGCTCTTAAATTATTATAATTAACACCATTATTATAGACCTGCTCTTAAATTATTATAATTAACACCATTATTATAGACCTGCTCTTAAATTCGAAATACATTTTCATATTTTTCCAGAAGTAGGATAAATGGCAGGTGTTTCACATTTTCCCCCGTTTGTTTGAATACAAAGTGACATTACAGTAAGAACAAGCTGCATGCCCTCCTGTTCACAGGGGTGGTGTGGAAGACTGCACTCAAAGCATAGATGTGTTATTTCCGTCATAGTTTGGCTGTTGCCAAACATTGTTGCTTCCAAAGTCTGCTGCGGATGACTGTACAATATAAAATTCATGGGGCTGCAATGTAAAGTAAATGAGGGTCCATCTCTGGGCCCAGAGTGCCGTATACTGAAGAGCAGTCTAGTGAGAAACATTGCCATCATTGTTCAAAAATGAGGTTTTTGTCATGTTGTTGATTATTTTATTTATTATTTCCTGGATTGTGTGTGTGCTCAGCCTTCATTATAGTGCCATGGGTTTGAGCAAGAGGGTGGTTTTCCATATCTAAATCTAACAAGAGGTTTGATGGCAGTGAAAAATCTTATCAGCATAAGTTACACTGTAATAAACACAATGGTAGGGAATAAGATCTTCCCTATATTTAAATCTTAGATAATTAAACCCTACCTTGAGGATATTTGATTTACTGAAACTTTTGTTTGTTTACTCTTTTAAAATCCTTTTTTTTCACCTCAAAATGGTCATACATGTTGTGTTTTTGGGGGTCAGTTTGTTTTGCTTTAATGTAAATTACATATGTATATAATCATTTGTTTTCTTATATATTTAATTCACTTTATTACCCCATCCTCTCTACCATTAACTGGCAAATATACAGTGCACAATACAGGAAGCAGAATTCAACTAAACAAAATTATTAAATTGATCACTACTTGGTAAACAAGCAAACCCAGAGATTAGATAATGTGCACATTAACCCATTGGTTTTCATAAAGCAAATGAGGAGGGAAAAAAATCTGTCTTTGATGCTGTTCAGTTTTAAGTCTCCAAAGGGCCCCATCTCAAGATGCTGCTGTTCTTAATCAGAATCCTCCCTCATCCACTCATATGCTGAAAAAAATCTCCTGTATTGATTTTAATGGTCCATATTCGATCTCTAATCATGCTGGCAACTGTAGGCTCTAGAGTGAATGATTGCTTCCCGATATTATTGGTTTAGATAAGGTGTTCTTCAAAAATATGAATGTTTGTTTATGATGCAAAATGAATCCAGCATTCTATAATTACCTCAAGTTTGGATAGTTTAAATGTAATTTTTACATAGCAGATTTAATAAGCATTAAATTAGTAAACACTGCATGAAAGATCTGATGATCGAGTTATTTTAATGTTTTGAGGAAAAACTACTCCGATTAAGCAATGCGTAGACAGTAGCCTGTTGATGAACCTTAGGACTTTGTCCCCACCAGCATCAGCGCTGGAACTGTGAATTCAGACGAATGCATTTCCATAAATTTGGGGTATTCAAATCTGGCCCTCAATCTCTGCACTTTGTAATGACCTGTCATTGATTGAGCAATTACTGTATGTGGTTGGCCATTCGTCACACCTCACTCCTAAGTAAAGGAAGAGTGGAAAACCTGCAGAATCCAGCTGCAAATGACTGTGATTTTAATACCCTTGCCCTGGTTCAGTCTTGGAAGCTTTAACTATTAAACCAGCATGACAACTTCTCAATTGTAAAGTCTTAGTAAAACCCAACCATTAACCTGTAGATGCATCCTACAATCTTCAGGTATATCTCCAATACTATGGTCCCTATATCTTCTCCCCATTTCTCAAACGTTGTCCTATTGATTGTGTAGTAGACATGGCCTTTCAAAGCCCTCCAGGTGATTTAGGTTTTGTTCCTACTGTGGCTGTTGCTCTACAAGTAGATGAAGTGTAGAGGGCTGTTGGAAAGCCGTGACCAAAGACAAGAGTTTGGACGTTTGTGCACCCTAGATTTGCTGAAGGGCGACTAAAAGCAGCTTGACTAATACTTGGAAGACCTTGGAGATGACCTTGATCTTAATGTTGCCCTTAATGTACATGTTTAAGATGGGTTTCTTCTGAATGGAACTTCACCCCTCCCCACCCCATTCACGCAAGATTATGGTCGTGTTGCTGGTAGGTTCTGGTGCCGTCTGTATGCAGGGTCTCGGTTAGGAGTGTGGGTTTTGATCTCCCGATTGAACCTAAAGGTTGAATGTTCATTCCCTCTCCCCACCTTGGTGAGGCTGCTCACACCAAGCCTTTTGGACTTGGCTGGACATCTGCTACGCCCTATTTGAATCATTATGTTGACAGAGGACTGTGTCTATAGTACCTTAGTAACAGAGACTTATGAGACCATTGAAGGACTATAGTATATATCGGAGACAGGACAAACTACATTAATATAAAATAAGGCCTATTTTTGTGCATTGTCATACATGTAATTTAAAGATTTTGCCTTTTTTATTTTTCTCCTTTTTATTTAATTGATGTCAATATGCGGATTATAGATTCTACGAAAATAAAGATCTATGCAAAGTTATTGGTTTTGCGTCCTTTATTCACTTTAAGAACCATTCAGAAAAGTTTTTGCTCCTGCATATTTTTCTTTGTGGTTCAAATTAAGTACAAATTTCGGGTTACTTTGCTTTTTAAAATATTATTGTTCACTATGACGACTATACAAACGTTACCAAAGCTCTGTACCCCGAGCCCCAACGTTTAGAAAACGAGTGTTGGTCAATTTCCCGCATTTACAACAACTTTCATCACACACATTCCGTCGAGGATTGATGGCGATGACTGCCCGAATCCTGTTGCAGGAACAAAGCCACAAGTGTGTGTGTGTGCGTGTGTGTGTGTGTGTGTACACGCATTTAAATGTTAGGCCGCACGTGGCTAAGAGTTCAAACGCCATGTCGAGTCTTAGGTTTGGCTGCGCGAGCTGGGTCGGGTTTAGCCCACAATGCACTTGCCATTGCCGTAATGGACCCATAAGTGCCGTAACTGCACCGTATTTGGACCAGAACTGTATGATATTGGAGTTCTTTATGGGACCGAAAGGCCTCAGATTAACGAGTAAGTCTTGAAGCAGGCTTCTTATGAGTGCATCCGGACTCACTATAAACATGCAATAGTAGTGTTTTATAAAGAGGGAAGCTCTGTTGAGGCAGGAGGCCTCGTTTCCAGGGTTTCTGATTTTTTTTAACGCTCAGGTTGTATTTCAAATAAGATAAAACGTTGTCAGTCGTATTGTAGCGCATTAAAAACATATTAGTGTACATCATTCTGCCGCGCATTGCATTTCCTTTTTAAATGTGTGCACCATACTGCATGTTGTACCATATCTTACACGACATAGGATCAGTTGCTTTTTAAATTTTGATTGCTACGCTTAAACCGAATTTTTGCCCAATCATCTCAAAATGAGTGCCGGGTGGTTGGCTTTGTGCGAGTGGCTGTTTACATCCGGTAACTGCACATTTCTGTCAGGCTCGGGTGTGACGCGAGTGGCCCGAGCACAGAGTTGCTTATCTTTTCGTTCCTTTCAGCTCGCGCACTACACTGACCGGTTTATGTCCTGCCCTGCACACGCACACATTTAATATCTGGAAATCGTCTTCCTGGTTTCGGCTAAAGCTAGGCTACAGACGAATGCTTACGAATCTTTCCATTTGTTACTTTTAGTGTTGCTGTTGGACTACTAATAGTATTTTATTTTGTACGTACCATCGTGTTTAGATGGACATTTTCGCTCTTTAAAGGCCGACAGAGGAGGTATTTGCTGCGTGAGACAATCCACGAAGGTGAGATCGGTACCACCTTATAACTGCGTCTGTTAATTAAAGGGTAGGATACTGCGTGATCTCAACTCATATGAGAGTCCTATAAACGCCTGCCATTTGGGTAAAAATATTAGATGTTAATTCGGCAAAACGATGCTGGTGACGTTAAACCAACATATGTATTGTGTACGAACATCTATCTTATGATTCTGAAAGGTTAACTTGTGTGCGAGGTTAAAGTGTTTTGGAAAATTTCCGGTAGGTCCGCTTGCGCTGCACTATCTTAAGTATTAACAGCAAATTCATTTAAAACAAAAAAAGTCCATGCAAAATGAAAAGCAATTAACGTTAAGTGTTTATCGATCCTACTAATTACATTGATACGTTAATGTTAGTATAAGTGTTTATCCTACTAATTACATTATGATACGTTAATGTTAGTATAAGTTGCTTGCAATGTTGATAGAATGATTGTGTTTTAACTATAAACAGAAATTAGACTTTCCAGAGTTAAGACCCTCAATCGATGTGATAACAGAATCTCTGTCCCAGGTTAGAATGCATTGTAAATATTGATTAATCATTAAAAGAAAAGTTATCCAACTTCACCTAAATTTTGAGTCCTTAATATCGACAGAAATAGCAGACCAGTCTATATAAATGCAGCAATAATGGAACTTTTGAGCATGCACAGTACATCCTCTTTTTGTCCAGAGCTGCCCATCAGGAACTGAAAAGAACAATAACCGTGCTCTTGAAAGATGAGGTCATGATAATATTAAAAAACCTTGATAAATTAACCTGCTCTTCTCAGTAGGTCTAAAACTCACCACAAATACGACTGAATACCACCGCTCGTTTTATTTACATGGCTATTCATTAGATGGAAGCTTTTTATAACCTATGTAACTATTTAGCAAAGCTACCCAGCTGTAAAATAGAAAGGCAGAGGTCAAGTTGTCTTCAACTACTTCGGCTCATAACCTTAGATACAGAATCAGCGGAAACAGCATGTTTTACTAGCTTTTGTTTATTCTTGTTGTTTTTTAGTTTCTTTGTATATTTGAGAGTTATGTAATCCCTTTAAAAGCTCCCATGGGGATTCACTGCACCCTGTCCCTCTCAGGTTCCTTTAGGGCATCGTGAAGATGGGCTTCAGTGAGGACCTGTGGTGTCACCAGGGCCACGCTGCGCTGCTACGGCTGCAGGACTCCGAGCTGCGCCTCATGGAGGTGATGAAGAAGTGGATGACGCAGAGGGCGAAGAGCGATCGGGAGTTCTCCACCCAGCTGCATCAGATGGTGGCCATGGTGGAGAAGATGGAGGGTCCTCAGCCTGGGGGAGGTCTGGACTACATCAGCCAGCTCAATAAGGTACCCGCCAAGCTGGCCGTGTTCTGCATGCACGTTCCGGAAATCACGTGAAGCTGCCTCATGAATTAATAAGCTGAGAATGACCCTCTGCCAGTGCTGCCATCGACATAAGCTATTTGCACTGATTGAAATTTCAGACTGTGCTTTTTAAACCGGAGTGGACTGATTGAATTTTGCTCTGTTCGAAGGGGTACTGAAAGGATGCTGAATCAAGAGACAGTGATTTGGTAGCTCTCCAGTCTTTCAAGCAGTACTCAGTGCCAAGGTTGTAATAGCATCTCTGATGATTTGAATCGCCACTGTTTAGCAGCTGCTGAGTCTCGGGCTCTTTTCAATCAGTAAACATTTTATCAGAGGCACGACAGAAAGGACGTCTTACCAATGACTTTTGTCCTTTCATGGAACATGGAGCATGTGGTGTTAACGTGGTCTAATCTTCATGGGTGGGAGAAACGCCCTGTGATTTCAGGTGAATCAGAAGTACTTACTGCTGTGCTGTAGTACGAGTTGGGATTAGCAATGCTAGGATCTGTGCTAGGATTAAAGGACTGGTCAACTAACCAACATAAAGGACTGACTGGATGGCACTGCCTAGTAAAAATGATTGCTTGTTCGACTAGAGGAACTTGTGTTGACCTCTCTGTTATGCACGTATCTCTCTGTATCTGCTTATGTTTTAAGCAGATGCTGTGCACTGCTGTCGTAGACACACCTGCTGAAATACAGCATAGCCCAGACTACTTTGACTCTGAGCTGTAAATCTCTCCAACACAGTCATGGAACGTGATGGTGAGCGAGACGGAGAACCTGAGCCGAATCTTCCGGCAGCACTCGGAGGACCTGATGGTGGGGCCCCTCAGCAAACTCACCCTCCTCATTAGAGACAAGCAACAGCTAAGGAAGACCTACGGAGAGCAGTGGAACCAACTCAACCAGGAGCTATGCAGGGTCAGGCCTACACACACACACATACATACACACATACATCACACACACACACACACCACACATTCCCACCTGATTCAGATAACATTATAGTGTGTGAGAGGTTTTATGGGTGTAGTCCATGTATATTCTGCTGTTTGCGTCATCAGATGAGATGAATGTGGCTTATATTGATCCATGGGCAGAACTGTCTCAGATACCTCAGATCGCACTCTGAATCTTCAGAGAGGAGGCTCAGCATAGCACAGCAGTACTACAGTTTCCCATCTCGAACAGATCTGACTTGCTGATTATTTGTTGAATTGAATTGGGCAGTTATAGTTTTCAAGAAAACACAAATTTGCAGTGTGTGGCAACCCTGATCTGAAGAATCATTACATTGAGTAACTTTACTGCAAAACAAGAATGTTTTCTTTCTGATGGGTTTGCTAGTACTTCTGTTTAATTTCTTGTCTGACTGGTTTGCTATCTGATCAATTTCCAAAAATGGGCAGGAATACTTCTGCTGTTCTGAAAAAACAAAAGTTTCCTCCTAACAGTGTAGATAAACGGTAAACAAGCGAGAATGATCCATGTGAAGTTTGATGACGGGAACGCTGAAGAGTGCATGAGAACGCTGAAGAGTGCATGAGAACGCTGAAGAGTGCATGAGAACGCTGAAGAGTGCATGAGAACGCTGAAGAGTGCATGCAGCAGCTCTCTGGTGTGCTCTTACACCTCCATGCCAGGCACTTTGATGGGACAGGAAGGGAACTACAGATGAGACATACTTCTACAATGAAAGTACAAAGAGAAAAAAAAATGAAATGGAAGTGAAACATGTTGATGCTGTATGAAACAGAATGTCCATGCTGTGATGAATAGGGAAGTTGCTTGGTTATGCAGGTGGTCAGGCAGGCAGAATTAGTGTAGGAGCTGTGGTTTTAGTCCAAAAAGAAAGCAGCCATGGATAGCAGATCAAGTTGGAGAGTCCATGTCTGTAGGTAATCATCCACCGGTGTTTGTAGCAAACTACAGTGTTTAATTAATGTCCGTTAGATTCTGTTTGTTTAGAAAGCAAGATATTCTTATTCTACAGGTGTGTTTAAAGCTTTTTTTGGATAATTTGGTAGCGCTTAATCTAAGGCTGCTGCTCATATGTTCACACGCCGACGTAAGCCCTTCATACCACTCCACATAAGCCCTTCATAACACTCCACATAAGCCTGCGTGAATATTTATAAAGACAGTTGTTGTCAGCATCAAGCCTGCTTTTGGTAATTCTGATGTCTGTTTTTCACCCTGTAGTAATGTTATTGGTTATTTTGTTTGTTTGTTTATTTATGTATATCACAATAATTGTGCTCTTTTATATATATATATATATATATATACATACATACACACACACACACACACATACACAGTATAAATAAAAAGACACGCTCACAGAAAATTCTGTCAGGTTCTGAATGAGTGTGCGGTTTATACCTCTGCCGGTCACAGCCAGGTATCGTTTCCCAGGTGCTAAACCACATTGTCAGAGATCTGCTCTTGGAGATCTTTGGGTTCTGCTGCGAAGTGTATTCTTTGAATGATGTGGAATAAGTTCTCCATGACTCATTTTCAGGTGATTGATTGTTCAGCTGAAGTCAGCAGAGGTGGAACTGTTCCACAGGTGCAGATTTTAGTGTTTACACATGAAATGGCTTCTTTATCTGCAGACTTAAACATAGGGTGATACTGATAAGGCTGAACATTAAATCTGCTGTAGATCATTGCTGCCTGTAAATGTCTCGTTGGACGGTCTTGTTGCTATAAACAGTAGCAGGACTGCGATAGTTTTCTCAGAATTTTTCTTTGTCTAAGGACTTTTTTTCTGTCGTGTGTCCAGCATGGCAAAAATAAACAGTTTTGTTTGCGATTTGGCAGTGAGATATTAATGACTTCTTGATCCTGTTGTGACAGGATCTTTCTTGAGGGTGAATGTTTGGAATAAAACACACAAACTAAATTGAGGATGCATTTGTTTACTTCCTGGCTTGTGTCCAAGATCTCCAGGTTGTTTGGATTCCACATTAGACAGAAATATTTAACCCTTCCTGCAGCTTTCATATTTTTGTGCTTTGTCTTCAGTCTTTTTGATTTTCTTATGGACAGACATTAAATAAATCATGCTTGTTTATATTAATCTATTTTTTTACTCCATAAGCTTTGCATTACCCATCTTCTCCTTTGATGTTTGTTGACCAGGAGTTCTACAGACAGAGCACTTTTGTTGTGATCTGGTCTCTCTCTTTCTCTCTCTCTCTCTCCATCTCCCTCCAAATTATTGCATGAGTATTATCAAAGACCAAGTCATTAACCCTAGAACAGGTATATAAACACTCCTGAGCCAAGTGAATGATAGAGTAGCACTAATTAGAATTATAAATTAATCTGAATCATAGCATTAATTGGGAGACAGAGTAATCTTTGATCTTCATTTCTGTTATGTTGTGCTCAGGTGAAATGTATGGATTCTTTTAACGCTTATTTGACTTGCTCTAGTGTATCCAGACATCACTGAAAATCCAGTAGCTGTCATGCCATCTCCATGGCAACATATTTACAGTCAATGTTTTAGCTCACAACACAGCATGTTAACTGTGGTTGGCATGGCAATGCAGGACCAGTTCTGTGTACGTTATGTGAAGCTGTAGCATCAACATTTGCCTATGTAGAAATACATTTATTGGTACTTGTGAATAACAAAATGATTGATAGATAATATATATTACTCTCGTATTACATATGCTAATAAAAATATATATCTCGTATTACATATGCTAATAAAAATATATATCTCGTATTACATATGCTAACAATAATATATATCTCGTATTACATATGCTAACAATAATATATATCTCGTATTACATATGCTAACAATAATAATAATATATATCTATTAGTAGTATTAATAGTAGTATATTAGCAGTATAATAGTATTACATATACTATTAGTAAGGCTTCCCTGGTTTAGCTAAATGTACCAAAGTTTAAATGTTTGTTGTGGAGTTTCTATTGGGTTATATTTTTGCATTTTCTATAATTAATATCATTCTGTATTCAATAGACAAATTGAATTTACTGTTAATTATTCAAACTGTTTTGCCTGTTTGTATTTGAATGAGAGCAGTTTAATGAGAAAGCATTGTGTGTTGTGTAAGTGAACTCCAGCAGTAAACGTTTCAGATGGATTTGTTTTCTGCTCATCTTTGACAGAACCCTGCCGGTGTAACGTTCTTGCTGGCGTTCCCCAGGAGACTCGTAATTGTTACATCTACGTTTATGGCATGTAGTTTTTTATTCAAAATTACTTACGATTAGCCTTAAACTGTCAAAAGAAAAATCGTATTAAAATGATTCTCGGGTAAAGGCAGAAAAAAGTGGGTTAGAAGAAGCAAAGTGAAAGAATGTCGTTATCTGTCGAACAGCATTCTTTTAGTTTATTATTTGACTTCCGTCTTTGTTCGGTCGTATTGACGCGCTGCTTCGTTAGCTCTCCTTGTCTGCGGGACCAGCACTCCCCTGCGTGTCCTGACAGCACCTCTCCTTGTCTGCGGGACCAGCACTCCCCTGTGTGTCCTGACAGCATCTCTCCTCTCGCCCCCTCTGTGGAAGGTTAGGTCAGCCAGGCTGAGCTGGAGCGCCTGAAATCCAGTTATAGGCAGCTGGTTCGAGATGCTAACATGGCCAAGAGGAAGTTTCACGAAGCGAGCAAAGGTAAATCTCCACTCTCCCTTTCCCCGAAAAATGCCTTGTCGTGCTCCTCCTCCTCCTCCTCCTCTCTCACTGCTAGATACTCTGCAAGTAGCACATGGAATGCCTGAGGAGTTTCACTGACAATCGAAGGAAGTCTCTGTTGGAGGACAGAGTGTATTAGCAGCATGAGTAAGCAGACCCATGTCCTCCTGAACTTGACTCACAATGACTCTCACTGTCGGAGAGAGAAAAAAAAAAAAACCTTGTTTTTAATGAGGTTCGTAACCAAACTCACAGATCTCGTATATCACGTCTGGTTAGTGTGTTTTCATGATGATGCTTTCATTATGGTTTCAATTACTGAGAATGTTATGAATATTTATATAAACAAGTAAACGGAGTACTTAAGCAGCCGGTGCATTACTCTCGGTGCGTGTGTGTCTGTGTGTGTGCGCGCGCGCGCGCGTGTACGTGCAATTCTGAATGCAGACAAAGAACGCGAGAAAGCCAGGGAACGCTACATCAGAGCTACGCTGAAGCTTCACGAGCACCACAACGAGTACGTGCTGGCAGTGAAGGCAGCACAGGTGCACCACGAGCAGCATTACGGCCAGAGCCAGCCTGCCCTGCTGGGGGCGCTGCAGACCCTACAGGAGGAGATGGTTCTCGTGCTGTGAGTGCTTCCCTTGACCACGGCCGACGAGTCTCGGGCGCGGCGTCTAACACATGCTAGCAAGTGGTTTTTACAACACCTTGTAAAGGCAGTTGGTGTTCTTTTCCCACAATGCTCTCTTATTAAAGACATTATTCATCTTGATCTTGGTGGTGTGAGTTGGTGACACTGCAGTTCACATTCACACTGGGTGGAAAAAGATGCACGTTGAGTTGTTGACACAATTTTACTTTTGAGTGGTGTGAGGTGTTGAACGAGGAAGTACATGAAGTTACTTTAGTAGAGTGTTTTCATGGCAACTGTCACACTTCTGCTTTTTTTTTTTTGGGGTCAGTGAGTCAAATAGTTTCTCCACTGTTGATGACCGTTTTCTCAGTCTATTGTCAGCTTTAAGACCTTCAAAAAACAGAAGTGGTTTTCACGTATGTGACAGAGCAAGTTCAGTATGCCATCTGAATGCTCTCTGCTCTGCCCCCTGCCCCCAGGAAGGAGATTCTTCAGGAGTTCTTTGATCTGACCAGCCTTCTCCAGGACGAGGTGGTGTGTGTTCATAATGAGATGGCCAAAGCACTGAAAACCATTGAGCCCCACAAAGAGTATGAAAGCTTCATTCAGCAGAATAGGTAGAGCTCTTTTTGTAAACGTTGCATGAAATATTTATTGCATTTTATATTATGATGTGGCTCTTTAAACGGCTTCCTGTAACAAATAAGATAAATGTGGCTTCTAAAGTTGTCTCTGTGCTATTTTAGGGTACAACTAGATTATCCACAGAATGAATCTACGGACATGTGTGGTAGTCAGAAACTGCTGTAATTAAACCTCATAATTGCCCTAGTACACTTTTGGGGTTAGCAATTCTAGACATGGCTGACACTTAAGATCCAGCCAGGTATGCCATCAGTTTTGCTAATGGCTGTTCTGTTGGCCCTACAGGTCACCTGTTCTCCACTCAGTTAGAAATAGTAGCAGATGCTTCCACAGTTCAGGAATGATTTGTACACCTAATGAAAGTGGTTGTGCATTCCTAAAGTGACGGTACGCTTAAAACCCCAGCACCACCACAGCAGTTTAAAGAGCAGAGTCCATATCAGAGGGTAACAAAGCTGTACACATCAGCCCATGACCGAATGCATCATTCCATTTATGTTCTACAGAAAGCTCTTATCCAGTCGTTAAAGATGGTGTGAGGAGTCTGTACAGCACAGTGCCACTTGCTCAGATGAGGGACTGAACACCAGTCTCCCACAGCATCGTTAGCCACCGCAACCTAGTGGTCATGTTGTGTTTTTTGAGCATATGGCACTCAGCTGGTCACACTCGGCTCCTGTGTTCAGGTCGAGGACCGAGGTGCCTCCCAGCGTGGAGTTCGACTGCAGCCTGCTGGAAGATGCTGACGGCCTGAAGCCAGAGGAGCTGCAGCTCAACGAGTTGACTCTGGAGGGGATTCAGCACCGGTGCGAACCTACCACATACCCCCCCCTCTCGATTATTTGCATGCATCACTGCACGTCACAAGTGATGTGTGACAGAATACCACTAATGTGGTACATATGTTAGAGGACTGCACACGTCGGTGTATATCGATGTACTCTACGTGTATTAATGGGTGTCACTGTGAACCACACACATCAGTTCATATCAGTATTCAGTACATACACTGGCCTGCTGCATCAGCACGCAACACGTGTATTAGTGAAGTCAGTACACGCATTAATGAAATATAGACATTAATGGACATCGGTGTGTGTGGTGTGTGTGTGTACTACACACAGTTGTGTGTGGTGTGTGTGTACTACACACAGTTGTGTGTGGTGTGTGTGTACTACACACAGTTGTGTGTGGTGTGTGTGTACTACCGGGTTTGTCTTTGCGGGGTACTGCTCCTCATGGCTGCCCTTCTCGGCTCTGACAGGCTCACCACTGTGGAAGAGGAGCTTCTCAGTCTGGCGGCTTCTCTGGGGACACAGCAGGCTACCGTCAACCAACTGGAGATGGAACTCGAAGCTGAGGAGAGTGTGGCCAACGTGGGCAAAAGGTTGGTGTCCTCACCCTGCTGTGTTGGGGGGGGGGGGGGGTTGGACAGTTTTCTGGTCATTTTAAAAAGCTTTAAATCAAAGACCCACACGTGCTGATGAAGATACCCAACAGATCATTTATGGAATTGGAATGGATTTGAGGATCCTCCCATTTAAATTGTGTATTATTGCTTGTGCATTTCATTTAGTCTCCAAAGGTGAAGAGTGCTTTCATGAATATTAAACATCCTGTGGAAAGGATTGTCTGAGTGTTGGGCTAATCTGTCATGGTTTATAATCCTGTCCAGCACTGTTCTAAGTTACCGCTGAGTTATGGGGAGTTAATATAGAGTGTCACGAATGGGCAGCTGAGGAACAGATGGAGCCCTGAACTTCATCATTAAAGATGGTGTTACACCTCACCTGATGCAACTAAACATGTTCCCAACAAAGGCAGACACATCAACCGTCACCCGTACTTTGTGTTGTTGCTTTTCCACAGCACCAGTACCCTACAGTACCCACAGGGCATGAAGAAATGATCCAGTAAATTTAGAAAAATAACCAAATAACCTGTCAAATGTTGTGGCTTTCACAGGCATGTATGTACTGCCTCCCCCCAGCTCCCCGTTTCCAACAGATACACAGTCAAGAAATCGGTTCATTAATTAATCTGTTCATTCATTAATCTCAGGGCTGCATTGCAGCTTCAGTGAAACACAGTACAAACATGAGCACAATTAAAAAAAAATTGTAACCATAAACATTTCCACGGTCTAGATAAAGAACTTGTGAATTTGGTGGCTCAAATTTCAAAGTGCTCGCCGGTCCATGACGGGTTAAACAGCTTGTGACGTGCGGTGTCCGCTGACCGGTCTGCTCCACTCCGGACCCCAGGGTGTACCAGTTCAGCAAGCGCAACGCTCTGGAAGACAGCCGACAGCAGGTGGTGACGACCATGGTGGCTCGCGCCCGGCTGGAGGCTCAGCGCAGGCTGCTGGCAGACAAGCTGCAGACCCTGGGCAGCCTGGAGGCCCCCGCTGTGGGTCTGGACGATGACAGCATCTCCATCTCCTCCAGCAAGTCGAATGTGAGTCCCGTCCCTTCAGTCCTGCACCCAACGTGCTTTACAGGAGGTTTTTTTTGTTTTTGTTGTGTTTTTTGTTTTGTTTTTTTGGGGGGTTTTTGGATGAGAAGGAAACCATTCAAGACCTTAAAGGCGACATAAGGATTCACTGATGGGTTGTTTTTTTTTGGTCTGGCAATGAGGGTTTGTGGTAATTATTGCAAATGCTGCTGCTCAGATGTTTCCCCATGTGTGGATTTTCCCACAAAGATGATAATAGTGAACTGGAGCATTTATATAATGACTGTGCAGTTCTCTCACACTTCTTCTGTAATTACCCCACTGTTATGTAACCATGTTAATTCTCAGACTGGTAGAGCTGCAAACTCCTCCTCCACCCACTCTCTGTTGGAGCTGTGTTAGCCTGCTAGCTGCCTACTGTAGCATTTGTCCCTTTCATGTACGCTCCACAAAGCAGTTTTTTTTGTTTGTTTGTTTGTTTGTTTTTTTGGGGGTTTTTTTTTCCCCGGCCGAAGTCCAGAAAGCCTGAACCTTTGATGGACGTGAGAGCTGCTCAGGCCGTTGCTCCTGCCTGATCTGGGCCATCGGATACAGCACACCGCCGTGTTGTGTTCCGCTCCGTTTATTTGTTTAAACAGGAGCTACGTATCCTCAAAGAGGCTGATACTGAGTGTTAAACATGGAGGGATTCTAAAAAGACCTTTTGAAAGAAAGGCAAACAAAACAACTGAGCACGATTGAGTATACAGCAAAGAGCAGAGTTCCACCACTGGCTGGGGGTTTGGGTCGGCCGTGCCGGACTCTTCCAACGGCTCTTGCGCTGCAGGATTATCGGTAGCATCTCACAAAATGAAGCAGACAATCGGCTTCCGTTTACACGAGACCATGAGTGTATGTTAGCACACCAGGAAACTCCAGAGCTGGCCTACCTTATTCTAATATCGGTTATTATATCAGTACATACATTTGTTCCACCAAATTTTTGTTTACACTTGTGACATCATCTCCCCTTGCCAACATATAGAATGTAAGTAATTTTCTAGCTGTTTTAGGTGAACATACTGGCAGCAGCCCCTGAAGACTCCCATTAACCTGCTTATCGAAGCCTTTTTTCCATCACACAGGCCACAGACTTCAAGCCTCTTGGAATGGAGAGCATCATCAGTCACCTCAGCAACATGTTCAAACCCAAGTACACGGTGAGTGGGCCTTCGTCTGAGGCAGCCTGCGATTCCCTTCTCCTCCTAAATCAAACCGCTGGTCTAAACACACCCTTTAAGACTCGGACGTCTCCTCCACTAACGACGCTCCTCCTGTGCCGCTTGCTGCAGTGATGTTTCGTTTCAGAGCATTTTGAGAGCATTTTGCTGACATGAAAGCTTTTTCAAAATCAGACCTTTAATCACCGCTGATCTAAGCTTTGGCAGATCGTCAGCGTGGCGCCTGCTCTAACACGGTATGTCTCTGTCCCGGTCTGTAGAGTGTGTTTTACGATGCTTCCCAGGTGCCTCCCGCCCTGTCTCCAGTGCCGGAGGTGCAGAAGCCTCTGAATCAGCAGGGCTGGTACCATGGGGCCATCCCCCGCACGGAGGTGCAGGAAGTGCTGAGGAACGACGGAGACTTCCTGGTCAGGCAGAGCCAAGGCAAACAGGAGTACGTGCTGTCTGTGCACTGGGGGGGCCAGTGCCGGCACTTTCTCATCCAGAACACGGAGGTGAGCAGGGTTTCACGTGGCAGGGTTTCTGCTCGCTTTACCTTTTCGCCGTTTATCGAACTACACTCAGAACTTTTTTTTTTGTTTCAACATTCAGAATTATTTTGAAGCAGAATAGCCACCATGCATCTGATATTAGTTTGCAGGCTTGTCTGCATACACACACACACACACACAATTGCCGGGGGGGGGTACTGTATTAGGACAGTGGTAGATCACTGGTTAAGGCACTTGACTAGTCATCAGAAGGTTGCTGGTTCAAGCCTCACTTCTGCCAAGTTGCCACTGTTGGGCCCCTGAGCAAAGCTCTTAACCCTCAACTGCTCAAGATGTATTCAGTCACAATTGTAAGTAGCTGACGCTTTTATCCAAAGCAAAATACCATAAATGTAAATGTGTTAGTGAACATAATTGCTACCATAGTATAATAGACTTTGGTACCAGAACACTTCTTTAACATCATCAGACATCTTGTTTGTATTTCTCTGGCTCGTGAAGATACAAAGACCTCCTCTGCAACTGTGTGTGCATACCTTGTTTTGGTGTGAGTGGGTGGGTGGGTGTGTGTGGGTGGGTGGGTGTGTTCATGTATGCTCGTGTGTGGGTGGGTGTGTTCATATATGCTCGTTTATGTATGTATGCATGTGTGTGTGTTCATATATGCTTGTTTATGTATGTATGCGTGTGTGTGTTCATATATACTCGTTTATGTATGTGTGTGTGTGTGTGTGTTCATATATACTCGTTTATGTATGTATGCGTGTGTGTGTGTGTGTTCATATATACTCGTTTATGTATGTATGCGTGTGTGTGTGTGTGTGTGTGTGTGTGTGTGTGTTCATATATACTCATTTATGTATGTATGCGTGTGTGTGTGTGTTCATATATACTCGTTTATGTATGTATGCATGTGTGTCATTTTTAAAGAGGCTGTATATTAACACACTGTGTTTGATGTGGTGCAGTGCATCTTTGAAGTGCTTCACGTCTCTAGTGGTTGGAAGTGTCAAATTTCTTATCATTGCGTGTTCGTGTGTGTATGAATTCAGGGTACGTATCGTCTGGATGGGGAGGCCTTTCCCTCTGTACCACAACTCATGAACCACCTCCTCAGCTCCCACAAACACGTCACCAAGAGGACAGACATAGTCCTGAAAAGGCCGATCCTAAAGGTACCCCCCCCCCGCCCGGATGCCCTGCTCACTTCTCATTCGTTAACTTGTTTGCTCGTGCACTTTCGTCAGCAGACGTTCCAGATCTGAGTGATCCTGAAATGGGGTCAGGCAGAAATGTCTGCACCATACGCTCACACTGTATCGTATCACTGATTTTCTGCTCACACTGTATCGTATCACTGAAGAATCACTTGCCTTTTGCTTTAGTATAGGGGTGTTTTCCAGTTTGTTTTGTTTGAAAGGCAGGTAGGAAGTACAAACCAAGCATTCCAAGTCTTTGTTGCACATAAAATCAGGACTTCCTTTGAAAACATTACAAGCTAGAGACGGTCTGGAGTCTGAAGAGCTGCAGACAGGGTAGTGTTTTGGAGGTGTGTCAGAGCGGGAATTGCACATATCGGGGACGTGTGCTCCCAGTGCTGGGCTTGAGCCCCAGTGGTTGAACATCTGCACTGTTGTCTGGGTTTTCTCTTCTTTTCCCTTCAAGGACAAGTGGGTCCTGGAGCACGATGATGTCATCCTCGGGCAAAGCATCGGACGGGTAAGTGTACGTCCTGAATGCAGGGTTACAGTGTGAGCATGAACGTTCTGAACGCACCACCTCTGAGCAAACTCACAGCTACTGTGGGAGTGACACACCATCACTGGTCTTAGTGATGAGTTCTAAAATTAATGTCAAACTTTGTCAGAAATGCTTAAGAAAGTATTAGGTTAGGGACATGTCTGTTTCAAAATTGGCTGTTAAAGTGACTGTTGAATGTCCTTGGATTGTGTGTGTGTGTGTGTGTGTGTGTGTGTGTGTGTGTGTGTGTGTGTG
>JAOXYF010000001.1:5069291-5120441 GCA_028565775.1 Sternarchorhynchus goeldii | reverse complement strand
TGTGTGTGTGTGTGTGTGTGTGTGTGTGTGTGTGTGTGTGTGTGTGTGTGTGTGTGTGTGTGTGTGTGTGTGAAGGGGAACTTCGGTGAGGTTTTTAGCGGCCGCCTACGCACTGACAACACAGCAATAGCAGTGAAGGCCTGTCGGGAGAGTCTTCCCCCAGAGCAGAAAAATAAGTTTCTGATGGAGGCTAGGTACACACACGCCCACGCTTGACGCCCACGCTTCACGCTTCACGCTCACCAAGTCGCACGCAACCAAACACCACTGAATTCCCTCCCTGTGTTCCCAAGGATCCTGAAGCAGTATGATCACCCAAACATAGTGAAGCTCATCGGGGTGTGCACTCAGAAACAACCCATCTACATAATCATGGAGCTGGTACAAGGTAATGAGCCATCACCCAGGACCGGCACGTGGTGCTGCTGCTGCTATAGCAACGCAAGGATCATCAGTTGTGTTTAAATGTGTCCCGGCAGGCGGAGACTTCCTGTCCTTCCTGCGTGCAGAGGGACACAACCTGAAGCCAAAAATGTTGATCAAGATGGCTGAGAATGTGGCAGCTGGCATGGAGTACCTGGAGAGCAAGAAATGTATCCATCGGTGAGGATGAGGAAGGAGAGAGGAAGCAAGATGGAGTAAGGCAGGGAAGGGAATGGGGACGACGGGTGCTTAAGAACAGAATCGCAGAAACTCTAAATTTGACGAATGATTTTGACTCAGCCACTGGGTCATTCCATGTTTCAGTTAGATAAGCACAGCATCTAGCTAATGGGCTAATGAGAGATTCGTTTTGAAAGAGGCGAGAGAATTTTGTACATTAGCAGAGCCCAGCCTGTTCATGGGGACTCCCCTCGGGAGAAAAGGACAGTTGGTCAAAAGCATGAGCTGGCTGGATAATGAGTCCTACAGGGATGAGACTTCACACGACTGATCCAGTAGTAATCTCTCTCTCTCTCGCTCACTTTCTTTCTCTAAATCTTTATCTCGCTCACTCACTCTCTCACACACTCTTCATTTCTCCCTCTCTATCTCAATCTTTCACTTTTTTCTCTCTCTATCTGTCTTTCTACCCGTTTCCTTTTATCTTTTAATGGATTTTGAATCATCCTGTGAATATTTTGTTCTGTTTATTTGTTCTGTTCTGTTATCCTCTTTCTCATCTACTATTTTTCTGCTTTCTCTCTGTCTCTCTCTCTCTCTCTCTCCCTCTCTCTGTCTCTCTCCCTCTCTCTCCCCCTCTTCCCCTCTCCCCCCCTTCATAGGGACCTTGCAGCGAGGAACTGCCTGGTGGCAGAGCAAAGCGTGGTGAAGATCAGTGATTTTGGAATGTCGCGGCAGGAGCAGGATGGTGTGTACTCAGCCACCGGAGGCATGAAACAGATTCCAGTCAAGTGGACTGCACCAGAGGCCCTTAATTATGGTACAGCCGAGTGTAGTGGTCTACCACACCCAATGAACACTAAACCAACACCCCCCCCCCCCCCCAACAAACAAACAAACCTTACATTTTAAGACCTTTGCTTTTTGCCTGTGATCAGAAAATATTCCAAATCCATAGTGAAGCACATATCATCATAGTGAATACAAGATTATAGACGGTTTCAATAATTTGGATCAGATGGTTTCTCACCCAAAGCTTATCCAGAATATCTATAACCATGTTTGTCACATTAAGAGTTTGATTTGGTCAGGCACGTTTGGCCTTAAGTGACTCGATGCTGCCACCTGGCTACATTTCAGGGCGCTACACCAGTGAGAGTGACGTATGGAGCTTCGGAGTGTTGCTGTGGGAGACCTTCTCCAGAGGAATCACTCCTTATGCCAGCATGACCAATCAGCAGACTAGGGATGAGGTAGAAAGAGGTGAGACTCTTGTACAGGGTGTATGTTGGTTTCAGTTAACCTTCAGTACTCAAGCTGAGGTTGCGAACTCCCAGGTGGCAACCTGGTGGGGGTGAGGGGACCAGTTCCTTTCTGACTACACTCTTGGCTCCCTTAAATGAAGTGAGTCACCACACTTTTGCAAACACACGGTGACAACTGTGCACAAAGTAAAAACACATTTTATAGCCAGACCTTTTTAAGTGGTGGGCTGAGTATCCCTCATGGATCAAGTCTGACTAAAAGTATATATGAATATACAAATGTGAGCAAAATGTTTTGTCAAAACATGCTGTGGTGTGTAATTCTAACAAAAATGATTACTCAAAAATCCCATTGTAATGGTGGCATGACCGTTTTTGAGCTGTTCGTTCCAAAATGAAGAGGAAAATGGATCACAGTTCCAAAAAAGAAGAAAATCAAGTGTGGCCTGGGGGAGGTGGGGAGGGGGCAAAGTAACTGGACAGAATGAACATGATGTGCAAGAGGGTTGGTGAGTTGGAGAACCAGGCCTGGACATTGAGGACTCGGAGCAGGCAGAGGCAGCTGGAGATTGAGGCAGTGAGCAGCACCTAAGCTGAATGTAAAACAGAATAGCTATTTACTGCCATGAGCACAGCACGAGTTTATTGTGATGATGAACAGCTCTGTTAGTGCATTAACATGGCATCCATAAACAGGGCTAGGTATGTGATTGCTTGAAAGTAATCAGAATGTGTGTCATATATTCATGTGTAATAAGATTGATGCTAGAGGTTTCCAGTAGTATTACTTTGCTATACAAAAACGACTCAATTTGGGTAAAACGATTTTACTCCAGATGACCGTAAATGCAGAAATGATCCACCAGCACAGGCAATTTTGAAAATCTATCAAAGCAGTCTGATGAGAGAAAGAGTTTCAGGGTGTCCTGGCACAATAGTTACCCAAGGCTTCAATATTCAGGTGGTTCTGACTCTTTTGACTCTGAGTATTGTTTTGCATGCTGAAATGTTTTGTCCTCTCAGTAGTGCAGAGAGTATTTGACTCTGCAGCTGGATTGAGCAACTGGAAGAGAGTGACTTACAAACAGGGAGGATTTGCAATTTATGTGATTCAACACATTTAAAAGATAAAAGGAAATCAGGACTTTTATTAGAACAAGTGAAGTTCTGCTACTTTGGCATCATGGCTGACAAGAATAGTTCTCTTCAAAAATAGAATAGTCTTCTTAGAATAGTCTTTTCTTGAAGTTCTCTTTAAGAATAGACGTTCTGATAATAGAAGTTATCTTTAACACCGTTTCAAGTGAGCTGTAAATAACTGAGTTCTTAACTTGTTGGACATTGTGTGCCCACTACTGCAGATCAGAAAAGATCAGATTCAGAACTAGATAAAGGGAATCGTCATATAGCCTTCGTTCATCCAGTTTGAGATGCATGAGCTTAACAGGCCATTTTCTATCAGAAACTGATAATTATCATCCAGAACCCTTTCTCAGTGAGGAGGCTCTGATTTCATTTGCTTAAATGTCAACAATCAAGGATTTGGAACATGAACTATAATCCAGGAGAATTTTATAAGTGCCGAATACAAAACGATTTCCCAGGATCCTTGGGCTGTAGAACTGCCGTTATTCATTGAGCCTTATAAAGAAGTTTTAAGATGCAAAGCACCTGACATAATTGGATTGTAACTCATTCTTTCGCTCCCTCGTGGACGACAAGCAGTAAATTCTACAGTAGGTGGCGCTACAGTCACAGCAGTGTTACAGATGTGCTTTGTCTCAGTGATCCTTGTTTTGTGAACCGTTTAAACTGCAGTGCAGCTGTTTCAGTCCCAGTCTGTCTGAGCGGAGCCTTTCTACACTAAAGCTAGTGAAAGCTGTTGATGTGTCATAGGTCCAACTGTGGCAAATGTGAGACTGAGCAGTTTGGGTGTATTAAGTATGGAGTTGATATGAAACTGAATAACACTTGAGTAGCAACAATGCCTTGAAAGGTACACATTTATTGACATGTTTGAATGAAAGAGAGAATGTAGAGTCCTGAGTTCAGTGTAGATACAAATGAAAAGAACTTAAACAAAATGGTGAATGATCTCAAACATTGCAATTTGCCTCTTAATGCCTGCAGTGCACGATAAGGTAGAAAATCAGCTGGTCAGTGTAACAGCTACTGGTTCTAGCCTGTCCCCACCACCCAGATGGCCCAGTACCTGACCAGACATGGAGATTTAAGATTAGTGCCTTCTGTGCACTGAAACATGCTATATGGCGCTACTGCTAGCAACTGGGAGATGAATTGGGTGATGAACACACAAGCTATGTATGGTACTGTTACCCCCAGGACCTGATTTCGTAGTAGCATCTTAGATTAATTGACTAGAGTAAAGGGAAGCTTTCTTGGACAGTTTTACCAGAATGATGTCTTTCTCCTGTTCCCAGGTTATCGAATGCCAATCCCCAGTGGATGTCCAGATGAGATATATACCCTCATGAGTCACTGTTGGCAGTATGACCCCAGAAACCGTCCCTCCTTCCAGAAACTCAGGGCAGATCTACAGTCCCTCTGCCAGTAATATGTAAAAACACACCCACAGTAATTTGAAAATGCCTTCACAAAATTTACTGTTGGAATGAAACAAAGCTTTTAATACGGTTGTATTTTATTATGCGTTGCAAACATTTTATAATGGATGTTTTGATTTTTATATTGTATTTAAATTGTGTTTTTCCTTACGTGTCACAAAGCCATGCTAAATAAAATCATTAACATGATGTGAATATGAAATCTGCTGTCGTTTACAATCCTTCAACTCACAGGCAGGACAGTGGGTAGCATCAGTAGCAACTCTGAAGCTTCGATTTATGTCGTTTAGCCCTGTGACGTGTTCGAGACGAGCTACAGTAGCAGAGATGTGGTCCCAGAAGAACCTGAATCAGAATAGTTTTTTTGTATTTTTTTTTTTTTGCCAAGCATACAAGTGGTACATGGAATTTTTTTCTGGCCTTGAACCACATAAGAGAGCAAGTGACTGCAGGGACGATACAGAAGAGAAAGACACCAATGAAAGGACAAATAGACACAGTATAATGCAGCTGGCAGCTGCGCAGTGCAGGTGTACAAGATGTGTGTTTCCAGATGAGTAACTGCAGTGTGCTGTAGTAGGACATTTAAAATGTGTGTGTGTGTGTGTGTGTGTGTGTGTGTGTGTGTGTGTGCTGCGCTGAACCTCTGATGTCTGTGGGAGAGTTTCTGTTTACTGTTAATCCTGAAATCAATAACCATCTCCGTTGTGTTTGTGTTCAGCTTCATGTTGATGGGCTTCACAGCGTGTTTATAACTCACTGGCGCTACACACCCATCCTGTGACGCGTCAAAGGACACGAACAATGACCTTACCAAGTGTTTCACTAAAACCAGGCACTTATCATGAAATATCTCCACCCTGGATGCATAGAGGAAAGTGCAAATAACACTTCAAGCCAGACACACTGTGTTTTAGGCAGCTTGGGATTTTCTGTTTGGTTTTCCTTCCCCTTAAAAACATAAGAAGTTCATATCTGATGTTACTTCACACCAGCTTGGACTTTCTGACGCAACGTTTTTCACCCTCCATGTTACACGTGGTTTGAGATGCCCAGCAGACTCTCCTTTGATAGTGCAATACAAGGCAAGCTTAGAGTATACAGAAGCACGGAGTATACTAGAGTATACCAGAGTATAAAAAACGGTGGAGAACTTGTATAAACAGCACATTTTCATTAACACCTCCTCCGCATAATCGTCAGCTAATGTTGATCCATCCTGCCAAATGATCTGACATACTGTTATCAGTACGGCCATGAATAGACATGGAATCGTTAAATATCTCTGCCTTTCTAATCGCCATTGTTATGCCTCACTGTGACAGACCTAATGAGTGAATACCGTCCATCAAGAAATGCCTTCTGAAGTATGTCTGGAGCCTGGTGTGTTTGGAGCCTGGTATGTCGATAGGTTACATCTCATATGCTGCAGGTGGTCATCATAACCAGTGCATTGAATATGAACTGAATATGATGCACTGAACACGAATGCTTTGTGTCTTCAGTTCCCTTTTAACAGTCGGTAGGAACCGTTTGCGAACCGATCAGTAAGTTACGGTGTTTCTTTCAGCACACGAGGCGTATTGCAGTGCCACGTACTGTTAACTTTGACCGTCTTTGGCCTGCGGCTTGGCTAGCGGTCCTGACGTTCTCAAAGAAAGTGGAACGAGGTCATGACGTAGAGCAGATGCCCTGCAGTATTTGTAGAGCGTTATAATCCTAAGTGTCTGCAGTCATCCTGTGTTCTTGTTCAGTAGGTCTGTGAATGCTTGGAGTTTATGGTATGTGGCACAGCTTGGGCAGGTACTCCATGCGTTTGTAGTGGCTCTGCTGAGCAAAGACTTGTAGTGTGCTTTTATGGCCACAAGAGGGCAGTGGCCGTTATAAATGGGAATTAAAAACAACACAGTGATGTTTACTGAGTCAGAGTAGGTGTTATTTATTTTTGACTGCAGTTTAGGGTAAACAGTCATTAACAAAATTTTACCCCAGTTTGTGTTACACAGATCTGCGTATTTTAGTCATTCATTTCAGACAAAACTGCAGGTGGAAACTGGTTTTCTTTCCTGCACAATATGCAGTAAACAAAGGAGACCAGTATCCATTTCCATGTAATAAAAACACCTGATGAGAGAAATTATGAGCATATTTGATGTTACTGAATCAGTCTTCAGCCTTCCTGTTCATCATAACTTGTCTCAATTTCTTCGTGAAAAGCAATACGCTTAATTTTCTTGCATTAAATGCTGTGTACATAAGGACGCAAGGCCAAGCATTAACTCATACAGGACATATAACCTGATGTCAAAGGATAACTAAAACAAAGTTAGATATATTGATTAGTATATTAATCAGAATTCATGAGAATAGCAATTATATTCTCATTATTATTGGTACTTTGATGTAGTGTGTGTGTGTGTGTGTGTTTTTACAGTCCAGTTGGCACAATGTACATTGTAGTATAAAACAAGAATATGTAAAACTGCATGAATGCCGGGCTTGGGATGACACAGCTGAGCTCAAGGAAGAATGAACACACCGTCATATTACTCTGTGGGAGTCATCACACAACTGCAACAGGTCATTCGAATTCATCAAGCCTCCCAAATTTCCACATAATTAACAGATTAAACCATAAATGTGTCTTTGAACAAGCCATTTTTGGTAAAGATAATTTCAGTGTGATTTGCTGCAGCTGACATATTGTACCTCAAAGTGTGCATTTTTTTCATATTCTACAAAAATCTATTGGTTACAGTCTGACTTGGTGGCCATTAAGAATTGTAAGCATTTACTGTCTTTTATCACAGGATTCCACTGGAACAAGGCGAGTTTGTTCCAGTGAAACTTGTGAGACAACACAAGTCAAGATTGAGAGAAAAAAAAAAATCAAACCAAACGGGTCATGCGTTCCCAGGTCGAGCACCTGCCCAAAACTGAGGGCTGGGAGTAACTACACCCTCTGGACACCCCTGGAGCTCCACACCTGCTCGTAGCCACGGGCAATGTTGTCATAACTCCGTGGTACTGACCCTCAACTTTTAAAGGCCACATGATAAAGCCAAAGGCTTAATCAAGGCATCAAAGGTCCAGTTAAGGGCTGCTTAACAAAAAGAGTGATCACCATGCCAGTTTGACATGTTGAGTAACTCAGTCACCTGACTGTCTCATGAGTACTGCATAAACAACATTCTCTTCACACGCGTCACAAAAGGTTGTGTCCAGAAATGCTGCTGTTCTCTTTCTCTCTTTCTCTCTCTCTCTCTCTCTCTCTCTCTCTCTCTCTCTCTCTCTCTATCTATCTATCTCTCTCTCTCTCTCTCTCTCTCTCTATCTCTCTTGCTTTTTCTTTCTGTCTGTCTGTCTGTCTGTCTGTCTGTCTCCCTTTCACTCTCAGTCACTCTTTTTTCTGTTGTTTTTTTGGGTTTAATATATTATCTTCTTGTACCTATTTTGGAACAAGAATTTACAATTATATTGAAAAGTACTTCAATAAAATACGCTTTCAAACTTAAACAGCTGGCCATAGTGATTACCCTCTTTATCTGTTGCTGCATTGTACGTATGAATCAACGTAAAACAGACGTACGTCTTACTGGATTCAACTTTTGTAGATGTTATACGTGTTATATATGTGTGTGTGTTTGTGGGCAGGTAGATTTGCATCCTTCTAGACATTGGTTTAGATGGTTGTTGTTGTTTTTTTAAAATAATATATATAATATTAATACCAGCACAAAATGCATGACAGTGACCTCAAACACAATGAAACGTCCTTAACACCAGCGGACTGACCACAGACTGAGCAGGACAACCTCAACACTCCTAAAGCTGGCAGGATTACGGGAACAAGAAGGGGTGAGGGGTGGGGTGGTTGTAGTAGGTGTAGTAAATGTTATCTTATTGCCAACCTTAAATACTGTCCTCATAAATATTCAGCACATTCACTTGGGTGCATTGAGACCTTCTGCACTGTTTTGTTTTGAAAGTATGGATGCATGAATGTGTAAATTAAAATTGTTTAATATTCATGAAGTAATATAATATAATGGTATGTGTTCACCTTGATCTTAAAATAAGACTCAGTTCATGTTATTTACACTCATCATCCACTTTAACTCTGTCCACTCTACGGGTATTTTTTTATTTTTTTAGTTACCTCTCATAAATTTCATTTTACAGTTACAAACTATTACAGCTGTTGCTATATTTGTCAGCCGTTCTCTAACTTGTTCACAGTCTGATTATGACCACAGAACTGCTGACTACATCGAGCACAGCAATGTTCTAAGAAATTCTGCATGTAGTTGTCACTACTGTAGCAAGAGAGAGCCGGAGGGCAACCGCGTCCGCTCTGTGTACCAGTCCTGTGGGCATGGAGACCCTGGAACTAACCCGGAAGAGTTGGGTAGCGTAAATGCACAATTAAATGATCAATTAAGGTAAGAGCAAAGTGCTGCATTAGAGACCATAGTACAGTTCAATACAATGCGCTAAAACATTTCACACATTCTCTGAAATGGCATCTGAGTAGCCTGCGACACAAAGCAATCACATGTTGGGGCACGAACATGATGTCCTATCGAAATCATACGATTAGCTCCTGTGTTGGCCGTCGTGTCAACAGATCATCAGCCAACACCACTGCCGCCTGTCACAATGAGACGATTAAAATCAAATTCCTTTCCCCCATCTCAGTCTCACCTATACATCTGTGATAGGGTTCTCCTCAAGGTTTTACATTCCAGACGCTGTCTGCTTCCCGTATATTTAGTTCTCGTTGTTCGTTGGTTGAACGAAAATCTGGCTTTAAAAAATGTTTGACATGTTTGATAACGTTTAATAGGTCCTTCGTGGTTATGTACGCTAGAGCAACCTGAGGGTGGAGGTTTAAATTTTAAAAACAGGTTGACTCCGATTGTCTAAGCTTCACATCACGGTGCTTGTGTTGTGGTTTGTGTGGCCTGTGCCAAATCTGCTTGGGTGAATGATGCAGATAGCTTTCAACCACAAGTCTTTGCAAGGCTTCCAGTTTACTCTTAAACAGCTATTTGCAGAAAGAGGAAGCAACACTATTGTTGAACTGGCTGAAATGCAACACATAATGGAATCTCGCTGTAACTTCCATGAAAAGCTCTACAGTGTAGTATGTGAGAAAGATATTTCAGAGGGGGATCTGTGCTGAAAATGTGACTGTCCCCGATGTTCAAGGTCTCTCAGACACGTTTGCATAAATGATATACAATAATGTTTTTGTTTTTTCTTTGTTTTGTTAACTAGTTAAGTTAGCTAGCTTGTACCAGCTCTTTGGGGATGTGGTGGTTGGTACAATCTTAATTAAGTTGGGTTGGGATGGATTAATATTTGGCCTAATGCTGTAGAGTTACATTAAGCGATGCATGCAAAGTATTCTTGCGCAGATCTTTTCTAGTTTTCGGTCAAGTTAACTTTTTGTTATTTCAGGCTTGCTTGGTGCGTACCTCACATCCATACCCCATTAAAAAAAAAGTTTCTCTAGCTATTCTAGCTACAGAACTGTCATTATATGACTCTATAATGGAGAGGTCAGTTAAAGTTGCCCTTGTTTGATTGGTCAAAGGAGAAACATGAATGAACTGTGCGACAAGGAAAAAACAACGAGAAGAGTGTGATAAAAATACAAACAGATATTAACAAATGAGCAACAAAATGGTGGCCCGACTTGCACTACCAGCAGCAAGATTCACTGGCTAGAAGGCTTCAAACTTTTGACAACTCTGTTGGGTTAGAAATGGTTGGGTCAGCTCTGCAGTTTATCTGCTCCCTGTGATCTCCTTTTATTTAAAATTTTCTGTGATTTTAAAAAATGATCGTTTAAAAATGTTGAATAGTATAGTAATTATTATATGGTTTATTGAATGGGAATCTTTAAATAATTGCATCATGGTTTGAATTGTGAGGCGCAATAAGCTTAGTGATCGCTGTTATTTAAACTGGATTCAGAGTATTCTGTTGTTTACACTGGATTCAGTGTATTCTGGCAACTTCAGCAAAACAGTTCAGAAAGTGCAAAACAAACTCTTCATGTTGGAAATCTTCCAAGAAGAGCTTAGTGGTAGGTTCAAGACCTTATTGATTTTTTTTTATTGTTTATTGATTCTTTTGATGTTCTTTTCTTCTTGCTTGACAATGTAGTGATAAATGATAACGTGTTTTATTATAAACAGGAAACGAAGAAACAATCCAAGTTGTTTCATGTAGAAGGTTTTCTAGGGGTGATAAAATTGTTAGAAAACTTACTGTTTTGATAAAATGGGTAAGAATCTCCTGGGGGGAGGGGGATGGGTAAGTCTGCAATGTGCCAATTGACTTTGGCATTTGCATGGCTGCTCTTGTATAGACTGAATGGTTTAAAAGGGTGTGATGACAGGTTTAGTATTGTACAGGAGGTGTGTTGGCTTTCCCTTTCTCTGATTGGTTGCTCTAGGATACGCTGGATTTACTGTAGCATTGGTTAAAACAAAACAATTGCATAAGGAAACAATAATGAATCATAAAATAAGAATAATAACACCAATAACAATAACAACAAACACAAGGTGAGAAATCAAAGAACACAAAATGATGTCCTGGATAAATAAATGCTTTGGCTCCTGTATTGACTGTGGGGAATCATGAGATCTTTTATATCTGTTGGAATGCATCATGAATGCAAAAAACACACGTGGTCATGTGACTCCAGGAGTCATTGGAATGTTGCCTTGATAGTGATCTGTGGGTTGTGTCGGGTGTCACATGCTGTCCTGTTCTGAGGGGGAACCAGCATAGTTTGTTACAGTGATATTCATCTCAGATATCCGCTGATAATTACACACCTCAGATTGTCACACTGATACTCAATTTATCTCTGAAATCCATTGGCACTGGCACACCTCGTGTCAGTCAAAGACAAGTCTTTAGTCTGAAGGGGGATTTATCATGTGACTTAAGGCAATCATAAGCCCATACAGCAAATCGGATCAGCTGTGCTGAAAGAGAATTTGATGTTACATAGTTTGAAGCTGAAGATTAAGTAATGCAGATTGATTATGTTTCTAGTAAATAATTTGACATTTCTAATACAAATACCTTAAGAGCTAAACTATTTTTTGTTTGTTTTAGTTATTCTCCCTAAGACATTGTTTTAGCCAAAGGCAAAATTCATATATTTTGTTTTAATCTATGACTGTTATCCAAACATAAAAAAAAAGAATAAGAATCCTTCAATCGTTTCATCTGAACTCTCCAGGAACTTTAACTAACCTTTACAAAAGAAGCGAGATTTGTGTTGGTTTAATCTTAAGGGCAAAACAATAGCCATTTATGTACTGTTATCAAAAGGGTTCATATTTATTTGAATGGTTTGATAATATCTGGAATGTACCTTTAGGAGAATCGTGTGACCTGTCATTAAGATACAACTTGAATGACGTGTGAAAGGGGTTCTTCTACCTGCTGGCGAGAGGAACATTTCAATACCCCTGCATGCTACAAAGCTTTGCCTGGGGTAAAAATCAGTGGCTGTTTTACACTAATAAGACTGTAACATTGACTAGAACATTCTAGATGTGTTTGATATTTTAATTTGTTAGTTAAGATATCCCATATGAGTGATGTGACACATGCATTTAATCAAGGTTCTCTCAGAAAAACGCATGACTATGGAAAACCAGCCTGCAGCTCGGCTGTGTATTTTAATGTGATTTATGTACCAAAGTTAGTGGAACCTTTCCCAGAATTTTCAATTAGAAAAGCTATGGGTGACGTCTGGAAGATGGTAAAGAGTCAAGGTATTTAAAATGATTTAAAAGTCTGCTGCATTTCTTCTAGATCTGCAGCTGGAAGGTGTTTTGTAACTGATGACGTCTGTACCCGTCAGCCACACGTGCCTTTGCATGTGGCCTTATGTTCTTGAATCTGTAGATTGGAGAAGCACAATGGCTTTGGTAAAGTGAAGTGAATTAAAAGTCATAACAAAATTTCAGGTGTGACCAGACACTTCCAAAATGGATATTATTCAGGGATAATAAATCTCAGTGTGTCTAGTGGAAGTTGTTGGTACACATTTTAGGGTATGACTCTTATCAAAACAAAGTCAAGAAATGTCAAAATAAGGAAATGTTAGCCATGTTAGTACGGGCCTGTTAGCACCGAGTGACTTTATTAAAACTGATAAATGATTTCTTGTTAATGTCACACTGTAAGACTGCCCCCCCCTCCCCACCATAGATTGTTCACATATTTACCTGCATTTTATTTGTAAGATGCACAGAAAACATTCTAGATATCAATCAGAAAATGTGTCTGCTGGATCTCGCAGATTTTTTGGTCATGTGTCAAAGGTACACCTGAAACAATTACCCAGATGTGACACACCTCCAAGGGATCGCCTATAAATACCTGTGCTGTCAGCATCTGGTTTTACAGATAGAAGGTGCTTTCTCTTTGGTCATTTGCTTATAGCCACAATGGGGAACTGCCAGGATTGCTGCAAAAACTTCTGGTGCGGTCCAAAAAACACCAATATCCGGATCAGCCTGCCAGCCGTCTGCTTCGTCTGGCAAATTGCCATGATCATCCTGTTTGGACTCTTTGTGCGCTATGATGAAGAGTCTGATGCACACTGGGGTGAATTTATGCAGAAGCATAATATTACAAGCAATATCGAGAATGACTTCTACTACAGATATCCAAGTGAGTTACCACTATTGTTTTCTTAAGCATTAACAATATTTTGATACGTTTTTCTCTTCCATCTGTTGATGTCTCCTTATACTTAAAATTAGATACTGAAAAGCAAAAAAATAAAAGCCCAGTGGATAAAAATGAATCTGCCTAGCATCAGGTGATGAGGTAGCCTTCTCTTCTGTACTGTGGTATTGTACAACAGTATGTATTTTTGCTAATTCAGTAATAATTTTCTTTGTAAATTGTACGTAGAAAATATGTGTACAGAGATTGTTAAACATTACATTTTTTACACATTAAATATGTGACTGTACTAATATATTGAACACAAAAGTGGTTAAAATTATCTTACTGAATAATTTACTGAGCTTTAAGTAACTCACGTTTTTGACTGATGTTATAAATACGAAGGAGCATGTTAAGGTTCTCAAATGACAAATTATATTGTCTCAATCACCAAATAATCTGGTTTTGAAAGCTGACTACCTTCCATAGCTAATCTTCTTAAGCCTGTAATTGCCACTGATCTGGATCAACAGTTCTGCAATAACAAAAGCCTGTCTTTCGTTTACTGAGTCTATTGGCTTTGAACCAACCAGTCATTTTATGACTCGTAACCCAGAAATATTGAGGAGATTTTCTCAGGTTCAGTTCCACCTCAGGCCTTGAGAGGTTATTAAATATGCATGTCCTCCTCCCCACCCTTTCCTTCTGCCCTCTGGCTCCACCTCTTCATTGGGCAGGCTTCCAGGATGTGCACGTGATGATATTCGTGGGTTTTGGTTTCCTCATGACCTTCCTGAAGCGCTATAGCTTTGGTGGGGTGGGCTTTAACTTCCTCATCGCTGCGTTTGGCCTGCAGTGGGCGCTGCTGATGCAGGGCTGGTTCCACTCGCTGGACCCCACAGACGGGACCATCAAAATCGGAGTGGAAAAGTATGACTTGTTTGTTTAAGTTCACAAATGCTCTTATGATTCGCTTATATCACAAATCTTTTTAAGAGGTCGCTTTCACAATTACATTACTGTCCCACCATGTCATATTAACTCCTAAATCAATCTTTCAGTTGTCTTATGATTTTACCCCCTTTAAATGTTTTCAGAAAAACAGACTAATATGATTTAGACAATATACTAAACCATATTGTGGCACTTGGTCCTAAAGCACCTGATTTCTATAGTTGCTGTGCCTGTTAAATGAATAAATGTAAATGTCAGTATAATAATTAAGGCACTAAGTGCTTTGTATGTCCCATCTTGCTATCTCCAGTATCATCAACGCTGACTTCTGTGTGGCTGGGTGCCTCATTGCATTTGGAGCTTGTCTGGGAAAAGTCAGTCCTGTTCAGCTCATGGTGATGACATTGTTTGGCATCACCTTGTATGCAGTGGAAGAGTACATCATCCTCAACCTCCTCCATGTGAGTTTCATCTACAATTCTTAACCTAAACTGCTAGAACTGCTCTGACCGTAATTTAGTTCAAAATAATATAAGCAATATATGCATCATGGAACAAAGGTAGTGCTGATTTTTGATTACACATAGCGATGTTGAACAGTTTGACTGTAAATTCGATACAGGCCAGAGATGCTGGTGGTTCCATGGTCATTCACACATTTGGAGCATATTATGGTTTGATGATATCATGGATTCTCTACCGACCAAACTTACACCAGAGCCAGCGCCTTCAGGGCTCACACTACCACACTGATGTCTTTGCCATGATTGGTATGTGAAGGAATCCATTCCATCTGTACAATATCTTACCCCCTACAACAGATCTGATTCCTTAATCTAAAGGCATATCTCTTCCCAGGTACTCTCTTCCTCTGGATGTACTGGCCCAGTTTCAACTCTGCCATCGCTAACCACGGAGACGGGCAGCATCGTGCGGCCATTAACACCTACCTGAGTCTGGCAGCCAGTGTCCTCACCACCTTCGCCATCTCCAGCCTCTCTGCCAAGAAGGGCAAACTAGACATGGTAAAGTGTTCCACCTCACAGAGTGCATGACAGTAACTGTTGCACAAAGTTGATTGACCCGTTGTTCTGCTACTGCTTAATCAGGTATGTGAACTGTCTTCTCGTTGCGATCTAGGTTCATATCCAGAATGCCACCCTGGCTGGAGGTGTCGCCATGGGTACAGCTGCTGAGTTTATGATCACACCCTACGGCTCTCTGATCGTTGGATTCTGCTGTGGCATCATATCTACCTTTGGTTATGTGGTGTTGAGTGTAAGTGCTTCAGCATAGGAGGCTGCAAAATGTGGTTCTGCTAAAAATGTGTACAGGTGCTAAATGTTGTTTTTTCCTTGCAGCCTTTCATGGAGAAGTATATGAAGATCCAGGACACCTGTGGAGTCCATAATCTGCATGCTATGCCGGGCGTCCTTGGGGGAGTTGTGGGGGCCATCACAGCTGCCACTGCAAGCACGTCTGTCTACGGACAGGAAGGGTGAATGATCATGTTAGCTTGGGTTAAATTACTATGTTGTGAAGCCTTATAGTATAGAAACCATGTCAACATATTTCTTTTCTTCCTCAGATTGACAAACACCTTTGGATTTATAGAGAAGTTTTCAACAAGGTTACCAGGAACACAGGGAGGCTACCAGGCTGCTGGTCTTTGTGTGGCTCTTGTCTTTGGACTTGTTGGTGGAGCATTAGTGGGTAGGTAATCCCACAGTACTGACTAAATCAGTAAGAAGTCAAGCCTTCTATAACTTATCTATCACACGAACATCCAAAGGTGCTGATATCATGCTTTCAAACGTTCAAATGGAAAGTGACAATATTCAGTTATGACAAATGTGCACTTACGTAGAATATAGCACTAAGGAATCAAATTTTGCTGGCTAGACAGGTTATTCCAGGTTCTTTATAATCCCTCTACCACATGTTGACACAGTAGCACAGTCAAATCATTCATAAATGCTGTTACTGGGCATTAACTTTACCCGGGTGAAATCACACTCCGCCCCAGTTACTTCAGTGAAAATGAATTCATGAAGGACAAAAGGATGGCTGCAATAGTCTTTCAAATAAAAATTACAATACATAGCTGCGAGAATACGTTAGTCCATTTATCAACCCAAGAATGTTTCCATCAGTTTGTGGCAATATGCAATGATTGTACAAGGAGACATATTCTGCTTTCATGATCAGTTCTGTAATCAGTACAGTTAGGAACACAATAATTCTTACTCTTCCCATCCTTTTAGAATAACCATGTTAAGTTGTTTCATTTCTCCTTTAAGACATGCTTTGTGATTATTCCATATCTGATCTGATATCTGATCTGAGCTGTGGAACCCTACACAAGTCGTTCTGCTTTGTGTAAAGTTCCACAGTAGTTACCCTGGTTCCTAAGTACCCTGTTCCTAATAACAACTGAGAAAAGTTGTAAAAGCAAAAACATTAAATCAATGCTGTTCCAAAACGTCTTTGTCTAAAAGTTTGTAATTTCATACCTGCGGTTGTAATTTGATATTTGTAGGTTGTATCCTGAGGCTGCCGATCTGGGGGGATCCATCAGATGACAACTGCTTTGATGATGAAGTGTACTGGGAGGTGAGCAAAGCCAAAACATTTTCGTTTCAACTTAAATAAATAAGCCGACTGACTTAAGAGTCACAAATCATGTAACCATTGCAGAATTTCTGTGCCATGTGCATTTACAATCATTGTTATATGCACAAATTGATCAAATTATATATTAGTAAATCTTGTTAGTAAGAAATTCTAAAAATGTTTTTTTCATGTGCAGCTGCCTGAGGATGAAGAGAGTATCCCTCCAATTCTGGAATACAACAATCACATGATCAGCAAGAACCCTGATACATGCATGTAAGGATCAACCTTGATGTCTATCCTAACGGTGTTTGTGTCTTACATGCTGTAAGCTTTATCCTATAATAATTCATCAAAATATTCTATAATAATTATAATCAAAAAGTCCTATAGTAATTATAATAGTATAATAAATGGTCAAAAAAATTACTGTGTTGAAGCTTTGCACCAAATGATGAAATTTCGGTGCTGTATTTAGAAGTACATATTTTGTGCTTATGAAATACAGCTGCTTTTCATCCTGAAATTGTTCCCGCCCCAAAAAAAAAAAATGCAGTAAACCTCATTTCAGGGCAGCAATGGGTGAACATATTTCTTAAAATGTTTGCATTCTTGGCAGATTGACAATAGGATTTTCTCTCTTTTTTTTTTTTTAGGTCTGAGTCACACTTCTCTGTAGAACAGAGCTAGTAGGTTGCTTTGAACACAAGCTCCCCATAGCTAGCGTGAACCAGATATCGTCTGTTAAAAGCCACCCCTTGAATGAGGCTCCAGGATGTTGTCTGGGCAACAGGTCACAGCCAATGCGGTCCATGTGTGCTAAAGAGCCCAAGATGAAATACAGCAGCACTTTGTTTGATTATATTTGTATGATTAAATATCCAAAATGACACGAACAATACGTTTGTTGCCCTATGGCAATTAATATCTTTGTAAATGTACTGGTTTGACATATCTAGTAACGCTAGTTCACTTGGTGATCGCGTTATAAAAAGTCATTGTTCGTGTGAAGTGAAATACAATTACTGTAAAAGTGAAAGCAATTACTGTAACTGTACAATTACTGTATGATAATATAAATATTAGTTTGTCTGTTGGTTGAAACTTCTAGAACAAAGCTTGACTAAAGGGAGATCTACATGGTTTCTTCTCTCTGGAATAAGGCTCCATCATAGCATTTTGCTAGCAGTTGAATCTGTCTGAAGGTATAGTCTGTTGTTAACCTCACTGACAATAGTGTTTTAATTTTTAAAAGTTTTAATTTTTGAGAACATCATCAATTTTATTGAATGTATTACTTGAATAACTTTTGTATTTATCTGATGACATCAAGTAAAAGCTTTAATGACTATAAAGTGTATTCATTTATGACATTTTATATTTCTAGCGCTAATAAATTTGTGAATTTTCAAAAACATATGATCAGTGTGTTTGACCATTTATGGTTGACAATGTCCAATCACTGTACAGTCTGACAGATGATCAGCAAACCTTGTGTACTGTGCCTTTTAAAGTATGTGCCTCTGTGCAATGGGGGCTTTTATTTTGCAATTCTTCACTTTGGCTAGACGTGACATTAAATACTAATGACTTGGCCTAATGTCATGTTGGCAGACATCTCATCAAGTTACAGCAGCTGATGACAAAAAGTCAATTGGTTGAACGTCAAATAATCAATTACTAAAAGGTGAAACTGGAGATACATTTGCTTCTAAAACAATAGCATCCCACACTAACAAACTGGAATCATATGTATTAATTAGATGACATAGAAAATAGGACAGTTAAGTGATCTGACCTTATCAAATCATCAAATCCTTTAATGACTATAAAGTCTATTCATGTATGACGTCTAATATTTCTGGTAGTAATACACTTGTGAATTTTCAAAAAGGATCATGCTACAGAAAAGGTGTTTTTAACGTTGGGACAGTCTCTTACAGGACACCCTTTGAGCTCAGGTTCTGTTAGTGTTATGGTTCAGATGCATTATGTTAGATTCTAGGAACTAATTAGCCTGATGAATCAACAGCTACGCAGATATAAATGTAAAATGTCCTGGACCTTTTTTTTTCCATTTCTCAAAGAGCAGAATGGGCAGGTGTCATGTTTGAGAGATGCACTGAGAGCTTTACAGAGTTCATGAAGTTATATTTTATAATTATCTAGTGAATAAACTCCATGTCTTATGTAAAATAGAGCATGCTCAGTATGCGTGTTCTTGCAGCTGAGTCATCAATACAGCTACTGTATAAGAAATACTCTCGTATTACTTACAAGCAAAAATGTCACATAACTGAATGCAAAAAAACCCCCAAAAAACATTGATTCATTTGATCATTAAATGCAAAAGTGGGTTGAATACTTGAATCAAACTATTAGTGAAAGGATCATGTAAGATTAGGCTTTAACGGTTTTAGTTTCTTACTGGTTTAACTGCTCATATTTTCACCATACCATGTATTTTTTAAATTTAGTATTGTAAATATTTTAAGTGAATTGTGTGGTTTTTAAGCATCAACCTGAAAAGCCAAAATATACGTAACAACCAAAGCCAAAATATATGTAACACATACATATATATATATAACCCTAACCCTATATGTAACACATGCATAAATATATATAACACATGCATATATATATATGTAACACATGCATACATTGTAAATTGTAAATAAAGAAAGGCATGTGCTAGCGAACTGTTTTTATAAGCTCTGCTTTGTGGTGTCTCCACCAGTGGTGGTTCTGATAAACCAATACGCTGCACTGAACATAGACATGCTCTCCTTATATGTCACAGGGTTGAATTTGGAGATTTCCCTTCACATACAGCTTTTTACATGTTAGCCTGGGAATTTCTTGAATTACACAATCAAATTCTAAGCTGTGTGTCTAGACAAGGATGAGTTGTTACTCTTCTAGCTTAGATGGTTTTTTCTCTGATACTGTGCGATCAGTCTATAATCTTTGAGAATGTAGAGTGTGGAGTCCTGCTTGTTTATATAGCTCTGAGCTCAGGATCCAGCCTGACTCAGCTAAGCACCTTAAATTTTTTTTCACTTGCTAAGTTGCCCAGCGACTATGAGTTACGTGCACTGTTTTGTCTGAACACAGGAATAAAACATGAATCCGTGTAGGTTGGCTGAGTCAGTAATATAGTGTCAGCCAGCTTTGTTAAATCACGCTAGGACATGAGAGGATTTTTGCAGGGAATGTTGTCCATAATGACTCATATGGTCTTCTATGAAAATGTTTTAATATGATTTAGGTGATAAGACAGAGAAAGAGTAACTAAAATGAATATTAATTCATATTAATATTTTATCAAGCATTCAGCCCTAGTAGGTCAAGAGTTTCCAAGTACATGCAGGATGATCATCTTTCTGGTTTTGTTTTGTTTTGTTTTTTTAAGTACAGACCTGGCACAGAGCCATCTTTTAAAACGATATGGGTAGGGCACCCTCTGAGATGAATACCCAAGCTGCCACACATATATGATAGAACAGCACTTGTACACTAACTGGCCAAGTTGTTGAACGTGGACTGCTTCCAAAACAGTCATGCTTGCTCCCCCAGGACCATCTACATATTTGAAACTGCTTGAGAGGGGGGGCTTTAGAGTGAATATAATGGGATAGCTAGATTTCTGGGGGAAAAGATACGTCCCCTAATCACCTCCACGTCTGGGACACCCTCTGTACTTCATGTGATTATAATGCTGAAGATGATTTACATCAGTGACACATAACTTTTTATAAATATACAGACTTTTTTGGGAGGGATGTTGTTAACTTGGAGTACTGGTTTTGTTTAGATACACACTTTTTGGGTGTTATCTTGCTAAAATGATTTTGATACAGCCAATTTGGTAGCAATAAAGATAAACCTTGTCTAGATGATTTGACAAATTAGACTTCCAAAGTTTATCTGGACACAACTCATTTAGCAAGCTGATATCAGAGAATAACATCTATGCTTGCTGGGCAGCATTGTGACTACATTGACTTCTGGTGAAACACGAATGTATAACCTTTTCAACTTTTTAGTGTTTGTTCTCATCAACTCAGAGTAACAATGACATTTAAATTCACCCTGTCAATCAAACAACCAACCAAGAGATTTGGAGATTTGAGACCAGCTGACACCCAGCTGAGACAAGTGCACACCCTTTATCATGTTTAATAACTCAAGTGCAATATAGCATAACATTTATGCATGTATATATAGACACAGATGTACTAAAAATTGCAGTGTAGGGATTATGAAAAATATTCTCATCTGTATATATATGTAATATGAAAATAAAGTGTACTGTAATATGCACAACACTGTGTGAAAACACTAGATTTTCCAGAGAAGCCAGAACATGCACTGGTTAAACTGACTTTGCTACAAGGAAGATGAGCAAGGTGTTTTTATGTAACTCACTCACAAATGTATTGCTCAACTCAACTACAAAATATTTTATCACTCACAGCGCGCTTCATTAAAAAAACCCTTACAGTGAACATATCATTGTAGTGATTTCAGAGACACGTAGGTAATATAACTGATCTGATCTCTTTTTTTTGGTTAAATATATCCTAGAATTAAATTGCCGTGCCAGTAGAAAATCACAATTAGTCGTAATCTGGGTACAGGAAATTAGCCTACAATATACTACTCTGTGATGTGTCCTGCAGATGGCCTTTTATCAGGAGCAGTTACTAATAGCCACCAGCACTGTTTCTAGCATGACACACCTCTAACCTATTGTCTGTAAATACCTCTGCAGTCAACCGCTGCAATTACAAGGTCCTGATAAAAGCTGCCCTCACTTCAGTCATCGTGGACAGCCACAATGGGGAACTGCCAGGATTGCTGCAAAAATTTCTGGTGCGGTCCGAAAAACACCAATATCCAGATCAGCCTGCCAGCTGTCTGCTTCGTCTGGCAAATTGCCATGATTATCCTGTTTGGATTCTTTGTGCGCTATGATGCAGAGTCTGATGCACACTGGAGTGAACATATGCGGCAGCATAATATTACAAGCAATATCGAGAATGACTTCTACTACAGATATCCAAGTGAGTATGTATTCACTGGTTAATTAAGAATAACTGGGCTGGATGTATTGTTTATCAGTAGTATAGTTTATAGTAATATAGTTTATCCTTTTTATTGTTTACATATTTGCCCACTGGATAAACTATGCATGACCATGGTCTTAGCGTTCATTGTTATGCTGATGAAATTCAATCATATCCAAGTGTCAATTCTCCTGTCATTCCCAATTATACTTCTGCTAACTCTGATCTCAAACTTTGGATGAAGAATTTTCTTAAAATAAACCCAGATAAACCAAACTAAGCTAACAGAACCCAAGTCCCAAGCCTTGAAACGTCCAGTTTTGCTATTAAAACAGAAGGTATGACTGTTAAACTAGGATGACCATATGTCCTCTTGTCCCAGGGACACTAGCCATTTTTGGGACCAAAAAAAGTGCTTTTTTAAGTCAGGATTTTTACAGCCTCAAAAGTTCTGAATCTGGTTTTGATTTCATGTTGATATTTGATTTCTACAGTCTGCACACTGCCATCCTCCTGTCCACTGTGTACTCTTTTTGGTCACCCTAGTTAAACCCACCCAAACTATCAGAAACCTTGGAATCCTTCTTGATTCTACAATCTCTAGTCCTATATATCATCCCTCACTAAACCTGCTTTTCCATCTCCACTATATTACCCACGTTCACCCTTTTCTGAATGTTAATCATAATAAATCTCTGCTCCATGCTTCCTTCAGCCCCTGAACTGACTGCAGTAATTCCTTCTTTACCATTCTTCCTGCTTTAATATCTCACAGACTTCAATACATTAAAAATCCTGCTGCTGGAGTACTAACACACACAAAAGAAGATTTTCTCATATAACTTTTGTTCTTTACTCACACTGGTTACCCGCCTGAAACTGTGAAAATGTCTTTCCCCAATGCTTCTGAGACTACTCTTCTGAGACTACTCTTCTGAGACTACTCTTCTGAGACTACTCTTCTGCTGCGTCTTTCAAATCTGTGTTAAATACTTACTTTTTCTTTCAAGACTAATTCTACTTTTTTAAATTCCATTCCTCTGTGAGTTCTTTGTGATGTGACCTTGGGAATGAGAAAGATGTTATATAAATGTAACAAATATTTTCTCTACTGATTTATTAATTATAGGGAACGAATTAGTTAAGGTGAACTGTCATGGAAATGTCTTTAATGAAATGATACATTTCTAAGTAATACATAAATATTCGCTTAACCAGTCCAGATGTTCATATATTGACTCTATTCTGCAAAATAGTTGTTTCTGTCAGAAAGCAACTCATTTACATACTTCTGCCTAATCAGCCTACAGCAGTCTAGCTCCACCCACTTATACTGCAGATCTACGTGGCAGCTGGCACCAAATGATGGTCTATCAAGGGTTCACACTTACTTTCATACATTATTCCTGCATCTAATTGGGCAAACGTTTGTGAGGTAAAGAGAACGAGCGACACGTAGCAGTTACTGAGAGAGCTGCCAAGTTTAAATAGCTTCCTTAACATTTCCCAGCTAGCTCACTAGCTAATTAAATGTACATGAATTAACTAACCTATCTATTAAACTGATGTGCTTGGCTGATGAGACACGCTATGCTAACAATGTAGTTATTCGTGATTTTACACTTAATGACAGTCCACTCGTTTACTGGTCATTTATAAGGCTAGCTGGAAATACTTTTTATAACAAACGCTGGAAACATTTTTAAAAATGAATTATTTTGTTGTCTTGCCTGACTCGGATTCATTGTTTCAATGGCAGCTTCGCGTGCGACGCCAAGGCTTGTAGGAAATAAAAGGCTGCTAAGGACACATTGATGCAGCCTCAGAATTTGGTTAAATGACGCTCTGGCAGCGTTTCAAGGATCCTACGCCTTCTCGTTAAATGGGACGGTCCTTATGACGTGGCGGCCGACAAACGAATCCTTGTGGCGTCGTAAATGAGACGCACCATATTTCAGCTCCGAGTGCTTGTTGAATGTATACAGGGCGGGCAATCAGATCCAATCAGAGTTCATTTGCGTTATGTTCGTCTTAAAGGCGCACAAAACAGTCAACAAATTATTATTTTGGAACATAAACATGCACAAATATTATAACTGCGTATCAAGGAAAACGAAAGAAAATCTAGGATACGGGTTCTTAATACTGTAACTGTGCATTTTTTGCAATCATTTTTGCTTGAAAATAAAAATTCTTATGTAAAAAACGACCATGTACTGAATTCCTCAGAAAACGAACAGAATGTAGATTTTTGAAGTATGTTAATCTATATGGTGCAGGTTTCTGCTCTAGAACAGTGGCGTACAGTAATCAAAGCTTCTTGCAGTTACTCTCCTGGATGTACTTTTCTGAGCTTTGAGAGTACTTTTCATACAGGTATCATATACATATAATTTGCATTAAGTCCATTAAAATGTACTTCTTGTATCTAAGAATATGATCGATTGAGTTTTATCCTGTCCTTATTATTGTAGATTAGCACATTTGAGCTCCACTGACATTTTGTTCTCAACTGTGGATGAAAGTAAAGCTGTAGTTATTATATTATATAACTATAATAATCTTTATGATTATTTAAAAAATGTAATTATAATTGTAACTTTTCTTAAAGGTATATTTGCCTCCTTGTGTTACTGAGAACAGTGGAGTCAGTGCATTTAGCTATCATATGTACATAGCATTGATTTTTCTTAAACACGCAAGTGTTTCTCTCCTGCTTCCACCTCTTCATTGGGCAGGCTTCCAGGACGTTCATGTGATGATCTTCATGGGTTTTGGTTTCCTCATGACCTTCCTGAAGCGCTACAGCTTTGGTGCTGTGGGCTTTAACTTCCTCGTCGCTGCGTTTGGCCTGCAGTGGGCGCTGCTGATGCAGGGCTGGTTCCACTCTCTGGACCACGACTGGACCATCAAAATCGGAGTGGAAAAGTATGACTTTTTTTGTTTAAGTTCACAAATGCTCTTATGATTCGCTTATATCACAAATCTTTTTAAGAGGTCGCTTTCACAATTACATTACTGTCCCACCATGTCATATTAACTCCTAAATCAATCTTTCAGTTGTCTTATGATTTTACCCCCTTTAAATGAAAACGCTAATGTAAATTGAAACTTCTGCTCGATCATGTAGAAGCCGCACCTGAGAAAACAAATCTGATTGTAAGGGCCTCATATTCAGGAAACAGAACGACATACTGATGTATAGTTACGGGCTGACATCAAAGGACAATCCATAGTTCAAGATGCCATGTAATTTATGGTTCATATTTTCATAGATGCCAGACAGACAGAGCCTGAATAACTGGCTAGTGTTATCTAGATGAACAGGTCGTGTTGAAAACACCTGCTTTCATGTTACAGCTCAGAAGTTCTTACATGTATTAGTAAAAATAAAAATGGGATTGTTCAATCTCCAGTATCATCAACGCTGACTTCTGTGTGGCTGGGTGCCTCATTGCGTTTGGAGCTTGTCTTGGAAAAGTCAGTCCTGTTCAGCTCATGGTGATGACATTGTTTGGCATCACCTTGTTTGCAGCAGAAGAGTACATCATCCTCAATGTCATTCAAGTAGGTGCAGCAGACCAATCATTCTAACACTGAAAAGAGAGTGATCAATGTTATTGTACGATACGGTATAACAAGTTATTTGCTAATATCACCACTAGAGATATCTAATGCTAATTATGTCTGTCTAACCTTCACTTGTACAGGCTAAAGATGTTGGTGGCTCCATGGTCATTCACACTTTTGGAGGATATTATGGTCTCACAATATCATGGGTTCTCTATCGACCAAACTTACATCAGAGCAAACGTCTACATGGTTCCTCCTACCACTCGGATGTCTTCGCCATGATTGGTGCGTTATGGAAGTCACTGGAAAAAAGTGCTGCAAGACCAATTTAACAAAAAGACAGTAACAGTTTTACTTAAAACAGTAACAGTAACAGTTTTACTTAAAAATACCAAGACTCTGTAGATGATCTTAATACTTCAATTCTTTCAAAAACACAATACAATGTAACATTTCTTTGGACTGAAGAAACACCACCACCATTCTCTTCCCAGGTACTCTCTTCCTGTGGGTTCACTGGCCCAGTTTCAACTCTGCCATCGCAAGCCATGGAGACGGGCAGCATCGTGCGGCCATTAACACCTACCTGAGTCTGGCAGCCAGTGTCCTCACCACCTTCGCCATCTCCAGCCTCTCTGCCAAGAAGGGCAAACTAGACATGGTAAAGTGTTCCACCTCACAGAGTGCATGACAGTAACTGTTGGTGCCATTTAGCCACTACAGTAACTGTTGCACAAAGTTGACTGACCCGTTGTTCTGCTACTGCTTAATCAGGTATGTGAACTGTCTTCTCGTTGCGATCTAGGTTCATATCCAGAATGCCACCCTGGCTGGAGGTATTGCCATAGGCACAGCCGCTGAGTTCATGGTCAAGCCCTACGGCTCTCTGATCGTTGGATTCTGCTGTGGCATCATATCGACCTTTGGTTATGTGGTGTTGACTGTAAATGTTAAAATAATCAAGTGCGCCTCTGACTCTCATTCCAAATGCACCTTTCTAGTGTTAAAATGCTTATAATATGTCTTCACAGCCTTTCATGGAGAAACATATGAAGATCCAGGACACCTGTGGAGTCCATAATCTGCATGCTATGCCGGGTGTCCTTGGAGGAGTTGTGGGGGCCATCACAGCTGCCACTGCAAGCACGTCTGACTACGGACAGGAAGGGTGAGCTGGCTTACACACTTCTCAACATTCACACCCATTCATCTTACTATTTCTTCGGGAAAGTCATTTTACACCACAATGATTCAAAATATGCATTTGTGTTACTTTGCTGTCGATGCAGTCATAGGGTCCTACACAGGTGTAGATGCATTTGAGTGTATCCAAATACATCTTTTATTTCTTTCCTCTGCCAGGTTGATACACCTCTTTAGCTCAGGACATGGGTTTGTAAGCAGGACAGTGACTATGCAGGGGGCCCATCAAGCAGCTGGAGTGTGCGTTGCTCTCATTTTTGGAATTGGAGGCGGAGCTGTAGTAGGTATGTGTGGTATATTTATGCAACTCATGTGAAGTAACTTCAGCAGTGAAAAACACTCGTTTTCATAACCTATGTTACAGAACACACAGGCATGCAGATTAAAAGAGGCTTGCCTTTTTGCTGTAGGTTGTATCCTGAGGCTACCTTTCTGGGGAGACCCAGAGGATGACAACTGCTTTGATGATGAAGTGTACTGGGAGGTGATTGCGAGTAAAGTACTTGTACTCGCCACCAGGCTGTGCTGTTGGACATCTTTGCTAATTATGAATGCCTTGCGTAGACACTCGGCACAGTCTAAATGTAAAGGACAAAAAATTCGTTGCCAAACACGTTTCCCAGATGGGAAATTTTTGCACATTCATATATGGATAAAGAAAGTAAACCAATTATATATTAGGTACGAAATTTTAAACTCAGTTTTACCTCTGAGATATTTTATTTGTTAATGTATTTTACTTGAAGTTGCCTGAGGACGAGGAGAGTGTTCCACCAGCTAATCAATACAACGAGAAAGTCGACAAACATACTGATATGTAAGTGTGATGCTTTCGTACAGAATGTTGTTTGTGTCTTCTGCTAATTTGCTGTAACTTGACAAAGTAGTAGTAGGTATTACGTATCCTTAAATTATGTACAAGAGTCCCTCCAAACTGAACAGGTATCTTAATGCATATGCAGTAGATACGGTTCTGAGACCAAAACGATGACAGAATTTTATTTCAACCAAATTTGTGTAACGTAGAAATTTTAAACCACCGAACAATATCATTGGTTACCTTGAATCGTGATTTCGCTCAGTTAAAACTTGGAGACCACTGGCCGTGTTTATTTATTTGTATCTGTTTAATGGTGTATATGCCGTCTGGGGCTACGTGAAGTACATACTGAAGCTTTTCTGGTTTTTCTCTGTAGGAGCGAGCCTCCAATCACAGTTGAACAATGACCGCGCGGTCCCTCACGCGACAGCGCACGACGTTTACCTCAGCTGATGAAACACGTCACGGGATGTTCCCAAGTGGTCTACTGCAAAGGATGCAGAGCAATGCAAGTGTCGTTTACTGAAGACGTTTAAAATGAACTGCAGCAGCACTTAATTTAGACTGATTTAATAACAGGCTTGTATTGACTGAGTCCTTCAATTCCCTTGGGCAGTATAGCCTAGATCTACTGACCGTTGAAACAGACTATGCTTTGTACTTATCTAAGATAAATGACACACAGCAAGAGTATATTTTGTGAAATCTTAACCATATGCTAATATTAGTCTTGATATTAATAGGTCAGTACGTTTTAAATACTCATTACGTGGTATGATTTGTCGGTCTACAAAAATCCCAGTATCTTTTTTTCCTTTGCATTGGGCTATCGTAAGATTAACAGTGCAATGCATCATTTTATAGGCCTAACAGAAAATACAAAGTTGTCTGTTAGCGTCTAGTAAGTATTAACATAAATCGGAATATTTTAATATATCGGAATATCTAACCTACTTAGTATGTAGTTCTGTTGTTTATATTCACTGAGGTTAATTAAACGTATCGATACAGTACATGTGTGTTTTTGTAATGGCCTTTTATATGCTCGTGTCCTGACATCTGGGTACCATCTACTCATCATAGAGTCCTGCGACCTGTATGTTTTTCGTTTTATACATTCACGTGTGAACTAGGAGGTGGTGCATTACAGTAACTAATTTTTAATGTAGGCTACGCACGAGAAATAATTCTTTTAAATCAGAGAATTTGCAGAGAGTGTAAAAGATCTTTTTCTATATCCACTTTAAATACATCGAGTTATTATCCACATTTCGGTGGGCACTGCACGACGTCGACAGTACTCGACCACTAGAACTATATTATAGGTCGGTGGTGTCAACTAATGAAGGTTTATTATTAGGGCATACAGACGTAAACAGGCGTGCCATGAAGTGGGCCGTAGTTTATAAAGCAACTAAGACTACAATGCAATGGATAACAATAACGGAAAAAGGGAGCCCTTCGATTTTTGCAGAACAGAATAGTGACGGTGTGCGTAAGGCCCAATTATTTTCTTTTTGGCCCCATGTCCCTCAGAGAGTTTGAACAATGGAGTGCTGTTTAAAGAGGTCGCCTTATTGTTTTGCCCTTAAGACAGCTGTTCAGCCCCTAGGGAAACTCCCAAACTGTTTGTTTGGCCTGCTGCACAGACATGGTGAGGTCAAAGGACAAATAGATCAACACCACACTGGTCAGCTTTTTTAAAAAATGTTTTGCAGGTGGTTTTCTGATGCGTAGTCTAATCTGGAGGGTTTCTTTCTTCTTTTTTTTAAAGAATGTCCTGCATGTATATATATGTAATGACTGTGTGGTGGTGTTGGCATGTCATAGTGGTTTTGAACTCTCATGTATGGTGTGGACAGCTGTTGTAAAGTTCAGCTAATGCAAGTTTTCAGAACATCTCTGAACTAGGTACCAATTCAACAAACTAGTAACAATATTTTAATAAATCAAGGTTTAAAGATATAGAGTTCTACACCCTAGTACTGGTTTAGACAATGTTGAACTGTAAGACAAAGATACAGTACAAAGTAAAATTTTCCTTTCTTTTTTAAGCCCACTTTTCTAAGGAAGTCAGTTTAGGAAACTCTATAGTAAATGTGTTGGGGATGTGTTAGATGATGCCTGCTGGTCACCCTCGGGTCAGACTGAACCCAACTATTTTTATGGAAATAAACCCCTTGTAGAGAGGTCAAGCAAGGTCAATGGGGTCATTTCCTGATCAGTCCCCAGACATTTAATGAACTTAAAATAGACATATGATTTTGTGTAGGCCGCACAGCCACATTGTAAACAGGTATTGCTTACATTGATGCGTAATACCTGAACTTGTTCACGATGGATTAGATTGTTTTGGTGAAATACCTCCATACTGGCAATAAAGGTGTGTTAATAATATGATGAGAGCAAAGAAATGTTTCACAAGTTTCAATTTCAATTATTAATCTTTTGTAATAGTAAATATATATAAAAATATTATTTAGTAAAAAAACAAAACTGATGCTTTGTAGTGCTAGATATGAAAATGTTTTTTTTTTTTAAAGAACTTTTATAAATTACAGGGACTGACACAACTGTATATGTTTAGAATATGTTCATTTTTCAAATTAGCAGGATGAAGCTTTATTATCACTACAGATATTCATCAGATACATTTTCTTTAGATACAGTGTACAGGTGTCACACTTGTGAGCAAATGCATAGCCTATATGCATACAAATTTGTTACTATTAACCTGCCAGAAATTATACGTTTAATTTTTTTATTATTATTGACCCAGTCCAGCTATTGTAATCTTGTCCATTTTCTCACCAAAATATATTCATTGCAGACATCTTGTAACATTCTTTTATCTTAGCTTCATGGCCGTTAGCCTAGCCTCACATCCATTAGCTTACTGGCTCTTTGAGGAATCCTCTATTTGTAATCCTCTCAGGAGGAAAGTCAAACAAGGAAAGGGGGGGAAACCATGAGCAGGAGGATATGCAGTGGCTCGTTCAGGTTTTTGGGGGATTACAAGGTACAAATGAGACGGTTAGCGGGGGAGGGGGCGGAGCTTTCCTGGTGGGCGGAGCAGCATTTACGCAGATTTTTCGATGGCTTTCCCATGGATCGGACGAGTGCAGCAAAGCATCAGATCAAACGGGCAAAAACGACGGAGCCAGGGTCAAATCTCCTTTTCCTAATCAAACAAGTCCACAGGGGATATGGAATGGGGTAGGTGATTGGGGTGGGGGGGGGATTGAGGTGGCAGGTTTGGGAGAACTGAGGGAGCTGACCCTGTAACAGAGATGTCCTCCGTAATCCTCCTCCCGACCCTGTGCGAGAGGAGTGGGCAGCCAGGCAGGCAGGTGGGCTGACCCGGCTATAGTCTAACCTGAAAAGGGCTGGCAGTGGAGGGAGCGCACCCTGAGTTTCCACACTTGGATCACATAGCTCAGAGGCTGTGTGTGAAACCACTTGGTCTGCCATTGTCCCGCAAGGCTGGTCTTGTCTGAAAAGCTGTAGAAAGCCTGTAATCAGATTAAAGATTGCCTGGATGAAGGGGGCGAGTTTTTCTCTCTCTCTCTCTTTCTCTCTCTCTCTCTTGGAGAAGGGGAGGGAGATTGCAACCCCTCTAATCAGCACCTGCCATTGAAGTGCAGGAGAGGAGCTAAATAACTCCGCAGGGAGTGTGGGCATAAGGGGCCTCACGGACAAATTGGCCTGTTGTTGGTGGGGTATAATGGTGGGCTACGAGTAGGGGGTGGGAGAAAGGTGGTGTCTTTTATTCACCAGCCTTTCCCCTCCTGACCTGATAATTATATCACTTGGAGGGGTTGATTGGTACAGGATGATTGGTATATCTGGGCTGATAGATCTTTTTACACAGACCCGTCGACATCCTTGGTTCTTCTGCACCAAGAAGTTGCTACTTAGGGTAGTTAGTGAGTCAGGTTTGCTCTCAGTGGGTTTGCAAAGAATATGAAAATGATCTCTGTTGGTTGTTGTCTAGGAAGTTGTATTTGAGCATAATATAGAGGTAGTAATTAATTAACAAAAAAGTAGGAAACAGTCAAATTAGAGGGTGATCGTTATAATGGTCTTAAGAGTAAGGATCATCCAATCTGTCCACAAGGTTTATAAACAAACCTTGGTAATCTTAATAATCTTAATAAGCTTTGTTTTATAATGCATCGATAACTTGATGAGACCACAACAGCTATAGCAAGTTCAGAGAGATCGTCCAGGTGACTATGAATCAGATAATATCGCTTTTTTGCTTTTTTTTTTTTTAAAACGTCCTCCTCAGAAGTTCCCTTCTCGGGTACAGTACACTAATCAGAGAGAGCTCCCATCAACCATTATATTGGTTTGAAACTTGTGTTACCTCATGGCACTAATCTCTAAGTCCTCTCATTAAAGTGCCAGTCTCCCATGTGCGGGTTTTCTTGAACTTCTCCTCATGTCTGCATTCTCTTTATGTTAATTCAGGAACTTTGGCCCTCGTTAAAACCCAATCAAGCCTTTCTTCATGTGACATAAATCCATTTGTAAGGGTCAACAGCTCTGGCCCACGGAAGCGTGACCTTGTGGACAATAAGCAGGGGGAAGCCCATGTGTAGTGCATCTGGAGGAATGGCTGATTCATTGGAAGCACAGGTCTTGTTGATTTGGTCACAAAAGCAGAGGCGTCAAGCCCAGAATGAAAGGGACAGTGGCCGAACAATCGTGAGGGAGCGTGAGGGGTTCAGACCTAAAGATTCATCTAATTAGAGGATCCACCTGCATCAGGCCTTGCGTGAAAGAGAGTAGGAGGGATGTAAGGGGACACTCCATATAATGGTGTCCAATTTGAAAGCTGATTATTTGCCTTTTCAGTCAGTCATGGAGCTTGATTGACAAGTTAAGGAGTGAAGAAAGAGAGAGATGTTCAACCATGTGATGGAGCCAGGCGAAGGTTTTAACGTACTCAAAAGAGGATCGACATGTGAAGTCTATAGAACTGCAACGACTGATCCCTTGTATGAAGTCATTGTGAAAGATGCTGGCGGTATGCACCGTGTAATCTCGCACCGTGCTAGTTTTAGACTGCAAATTTAACTCCTCTTTCTCCTCATTAACACATCTACGGGTATGGCTCACACCTCCTTTCACGGGATTGTTCCTCTGTTCCTCAGGCCTGCTCTCAACCCTGGAGATCTGGAGGTGACGACAGATAGAATCAATAGAGGAAGGCATCTGCTCTTCATAAAGAGAAGGGTTCTGCACCCGCTGCCATACTCCCACCCCACTCAAGGCAGGGCCTCTGAATAAGGAACTGGAGCTGCATTGGGGCTAGAATTACAGCTAATGACGATGTGGAACCACTGATTACTGCTAGCTCTGCTAAGCCAGGACTCTGGGCAAATGTGGGCTAATTGATCGGAATAAATTGATTGGCAGGCCCCTTTAATCAATCCCCTCGGTTAAGTGACGGAGACAGGCATGAATTATCTTCCTTCAGTGGTCAGGGAAGAAAGGAGCTGCAACCTGACAGAAGGGAGAAGAGAAGGGAGGAGATGCATTCAGAGCTCAGATGGGGTCTTGTGCAGAGGGAAAAAAGGAGAGGGTGTGGACTGCTGTGCTCGCTCACTACCAACACCTGGGTGTCTTTTCAGGTGTTTTAAAGCAGCGTGCAAGGTGGGACCCACACCAACAGCTGAGACATCGATTTTCACCAATGAGTGAAGCTCTGCATGTGAAAACGTACAGGAAACAGTCTGCCTATGTGAGCTGTATCCGTTAAAAAGAGATAGCACTCTCTGTTCCCAGCTGAATCTGACTGCAGTGGGAGTGGTGGAGTTCCACTAGGTTTTGTTGGCTTTTGTCAGGTTTGTTGCGATGAAACTTAATAATATGAACTATATTAAACTGCTTTGGGAAATTTTTGCTTTGGAGAAATAAGTATGAGGTGGGGGGTACAATTTGCCCATAGTCATGGGATTTTTACCATACAAAAATTGCACTATAATCTAAAAAGAGAAGTTGTGTTAGTAGAAATGATTTACATTTCCACCCATTACAGTTAACATACCTTCTTTACCTAATTCTAAATGAAATCATTATTGAAATTATAGTTTAATTAATAGAATAAATTTCATGAGATTAAAAAGAAATCATACAAGTCCCAGAGATTATAAAAGTGCCAGAGAGACTAAATGTTCATCTTATGTAATATTACACATTCTGTACTGCACCATGTGACAAATGCAGCCTCAGTGTTTATATAAAGTTTCTGGTGGAGGGTGGTGGAAAAACTCTCTTCCCGCCTGAAAGCTCCCGCGTGTTTTTTTTTTCCATTTTCAAAGGAGGATTTGAATCCTCCCACATTGCTGCTGCTCTTCCCCCACACCCCCTCCATGCAGGGTCTCCCAGGCAGTCATCTGTATGCACCACCGCCAGTGTGAAGTTGTTTTAGAGCCTCCGTCGGATTTCAGCAGCAAGGAACAACAGATTAGTCATGATCTTATCCACCAAGTATCTGCCCTTTTCTTTTCTCCATTTGACAAGTGTCTGAGTGGGGGGAGGACTCTCTCTGTTCAGAACCATCAGATGAACTTCACCCTTGAGGGGGAGGGATGGGGGTGGGGGCTTGTGGGTGTGGTGGTGGGGGTGTGGGGTGTCTTTTCAGCTTCGCCCAGAGAAGCGTCTTTCTCAGTTGCAGGGGCGTTGTTGCTACGTGGCGAGGCCTCACCATCTCTTAGCTGTTGTTGCTAGGGTTGAAGCCTCTCTGTTGCTTGACTGCGGTTGCTAGGCAGGACGGCGGGTGGAGGCGTGCATGTCGCGCGGGCAGCCGGCAGCGTCGCGCCAGTCAAGACGTCTTTCTCTCTCGACGGCTGACGGGCAGGTAGGTCACGCGGATCACTTGGGACCAGGACCTCGGCAAGGACCAGGAGCCCTGCAGTTAGTGGGTGGCTCAACACCCAATGCACCTTTTGAACATGGCAGACTGAATATGGGCGGGGCCGACTTCATCTCCTCCCCTTTAGAGTGAAAAGCATGTGGCGCATTCCTGGGCAGTTGGGGGACTCTGTGCCGCTTGTACCCACGGTTACCGCTGCTGGTCTCCATGGACACCCATATTTTTTTCCTTTGTATCCATCCATCACCATGGTTGGTGATGAAAATCAGAATACATACCATTATATAGCATGTCCATAACTCCTATCTTTTCATTCCCCTAGATGTGCTTAAGCAGTAAGAATCTATAGCCCCTCAAAGAGGAATAAACCCACCCAGGTAGACAGAGGCTGATCCATTCCCATGCATCTAAATCAGAGCAGGCATTGAGGATACTGCATCCTCACAGATCAGGGCCATAAAGCAGTAGGATTGGGAACCATTGTGTCCCAGCCATGGATCACAATCAAGACTGGGCCTTGGCCCCATTTATCACCACACGCCGCGCTGAGAACAGAGCGTGGGGCCCCCGGGAGCGAGGTCGGGGGTTCCCAGAGCTCTCCGTCACCGTGCCCCTGTCACGGAGGAGCCTCCACGGGGAACTCCCTCACGGCAGCCGTTTAATGTGCTTCACATGTGGGAACACACAGCCGCCACATTCCTGTGCGAGGCGTGTCGGGGGTGAATGGGTGGAGCAGGCACATGGTCGTTTCTCTCTCCAGTGCCTCGCAGACACTGTCTGGTCCATCCTCAGACAGAGACCTGAATGCCTGACTCTGATAGGTTGATGTTATTCATAGCCTGGGTGGTTTCCAGACATTTCTAAGGTGCAAAGACAGCAGTGGTGGGTGTGCTCAAATTGAATCCGAATCTCTTGCTATAGGAGTCATGATGTTTCTCATCTGTTCTGGCTGGTGTGACTTAGACCACACTGGTATAGGTATACACTCGATGCATACTGATCCTAGATATATATGACAGATTCAGTCACTTGAGCATGTGAGATTAATGTTTGTTCTGCAAAAAACAATGAAATCAACACTATTAAAGCTAACATATTTCATATTTCATATGTCTCTCTGCCACTGTACATTACTTTCGGATCCAGCAGTGCCCCGATTGTTTTCTCTGAATTTCTATGTAAACAGACTTGTTGCTCGGTGGATGTGGTGAGGGCTGAGGCTCTGGTGCATGGTAATCCCAAGCAAGTACATATATTAAAAAGTGACAGGTCATGTCCTACCTGTTCCAGAGTTTGTGCTATATACAATTAATATTTTCCCTCCTGAATGTGTGATTTCATATTTTCATCATCCATGTAATAGAGCTGACATACTACAAAGACAGCATCCTAGATGCTGAAGAACTACCTACATGAGAAGAACTACCTACATGAGAAGAACTACCTACATGTTCCTGTCTCCTCACATACAATTTTACACTATTTGCTCCATTTCTTTTGCTGTTAGACAGGAAAAGTGAGATTAACTACTAGGAAAAAAGCCTCCTTTGGGAAGGTTCTTCAAAGAAGCACAATGCATGAAAACTGCCCAGGGCAATGCATGAAAACCGCCCAGGGCAATGCCTCGAGGATCTTTGTATATCATCTATATAGCAGCTACCCAACTCATTCCCGCTCGGCTCCGTGACAAAGCCTCTGAAAGGGTATAATTACGGCCATTGATGTGGTGCTGTAGAAGGAAGTGTCATTAGGCAGCAGTGAGAGACGATTATATAGGTGCCATGTTGCGATGTGCTGGACCAGCCATTAAAGATCCTTGCTGGATGGGGGGATGGAGAGACTCCACTCTCCTTCAGTGGACCATCGACTGAAGTGAAAGACGATTAGTCTCACCAGAAGGCTGACTGTTGATTGACGCGCACGGTTCCTTGTTCTGCCACTCGTGTAAACCGCACGGGAGCTGAAGCCAGGAGCTGTGCTCCTCACCGGGCTCCGCTAACAATACAGCCAAACAGGGGAGCCATCGTCAGGAGCACTGGCTGACGTGGTTTCTCACCGTCCAGCCCAAAAACGTGGCCCGAAACTGTCTGGTGCTGCGCAACACCATAATACAAACTGCCCGTGACCGGTTAAACTCCTTCTTTGCTCTCTGTTGGGTCACAGTGACTTAGCGCAACTTCCCACGTTTGAGTGAGCTCGTGAAAGCACTTTGGTGTGTACACAAGGCTAGGTGTTCTGCAGCACCAGACAGACAGAGGGCAGTCAATGCATGGGGCAGGAGACGAAGGCAGAGAATCTCGGAAAAGGAGGAGTGGTTGGGGGAATCTCAGGGAGCGTGTGTATGTGTGTGTGTGTGGGAGGGGGTGTTTGGGTGAAAGGCGACAGCGTGAGTATTGTTCCAGCCCCCTGACTCTCCTCCCTCAAGAGCCTCAGGGTTCCCACGGTCGGCGCAGCAAACAAACGCACCTCGCTTTTCTTTTCCCGGCTTCTCACTGATGTCATTAATTACCATCAAAATGTGCACGACAGTGAGCGAGTGTGTGTGTGTGTGTGTGTGTGTGTGTGTGTGTGTGCGCGGGCGTGCGGCTGTGTGAGTGTGTGTGCAACTGCATGAGGGGAATAAGAGAGTGAGGGAGCTATACAGAAAGGGTCCATTGTCTGTGGAGAAATAAAGAAATCTCCACTGAACCATTGTAAATGGGTAAGGCAGGAAAATGGCCCAAAATACAGGATTTGGTTAGTTATAGTGGGGCCGTCACATCATGTCAAGAGCCCACAACTGCTGATGTCTGAACCGAGGCTTTGGCCTCTCTGAGACACCATACTCTTGTGATTTGGTCTTACCCTGATGCTGTAATACTAGTCTTCATCCTTCAGTGGAGAGAAGATGATCTTTCTCATCACTGCATGTGTGTTTGTGGGTGTGTCATGGCTTTGAATATGTGAATTCCAATAGGGGTCCAATACCTAACTTCTCCTAATTCACACGCCTTGGCCAGAAAGGGGATGTGTTTGTGAGGAAGAGCAAATTTGTGTGGCACTGCCCTCGGTGTGAAAGCAGGAAACTGCTGATGGGCATTAACGATGCCCAGGCAGCATTGTGTGCTGGAATGTATGTGAAACGACCCAAACCTCAAAGCAAGCGCTCATCACATCCACACTGCACGATGGAAGGGGCGACACTGTTTTGATTCATTGTGTCGTGTACGATAAACTTCTTTTTCTTTTCTTTTTTTTTTGAAGGTGCAGTCAGTTGAAGTGATGGGAACCGAGTGCCATCAAAGTGCCCAGAGGATAATTGTGCACATTTGATTCCACCAAGGATGTTCTGTGTTAATTGGGAGCTCTGAATGGTCCCAGTGGGCACAGCGAGCGTTTCTGCTTTGTTTTGCTGTACAAAGCATGGAGGAAGGTTTGCTAAGGTGGTGAGATGCTCTCCAGTCCTGCCTCCTGACTGGTGCCTTGTTCTCCTGGGCAGGGCGGGCGCATCCCGTCCGTGATTTCAAAGCCTTAGCTGCACTCTCAGCAGTCTAAAACAATGTCTGAGGATGTCTAGCAGGACTGGGGGGGGGGTGTATTTTCCTCTTCTGATCTGTAATTTTTGGACCCCAGGGAGTCTTAACAGACCTAATCCTCCTTTCAGTTTGTTAATGTGAAGCCAAACGTATCAAATTGGGAATATGTGTGGGAAGATGAACGGAATGATTTGCATGTAGGTAATTAAAAAAAAAAACATATTATACAAAATAAAAGTCTCCTCAAACAAAGTGGAATCAAATGCACTGACAGCTTTTCCTGCCACAAGATGGTGCCACTGTGGCATGGCAAAGTCAGAGACTGGCACGGTTGACCACACGGCCACATTGAAGGGGCACTGATTCTCCCTACTGTATCGCTACGAACAAATACTGTGCCCCTATGCACAGAAATCTGAATTGGCACACTCGAATGAACGATACTCTGTATATATGATTAAGAAAAGCAACCCTTCTCTAAAAAAAATGGATACAGAAAATTCAAATGATCAAGAAGCTTGTTATGTGCTGGGAGGTTTTTTTTAGTGCGTTTAAGTAGTCAGGTAATGGTTGTAAATGTGTATAAAAGATTTTTGTATTTATTCCACAACATTTATTCATAATCAACATTTGAATTGTACACTACAACATTTGGGTTGCACTACAAGTAAATATGTAGTCCATAGCAAATTTAGCTTTATTTTAAATTAAAAAAAAGACTAAACCAAACCTTACCAAACCTCAAACAGTAACCTTACACTTTACTGTCCACAACAACAAAGCTAAAATGTATCTTAAATGGCTTGAAAGACATACTGTGAGATTAAAGTGAATAAAAAGCTGTTTCTGGGTGTAGAACCAAGTTTTGCTGCATAAAATTGCTTATTTTTGCTTATTTGTTTGTTTTTGTAGGGCTCTGTCTACACAAGTTTATTTCTAATACATACAAAGGTTTATCCAAGGTTAAGGTTTAAGGTTTAAGGTTTAAGGTTTAAGGCTTAAGGTTTAAGGTTTAAGGCTTAAGGTTTAAGGTTTGCTTGCCAGATATGGAACACATTGTATAAATGAATCAGTAGGAATTCAATCTTTTTTTAATAAAATTTCCACAACACTAAACCACTGTATCGTGTTTTATAATAAATAAAAGGAACATAGACATTACATTTTTAGAAGACATTTCATACAGACAAAACGGTCCAAAAGCTTTAAGGTCTGATTCATATTTTAATTGTCTAATAGATAAAAACTATTAAAGATGCATGTCTGATCAAACGTTATGGTCTTTCTCTGGGACAGACATGTCACCACACGGCTCACAGCATAAACGACTGTAACAACTCCAAAACGGTTTGACTGGACTGTTATAGAAGTCTGCGCCTCAGCTGGCATCGGAGGAGAAGAGTGGTGGTATATATCACTAGAGTGGTGGTATATATCACTAGAGTGGTGGTATATATCACTAGACTGGTGGTATATATCACTAGAGTGGTGGTATATATCACTAGAGTGGTCAGATGCTAAAGGAAAGAGAAAGGACTGTGGTATGTCTGGGGGTATATATAGAACATAGATAATAAATATATAGATCTAAATCAACCTACTAAAACTCTTTGCTTTTGCAAAATCTCTTCCACACGTCTTTAACACCCCTGCTTGCAAGGGGCATGTTGTGCCAGACACCTGGGTGGCACAAAGCAATGTTTCTGCCTTAGACTCTAAGACAACAGGGCAGCTTTTCTCCCTGAGCATCAACTATAAATTCCCTTCACACACACACACACACACACACACACACACACACACACAAGCTCAAACCCCAAATCTTTCAATGTTTCCCCTCTTTTTTATTCTGCTCTACTCAATACAACACAGGAAGAAGTGGTGGAGAGGCAAAAAAAGCAGTCAACAAATCACCGGTGTGAAAAAGACGCCGTTGACTGGAGCTCGCAATGAGCGGACCGTATTAACATTCCGCACTGGTCCCGCGCTGGCTGTTGAATCCTGAAAAGCAATGCCGAATCTCTCTGTGACTGTGACAGACTGCAAGACAATGATTCCACTGTGTGACTTCCTCTTCGTTTAGAGTCCCTCCAACTCTAAAAAAAAAAAACCCAAAAAACGCGAAATTTTCTCGTCTTGCACACCAGATCCAGAGCGCAGGTTTTCCAGGCTTTGGTCTAGTAACCGACTAAATTACAATGGCAGACGTTCTGAGTTGCCTACCAAATTCTCCAAATATCGCTGTGTTAAAATCTTACGTAGACTACAATGTCCAGCTCTATATGTGTAGGTTTTACAGTGCAGAGCGCACTGTGCGTTAAGTTTTTCTGTCCTAGTGGGTATAGGCCGAAATCTTTCAACCATAAAATATCATCCGCTTGTCGAGATGATTGTCTTCGTTGTTTTGTCACTTGACACATCTTGTTTGTTTTTCTTGAAGGGGAGCATTAGCTTGTTTGTTTTTGTAATTTAATGATTCGTGTATAACCGCTAAAAGAGTAAATATGCGTTTCGACCTTGATACTCTATCCTACAAGCACGTTTTTTTCGTTTTAAGATCATTACTCGTGTTCTCATTAACCTGCACTCAGTGAACATCAAGATTTCAGATTGTTCTTAGGTTACGTTCTAATATAAACCGCACAGCACAGTTCTCTGCGAAATACAAAAACACAGCTGAAGATGTGTGCGTATGTGTGTGAGAGAGAGTTACGTAGACAAAGTACACAAGTACACAGTTTTTGTGTTTTTTAGTAACTAGGAAATGCAGTGCTGCCGTGTCAGATATTGTCAAATTTCATCAAGATTCAGTTTTGAATTTCTTTCCAAATTTCCTCAAGAAAATTTCAGTATAGTCATGATATAGTTTCTAAACTATTAAGTAGTAACGTTGGCCTGGAAATATTAAACTAAACAGGTCAAAAAGTAATAATGTTGTGTTAAACGTAATCTACAAAATGTAGTAATATATATATATTTTTTTACAGTATGTTAGGTCTACATTAGGTCTACAAAAATGTAGAATATGGCCGGAAACCTATACAAAATCCCAGGAATACTACTACTACTACTACTACTGCTAATATTAATAATAATAATAATAATAATAATAATAATAATAATAATAATAATAATAATAATAATAATATAGGTTAACTATGAGCAGTGACAAATATTCATTTAATATTTTCCTTTTACATGTTGAAACGTAAGCCTGTAATATACTGTGCATTGATACATAGTCAATGCAAACCATTATTTCTAAGAAAATTAGCACTGACAAACCGTTTAGTAAAAATACATTTGATTAAAAGACGCATATATCCACATTACGGGCTTTGATCTGAAGCAACATTTGGATTATATTCTTTCTTGTTGTGAAAACAGGACAGTAAAAGATTAGAAATGAAGAGTTTCGTAGATTAGTTTGGAACACTGGACCACCCTGACATCACATTAAATGATTCAAGCAGTCAAAATAAAATGATGCATTTTAGACCTGCGTCCACATGTTTTATAATGTTTAAAAACAGGAGTGAACCAGGCCTGTGAAGGCCTCCATGTTGCTACCTCGTTACAGACTTTTAATTCTGATCTGGTTTGTGCTTTTTAGACTTACTAATACGATTTACTACACTGGATAATGCGTTCATGTTGGATTTTGATCTTTGCGCCTGAAACAAAGACCCTAACTTATGCACGCGTGCAATTAAAATGTGAGACGACGCTTATTTGGTAATGCCAAATTGAGCATGTGGCTCTTTAAATCGTGGAAGAGATTTAGCTTTTAATTTTATATAACAATCTCTCGTCGTTCCGAAATTCTGGAACATAGTAGCCTGCTTTGGAACATTTATTAACACAGTAAAAAAAATGTGTCAATTTTTACATTTATTTTTGTTTGTTTGTTTGTTTTTCTTTTTTATATATTTGTATAAGACAGTCTATTTTAAACAAAACAGATTTTAATCGAAATGGCTGAATTAGACCTACTTAACATCTTAGGCCTACGTGATCACATTAAGTTATAAAAAAGAATAATAATATTCAATAATATATGTGACAACTCTCAAATGAGGACTACTGTGTTGTCTATGCGTTTATAATTGAGCGCCTTGATAAAGATCAATCGACTTTTCTTCAGTGTAATTAACCTACTTGAATCATTTCTAATTCTACCAATTAAAAAGGGTCGTGATAAGCCACCAGTCTTTGAAAATAAGACTTGGTTCATATCGTTCCGTGGTTGATTAGAGTTGTTGAATGGTTTCCGAACTAAACATACCTACCATATAAACCTTAACATATTTAAAAAGCCCACTTTCTTGCGTTTACATATTTACACAGCAATACGCGTGTTTAACCTAACAACATAAACCTACTAAATGTTCTCTTAAAGTCGACTTAACGTTGCCGAGTCAGTGGAGTGTATTGTGAGAATATTTTGCTTGCCGTTTCAATATATCAGAAACAGCTTTCAGGTGAAATGCTAACAATACAGTGGAAACAAACCTGCCTGTGCTTGACTGTCAAAAAGAAGCAACACGAGAGGTTTCACCTGCAGGTTTCATATTGTACGGAGTTTTTTTTTCAAGCAATTATATGTCAAGCTTTCAGTAGCTATTTGAACTACGGACTCTAAATGACCAAAGGAGATCAAGAACGCATTAAGCCATTTTGCTCAGTGCGTCCTAATATGGAGCGGGGCTCTGTAGTCTTGGATTGTTGCCAAATTCCGCACCTTTCATTTGCCAAGTGTTACATTAGCTTGCAGTGTTGATGGTGTAATTACGTTTAAAGGGGAATACGCTATATGTGAAAACCGCATACAAGGCGTTAACAGCAGCTTCGAAATGAAATTATAAGAAGACCCCTGAACTGTAGGCGAAATGTTTTTATTTGTACAGTTTATTTTGCAGTGCGAATAATCATGTGCGCATTTTTGTTGATAGCCTACAGTCCCACACATGAACGAGGCCAAACTTACTGCCTGTTATGATAAAATAGTTTATGTCTGGTGGCACTGACCATAAAGTTAAATATTTAAAAATTTAATAGAAACCATAAAAAATACAGGTCACTTGGCAACCACAGGGCAACCAGGATTCCGCCAGAATTCTACGGGTAAAGTTGATGATGATGAATATGATGTGTTTACAGTGGTTATCTTATAAACAAATTAAACAGGCTACCTTAAATTTTAATCAATATATCCGTCAAACATACAGGTCAATTTGGAAATTATGTTTTTAGCACATTTTTGGAATATCGAGGATCAAGCTTTTCTTTCACTGGCTCTGAAAATTAAGACGCTACGCCATTAAATATTTGAAAATGATATATACGCTGGTGCCTGTGTGTGTGTCTTTAAGGAGAAAATAACTGAACATGTTTGTTCTCGCGATACAGCGCGCAATGTGACATCACCCTCAATTAGCCTATGCATAAATTATCCCACAGCCATAATTAATGTTGTTAATGCTTTGATGTTCTCAGTTTCATAGTCTACACCAACGAATGCATCCTAGATGGAGGCGTAGTCAATATTGGGGTAGGCCATTTACTACACTTATGGTTGTATTGCGATTGTGTTTCATATAAACCTGTTTCCCCTTGTGTCAGTTGTAGCTATTGTTCTTTCGTATCATGTTAGCTTCTGCTGCTAATCTTTTTTTTCCATTACGGAACTTCAGGGTACCAGAGCATTGTGTATGTCTTTGTTCGTGTTTCTGCCTAGAGATGTCGCCTTTTCCCTCTGTCCTAATGTGCAATGAGTGTTGGCTATCAAATGTGCTTCATGGTGTAAGATCAATTATCGAAGTCCTCTTTGTCTCGTTATTTTGGATAACATTAATAAACAGTGATGTGACTTTTAACTGATCTGAATCTATGCTCTTACTAATGCAGAAAGTGGAAAAACTGAATTTTCTTTTCATATTTTCTGGTAATCAAAGAGGCAGGTCGAACTGACGTAAGCGCACGCTAGTCGAGTAGTTTTCAGCACCCAATAATATAATTTGTTAGGAGCGGAGATCAAAATGAATCCATAATATTTACTTTGTGTCGTTGGTTTAAAAACATGTGAATTATTGGTGTATACGGCATTGTGTGTTTGTGTGTGTGCGTGTATGTGAGAGAGGGAGATGGGGAGAGAGAGAGAGAAATCTCTTTCTGCAGGTGGTATGAATGGAAGCATTGAAAATAATTTTAATAATGTAGTAATATGGAAGCATAGCTTATTAAGCTATAAAAGAAAACTTGTACTCTCACAGCCCCTTCCTAAACCTGCCAAATAAGGAGTTCTAATGATGGTCTGAGGCGACATTAATGCCTAAAACAAACTGTAGAGGCATGTGACTGAAGCAGCCGGGGGCTTAGGATATATTAAATTACCATGATTAAGAATTTAGGCATGGTTCAGGCCTGTTGGTGAGGCCGGGTAGTCTCGCAGTGGTGCTATTCATCACTGGGGAAAAAGGGGTCAAGAGGTCGGAGAAGTTCACAGGACCCGTTTCCATTCTTATGCTAACATACAGAACAGGCTCTAATGTTTACTGATTTGGAAGACAGAAACGATTCCACCGCAATACCAGGTACAAAATAGTAAAATACCAGCTGCTCTGCGCATAATTGCGACCTCATATTCGGCAGTTTACCTTAACGATGAACGTTTCGGCACTTTCAGTACCTGAGGAGTTTGGTAAACGAGAATTCAGTCTTTTTTGTTTGTGTGTGTGTGCGCGCGTGTGTATATATCGTCGACTGAAGTTATTTGAAGTCATACAGCCAGAGATCATTTTTAACATGGAACACATGCTCTCACGAGGCCTAAGTTACCCATTTGAAAGCTTCCTAGCTTCAAAGCCGCATTTTAAACGCATCGAGAATCGCTATTTAATCGGGCTATTATAGTAATCATAACAGTAACAGAATATGTCTAACATTAATAGATTGTTTGGTTCTATAAATGAACCCTGAATGATTTTTAGTACAATAGACGCTATTTATCTCCTTATGACAAGCAGAAAATCTGACCAGAATAAATGAATGAATATAAATGATCATTTTTTGCCACGTGACAGGACACCTGCGGTCAGGCGCACAAAGGAGTTCTCTCAACCTCAGTTGTATAAACTAATAAACACTAAAGGATGGATTAATTTAAAATTCAGAAGAAATCGGATCACAAAATAGAACAGTATAAAACCTACATGGAATATTATTGTGATTTGGGAATATATGGGAAAATATTTTAGATTTGTAATTAAGTAAAGGTTTATGGAGTCTACCCTATGCGGCGCCTAAATAAGGCTATAGATACATCTCTAGAACATACCCTCTACGTAGATGTTTTTGCCTTTAATTTGTAAATAGATTTAAACCAATGATATGCTGAAGCGCAGCGACAAAACTCGTTCTTCACTCGTTTTTGCGAGTAGGCTAAATAATGCCTCCAAATGAAACGTAATGACATGGCGAGGAAGTCGTTTCTGTTAACTTACCTCATTCGATTAGCCACTGGGGAATAGCCGGAAAACCCACTTGAACCCTGATAATCACCCCTGACCTTGGGGCATCTGTGGTCGACCCTCGAGAGACCAGTGATGACAACTCCCCAATTCTGACAAGCTAGACCACCAGTGAGTCCACTTTCAGTGACAGAATTCCAGTTCAGTTAAATGATCTAGCGGTTCTATCGCCACAAATATAATGCAGGTCTTAATGAGCCGGTAAAGGTGAGTCACGACATAATTAGAATAATGATCTGAATTTGAGGAGGCCTATTAACACTTTTTATTTACCAGAAGCAACGTATTTCATGCGTGTGGCTGTAAAGGCACAACAGAATAAGCGATATTACAGCTGAGAGGTCGCTAACGAGATTAATCATGTTCCGATATGTGGTACATATTTGTCCATTCTTATAGACCATGCAGTCGCGCTGAGATTAACACATTCATGAGGATTGCGATGAAGAGGATATGACTCACCATCGCACGTGCCTGGTCAGTTCTCTGAGTCGAGCCTTACTGCCCCACTATAGAGGGGTCACAACCCTCAACGCCCGCTCCTGACCGCCAGGGTCACGAGGGCACGTTGGTTTTGTCTACGGAGTTTGATTTACACATACGAAGCTATTTTCTCGGATGTGATGCTTTTCGGTGAATACAAGATAAGGTTTAGCTAGTGACGCAAGACGGCATATCGTATTCGGCTTTTAAGAGTATTAAAATGAACGCCAGTTAAGATTTTAAGCAATCCATTCCCAAAGAATCCCCACAAAATGTAAATCTTTGTTAACAGTCTTAATACCTTTAAAGTAGTAACCACCAAGCACAGACATTATTGAATGTTATTAAAATGGGCCTATTTATTTGATATAAATTGATAAAAGAATATTAGACTGTCTGTGACAGTTGTACCTGTTCAGCTCACGATATTTGCTATGGGTGCTTGCAAAAAGTGTTTTGTAAAAGTCAAATAGCTAAAAGAACTTTAAAGGTAAAGAAAAATGTAAACTCAATCCCAAAAAAGAACCTCCTTTAAAGATCGCTTAGTGGGCGGGGCAATCTGGAGATTTTGTAGAGATACGTGTAATATTAAACTATGGCTATAGGATGAAATGAGAACGAGCACTTTTACAGCGAAATGTCTGTTCAGTGGCAAACGGACTCACTCAAACCTGCGGAATCACCGCAGCTGTTGGTTAATCGTGGTGGGCTCAAGGTTTATTCACATAGTTACCCAGTAGAGAATTGTGCGTATCAGTAAATGTAGCACCGTTGGCTAGTTTTTAAATTTAGTTAGTTTTTAAATTCAGTTCGCCATCTCTGCTGTGGCACTTACCCTTTTGGAAATGCGCAGTTCTTCATTAACAAGTAACTGGTAACCCCCCTACTGTCAACTCCATGTTGTAGGCCTGTATGTTTCTAAAAACGTCTCAAGCAAGAAAAAGAAAAGTTTCAAGCAATCATACATTTTAACAGAAAAATTCAGCCATATACCCACCGACAGCAAGAGCTTTTCAAAGTAATAACATTTCTTATAGTTGATTATTACTCATTTGCCATAGCAGTTAACACATTTCTAAATACACAGATTCCCTTTGGGTTATCCAGTATTTTTATATTTTATAGTATTAAAGGATATCAGTAGAGTTTACTGCAGTCATTTAATGGTTTAGGCTCAGACATTCCTTAGATTTACTTTTTCAATCGTTGTATGTTCATATTTTTTCTTATTAAAAAATTAGATTTATGTCAATGTTTCAACATACATCTTTTCATCATTCAAATATATCAAAATGTATTTTCAGCCTATTCTGTTCATTGTTGTTTACATATTTTAACCTTTGGTTTATGTCTGTAACATACAAAATATGATGAAAACAAGCTTACAGTCTGATTGTTAAAGTTTCCCCCTAAGCTCAGTAAAAAAAAGTCATCAGAGACTACTGTTCATATTGAAAAAATATATATTTATCCCCTCTGTAATATGACACTCCTTGTTATGCAATCAAAAGAATCCTTGCAAAGGGCAAATCTAATCAGGAAGGTGTGTGTGTGTGCCATTAAAATTCTTTGCTCTTTCTGTCATGTGAAATATATGTACAAAATTGTGTATATGTGTTTGAGAAGCTGATAATTATGTAAGAAATCTGAGAATTCTGAAGTTGTTGGATTGTTGTATAGTTTGTGTTTGTAGTATTTAATGCCTCACAGTTTGTACCATTCTTGTTAATTGCACAGTCCACTGGACTGAATGTTTTGATGAAACTACTTAAAATAAAAAATACATAAATTTAAAAAATAGGCTATTTTCATTTTACTGACAGAATCACGGTGATCAATTCTAGACATGTGCAACATTATAACAGACATGCTGCAAAGACAGTATATTACATCAGAACATCATATATTACACAGTATATTACATCAGAACATCATATATTACACAGTATATTACATCAGAACATTTAACCCTAGATTTAATAGTATAGCAGCAATGTTTTGTATCCCCACATTTATTTGTAATGAATGAAATGAAGTATTATAAAAAAAATGAGTCAGTCCTTATTCACAACAAAGCAGCCAGTTTTTTTTATGTGACATGAAGAATACTAGCAGACTGTTCTTGCAGACCCAGAGTGCTGGTAAGACATTGATGAGCAGTTCTCTCTCTGCTACTCCTACTGTTCGATCTGTTCTCTGTTACACCCTTAGACACAGCAGCTGCCATGGGGGCCTCCCAAAGTTGGTGAAATGTTTGTTTAATTATGACGTAATTATGCCAGACTAGGTTGAAGGTGAGTTGCTGAATAAGAAAACCGTGTGGTCTGATGTGTTTTATGGAATATATACCTAGAGTGTCCAATGCACAAAGCTATAACCATAGCACTGAGTTATGTGAAAGCTGAGCTGGTTCTGGAAATAACCACTTGTCATATATATATCAGTTTCATATTGAGCAAGTTTATTGACTCCATTTCATACATCACTGAGTAAAGTATCAAGAACAAATCACACTGCTAAACAAGAGAAGAATCAGAGAAGTCACAGCTTTTCGGTTCTTTTTACAGTGCATCTGTCAGAATAATATCCTGATTATTAAGCAAAAAGCACCATTTCCTGTAGAGCTGAAATTCTTCATTTGAAAAAGCAAGTTGTAATGGATATAATTTTCATCATGGAATGACATACATTTCATTTAGTCACAAAGACATTAAAAGCACATTTAAAATGAGAGAATAGAAATGACTGGTACATTTATTAATACTGTACAGTACAGTCTATTAATAGATACAAACTACTCTTTCACTGTAAACAGTTCACACATTAAGGCACAATCTCATCTGGTCGTATTCTGAGCAGACTGAAAAAATCATAGAATACCTTGTACCTTACAGATATAATATACATCTAAGAACATACATGGCACAGAAGGTACAGAGTGTATAAAATATAATATGTTATACAGATTGTCATTAAATTCAAGTATCACTGTTTGTTCATGGACATGAAAAGATATTTTGTCAGCATTTTAGTTGTTTGAATCAAACTCAGGACCTTTAGTCAGGACCTGGATTACATGTCAGAGACTGGAATGACATTTCCACAGGTTCCATAATTCAAAACACTGGAAGCTGATGTATTGATTCTGATGCATTGATTCTGAAACCATATATAATGGCAGTTATTTCCAGTCATCTGGGAGACATCATTGACAGGAGTCTGGATCTAGAAAAAACAAAACCAAAAACAAAGAATGACACAGAACAATTTAACTTATTACAGTTTAATAATCCAGATAAAACCTGTTACCCTGTCCAATGGGATTACAGAACATTTGATTCCTTGAAAACAGCACTAGCTGCACAGTAAGTGGTACTGAATGTGATACTGGACAAAATCAGTGGCATTTTGTTAAATGACAAACAAAAAAAAGACACAAGACAAAATTCCCATCAACCGTTTGAACATTCCATCTTTGCATTTCTGTACCATATGAAACCCCTTTATGTCTTTATGTTCTACCAGCTACCCTCAGCTTCTGTAATCAACCTAAAAAATGTCTGATCAGTGTGTTACGTTTGCACTTATGGTGACCGTGCAACCAGCTTTCTGTCGACTTCCAGCCTGACTGTGAGTTTCCCAGAGCTTCTGGCTATACATCAGGACAAGCTGCTCTCTGAACAGAAGAGGAGCATAGGTGACACCTGACGTGGTGGTGATGAACACCTTCTCCCTCAGAGAACTGAAAGTATGTGGGTGGTGACTGATGGATTTGAATAATGCACCAAAAGCAATTCTCCTCTGTAAAGAAAATACTGATTGATGTGTGTTCACAGTGGTAAACTGGTGAAAATGACAGTAAGAAATGTAATGTCGCTGCATGTCTTAGTCACAAATGAGAGTTTACAATTTGCTCTGAGCGCAAGATATGTACCCATTTCTGCTATACCTGAATAATGTTTTTTTAGTGTTCTGGAGTTTTATAGTTTACACTTCTCATCTGATCTTTTTGAAAATATACCTTGTGAACTTCTTGCATTGCACTCTCTCTTGCATGATTCCTAGATGAGATGCTACTTTTAAACATTTTTGATGTAGTTTTCATATTGCTTATCACTGATCAATGCATATTCAGTCTATCAAAATGGGAATGTCCCTAATCTATCTGAAGAACATCTTCCCTGTTTACAGTGTTTTCATTTTCCTTTCTGCTTGCTTCACAAAGTCATAAAAATTCCTGCCATGCCTCATCCCCCTTACGATTTGTGCCGAGTGCTGTGTAGTGGACCCATTACCAATTTTTCCAAATTATATGTAGAGGAGCTTCTGGACAATTTAATCCCTCCAGGAGACTTGGCAAGACCCCTTTCTCTGTTAATTTTCACCCTCTCCCATCATTCAAGCACCCTTTCTCTTTCTCTGCCCCCACAATGTAGGGTTTTCTTTTTCTCTTTTTTATGTTCGCTCATATCGTTTTTCCCTCCCCAGCTCCCACCCTCAGCCCTCAGACAGCATGCAGTTTATGCAAATCATTGGCCTTTTATTCTCAGTACTTGTCCTCCAACTTGAATGAGACCTCAAGAAAACACACACACACACACACACACACACACACGTGCGGGCACACAACATCACAACACTGTCTTTCTCAAAAACATTCTTGCCAGCTGCAGTGCGTACACACACACACACCTGGTTAGCCTTGGGTGCTAAATACTAATCTGTTACACTATCAACAAATAACACCCTCACTGTCAATACACAAAAGCCAAGGAGAGATCACGGGAGCTTCATGTCTCATGGACATGCAAAACGCCCCCATTAGTTTGCTACGTTCATTACACACTAAGAGCTAAAATCATTTGCATTAAGAAATAAGAAAGTATGTTCACAAAATAAATCTATGTTCAGCCTTTTTGAAACCATTATTCTCACTTAATTCTGTCCCTTTTTCTCACTTAATACAGTAATTCATGTTTAGTTTAGACCCTGTTTTTAGAAACTGTGAAAGACTGAGGTTGAGACTCATTTCTACACCTTTATCAACACATCACACAACGACCTCCCCATCAGCTTCCAGTCAAACTCAACATATCAGCGTCATGGATCTCATTAATACAAACATATTAGAAAACCAACGAAGCCCACCTGAAACATCCCACAGACTGGAGCAAGTCTCTGACAGGCATGGGCTGTCTAATAGTCTCCAAGCTCCACTGTGTTTCTAAAAGCCGATCAGACATATTGCGAGAGTGAACTTGAAGTAGAGGGAGTCGGTGTATGTGTGTGGGGGAGGGGGGGGCTGAGTGGATGGAGGTAGACTAGACACTTAAGTCTGGG
>JAOXYF010000001.1:5051691-5063856 GCA_028565775.1 Sternarchorhynchus goeldii | reverse complement strand
CTCCCACTCTCTCTCTCTCTCTCTCTCCCACTCTCTCTCTCTCTCTCTCTCTCTCTCTCTCCCACTCTCTCCCCCTCTCTCTCTCCCACTCTCTTGTTCCTATATTCATTCTTCAATATGCAAAATATCATTTGCAAAATAAATTCGCAAGTGAAGTGAAATTTTTCTGCTGTTATATCCAGACCCTGCAGACGAACCTTATCTTTGTGTGAGCGACCACACAGTCCTGCAAACCATCTTACGCAGGCAGTAAAGGTCTTACATGAAGCTCTCATAAGAGATGCAAAGTGGAGAGTAGGCCCCTCCCCCCTCCTAGGGACATACACTGCCTAATTAGAAAACAGCTATTAAAGGCACAGATCCCTCGTTTCAGCAGGGTGTTTTGTCCGCAGACAAAGCTGAAAACAAATGTACAGCGTTGTGTCAAATACAGGCCTACAGAACCACGATTCAAATCCTAAAGAGGAAAATAAAACAATGTTCAGTTCATTCTGCTCTTGTGTCTGCTCAGTTACATGCAAATATTTTAATATTGCCAAAGCACTGTGCTGCTGTTTTCAACCTGAGGTTTTGTGTTGCGTAGGTTCACTGTTCAATCTTAATCCTCCTGTGCAGGCCTAGGGGTGGTAGTGAACTGTGTGACCATCTCCCATTTACACGTATGATTTTTCTAGAACATGTTGTGCTATGCTGGTGCATAACGCATTCGATTATGCGTTTCTAATAGTCTCTCTTCTGCATTTACACCTATTATCGACAGACTGCAGCCTATTCACAGTCTACCACCCTATACATTTATGCTTTCCAACCTGCTTGCTAAATCTGTGGGATGCTTGACGTCTGTGACATTACTGTTACAAAGACGGCTCATTTTGTTCATATTTATCGGTAAATGCATGCACATAATGCATCATTTTAAAGAACTTCAACGCAAACGTGCGAAATGTTCGCTTGAAGCTGACAGACAAAACGGCACGGCGTGATGCCTCGGTCTGCACTAAAACGATGCTGCGCCTTTAATTGGGGGCTCGGTCCTCTCTGCTCGTTCCTATGCAATTATGTTAATATGCGGATCGAGGCTTTTTCATTAACCCGCAGCGGTTGAATCATTGTTTCTTTATTTTTAAACCCTGCAACACGAAGCGAACAGCAGAGATTCTACGTTCATCCATTTTCTCTAATATATTCGATATTGGCAAACCGTTTGTGAAAGTGACAAAAAATTAATTGTATATCATATGCATACTCATTTGAATCAGTCGTTTAGATTAGCGGTATGGTAAGGTAATCGTTGATTGCGGTGTTTTCTGGGGGAAAACGAGACCATATTAGACAGACAGACAAGGTCCAGCGTTCAGTAAGTATGCAAATGTTTATTTCTATTCAAATACAGGATATTTGAATGTCTTTAATAATTAATAGCTACATGACGCATTCGTTTGTTCATTTGACATTGCATTGATCTTGTCTACTGCATAGTTTAATCCTTACTCATGTTTATTTGGTTAAGAATTATCAGACCGATTTGTCTTCAAGAAATAAACATTATTATGTTAACCCCTCCCACAACAGTATTTTAAGTCTTAAAATAGACAACTGTTAATGTTTGCATTCCATCAGCAATCGACGTGAAGACAGTAGCGACCCTTTAATGTCACGTATCATGACATGCCAACCCATTTTCAAGACAATACATGCTGCTCTGTGCAGTATGGAGGCCTGTATGAAACTCTCTTTTTCCCCCCTATCACCTGGTGAATGGATCCCCATTCCAGCTCGTACATCTTGCTTTTAAATTACACACAGAAAGAATTTTAGAGTGAGACCAATTACACTGTATTAACAGACTAGCTGTGGATGTTCCAAGCCTGTCAGAGTTAAAAGACAGTGACTTCTGAATGCTCGAACAGCGGCCTGGAAACTGCGCAGAGTATTTAATACGGTCTGAATGCGCATTCCATCTTTTTATTTTCCATTAATGCGGCCAAGAGCACTTCAACAGGGTTTGCTCTGGTTCGCAGGTCAAGAGGATGCCAAGGCATAGTGATGTGTTAACACTGAAAGTAATTATCTCTCATAATTTTTTTTCCAAAAGTCACTTTAATTCTTTTGTTTCCATCAGAAAAATTGACAAACAAAGCAATTCCTGTCTATTTCAGTGGAGTGACATTTCTGATATAACAATTGTCCTAGGTTTATTTTGTCTTTATACACCTTTCAATTTTTTTGTGTTATTTGTAATCTAACCTAGGTTGATTATACTTAATTATACAACTGACCGGTAGATTTAAAATTACTGCATGTACCCATCACATCACATATCCATCATCTTGCACTAGAAATTACTGCAAGCTTCAATGCAGTTTGCTGACGGAGAATTTTGTTGATGGACTAAATTGTGTGTTTGTGTATATATGTGTGTGGTGAGTGTGTTGTCATACACATGCTTGTATTCGCAGGTGTGTGGCATGTGTGAGTGTGTGATCCTCTAAGTGTGTGCACAGTACACATTCATTACACACAAATCTAGTTACAGTAACGTATTGAAGAAAACTGTTCTGATGAAGACAACTATTACATCCAATGAACTCAATACATGCTAACAACCAACATGGTCATTGCTCAAGTGCACCAATGACCAAAAAAATAAATAAATAAATGTAGTCCACCATCACATTCTGACCATGACAATGTAATATACATCAAGCTCCTGTACATGTAATTGTTCTCCCCACCTCACCACACCCTCACCGCATTTGCATTTGGAACGAGCTCTCAGGGTAAGGATGGACACGGCAGTGCGGAAGGTAACCGTGAGCTCCAAGCTTTGCTCTGAACTATGAATAATGACCAATGCTCAGCCTAATAGAGGCAATGATGCAAACCTACCTCATGCCAACACAGCCATTTTAGGAAACAGGCAGGCAGCTTCTCCATCAAGATGGCTTCCCTTCAGCACAGCCCCCTCGTTCAGGGCTCCAATCTTCCTGCATCTGGGGGGTGGGGGTGGGGGGTGGGGGCAACCGTGGCAACTGGCAGCCTCTTTGTCCCACTGGCACACGCTGCCTCTAGCACGTAGTTGTTTTTTTCTTCTGCTCCCAGACCCCCCCCCCCCTTCTCTGGGGGCATGCATGGCACCAAACATTTCCGTCGATAGTGGGAGGAGGCTGGTGGAAGGAGAACGAGAGTTGACCATTATTTTCTGTTCTTTCATTTGGATGGTTGTGCCATTTTTTTTCCTGTTGTGCTCCATCGAGGCAGTGTGAATGGCCTGGCAGTCGCTATGGGGGAAACAAGAAAGTAAAGCCCAAATTTAAAAAGAAGACCCTTTTATCTCTGCCAAAGTGGATGCCATGGCAACTACTGTATAATCTGTCTTTAGAGACAAAGAAAAAAAATCAAGAAAAAAATAACTGTAATTCCTTTGTATTTAGTGCAAAGCTGCTTCACCATAAAGAGCTTGACATATGCTTGGTTTTATCAGATGTTCCTGGTCTGATATCTGCTGGTCTGATAAGTAGGGTGTGTGGCTTTAACTCTAAATGTATAGTTGTGTAGATATGGTAAAAAACAATGCTTTTTTATTTCTTGTATCCAGTTGTGTGGTTGACATGGCAGTTGCAGCACACGTGAACTAAATCAGCACACGTGAACTAAATCAGCTTCACGATCAATTGCCCCTTCCCCCTTTCCCCATAATTTCATTGTATAACCCTTATTCAATTTAGCTGGATAACCAGTTTAGCTGGAAAAGATCATTGTTAATGAATGATGACAAAATTACTTTGCTTGCATTAATTTTGCATAACAGTAATATGTAATATGATAGTGACCCATACATTTTTATCATTACAGAGACGGAGACAGACATATCATTTCCTCTCTCTGATCATTTATCGCATTGAAGCTCCCGGGCCTCTAATGTCCTAGAGTCATTCTAACTACATGTTCGGAAGCATGCCAAAAAGACTTTTGAATTCAGTCTTACTCTCTTTGATCTTATCTATGATTCATACAAAATATATTTTGTGACTTTAACGTTGCATCACAATGAGTTTTGTGTATTGGGTTCAGTTCTACGTCATCTGAAAATGTGGCAAGCATTCTTTGACAGATGATAATAACTAACCCTCATGTATTTTATATAAAAACACAAAGCGTCCACATTACATAACGCTTTGTGCAATAATCAGTGGCACGGAACTAGAACAGACGGGCTTTTTCGGCCGTGACCTCTATGTTCGAGTGAGTGAGTCAAGGCGCACTTCTTTTTTGGGGGGAAAATCTGGAAATTTGGCACAACCTCTTATGGTGACACAATGTGTCAGGAGGGCGTTTGTCTGTCAGGGGAGGGTAATGTGTGGATTGGTCAGATTGTTGCATGTCACTCACAACAAAATAACACGAAATAGGGTGTGAGTTGCTCAGGAAACAGAGGGAATAAACATGAGGGTGAAGAGGCTGCGACCAGGGGCTGATATCCTGTGCGTCTTCCCTCCCTGCCTTCTCTGCCTTGCACAGCCGAGCGATCTCCAGACCAAGAGTGGGCATTCCCTCAAACCCACCAGTGAATCTGCCTGATCCAGAAACAGATGGGTCTGCATCTCTGCGTCTGGATCAGGCAACCACTAACAGAAGCGGTTCACTGCTATGGTATTCTCGGCCGTTCACTGGTGGAGACACTGGGCATTTTAATGCTGTTGAGATTGCTCAAAACCAAAAAAACAAACAAACAAAAAAAACCCCATGCCAGTAGTGTAGCGAAGAGGCAGCATTTTTTGTGTTTCAGTAGCTGTACTGCTAATTCTCCACATGACAGTGACTTGCTTCAGCTATGGAAGGTTTTGACTTACCAAATGGTGTTGTTTCAGCATGTGGTCCTTCAGTCTAGCACAAAGACACTGCATTCAGAATGGAGCTGTAGGGACATCATCAAGAACATGATGGACATTATGTAACATTTGGGACATTTTAACCACATAACATTTGAAAATAAAATGAGTGAGATCACATTGAAGATCTTGTTTGCTGATTTCATAATATCAGGTTTGTTTATGTAAGCCTAGTCATGTAAGATCATATTTTTAATTTCTAATAATTTATCAGTAACTTATTGACAATTACATAAGACACTCTCTTGATGATCATTTAAATAATAATTAATTGTTAACCTTTCAGAGTAAAGGAAAATGTTGTGCATTGTTTCCACACAATAGTAATGGGTTCAGGCTATTATGATTATATAATGTACATTTAGTACATTGTAGCGTCATTAGTTTACGTCTAATGACTGCTGATGATGTAATGTTTACCTTGTAGTTGAGCCGCTAACTATGACTAACCATTAACGACACCGTGAAATTGACACACAACGACGGCAGGCCTCAGCCAGTAAATCTATGTATTTGTCCTATTATTGTTTTCAAAAGACATCGTTAAACATATTTTAGAGCGTTTACAGGCAGAATATTTTAAACCAGCGCCGTTTTACAGTGTGGTAAAAACCGATTTGTAGACTAGGCCTTGAGCTGTGCAACCTAAACTTCAATCACTAGCACAAGAGACGTGGCAATAAAACATTTAAAACGGCTCTAAAAGCTAAAGCGGAGAGACACAGAGAAAACATCATTCCTACGTTCACTGCAGGGATGGGACTTCGGCAGCAGTGTTCAACCAAATGTAGTGATAAATATTACTATAATCATAGCAATAAATTAAATGAAATTAGGTAATCTATAAAATTTAAATTGTCCAACAGTTATCGGGGGTGTGCTACTGCTTCCTCATAAATAGAATGGTTATATAGGCTACTGTTGCTCACTCACACACAGAGGTGTTTTTGTGTGTGAGAGAAAGAAGGAGAAAGAGAGAGAGAGACAGAGAAAGTGTTTGTGTATGTGTGTGTGTGTGTGTGTGTGTGTGTGTGTGAGAGAGAGAGAGAGAGAGAGAGAGAGAGAGAGGAGAGAGAGAGTGAGTGAGTGTGTGTGTGTGTGTGTGTGTGTGTTTGAAAGAGAGACAGAAAGAGAGAGGGTTTTTTTGCGTGCCCAAAAGCCAATCCAAAAGCCAACTTTGTCTTTTAGTTCTGAAAAATCCACACTGGCCACTTCGGGCACAAATCCGTCTCATCGTGGGAAAACCTCGTGCAGGCCTTTCACAAGTCCTTCCGAATCCAACCAATTAGTTAGGACCCTGCTCGAGCCTTTGAGAACCACTACACGCCTATTGAGCGTCACCGTAGTCCTCACTGCTGCGAGTGATACGCTGTAATATACACTGTTAGCTGAAAGAACGTGGTCGCCGAGTTTTGTAGCCTCCTCGAAGTACAACAGCGACAGTGGCCTTTTGAATTCTATATAGATGCAATTAGGAAGGAGAAGCTGAGATAAGGTAGGCTAGCCGATTTATTTGATGAACGGGATATAGTGCGTTCGTATACTCTGAAAGGCAATTAGACTATGAATTTATTAACTAAATAAGTTTAAATGATAATGCTTTTGGTTTTTAGATCTGTTTATTCTTAAATGATCTTCTGTGTCACCTGTTGATAAACACAGGTAAAGCGTTGGTCCCCCACAGCATCGGAGTGTTATGTTAATATGAGGGTTGACGATGCGCTTTGTACTGCGACGTCTATCTGACAAGCTTACACGTCATTTTGCCAGTTGACGCTCTCTCTATCTCTTCCTCCCCCCCCCCCCCTCTCTCTCTCTCTCTTACACACACGTACAGAAACACACTCACAGTGGTGCAGAAAAAGTTTTAATCTATTTGCGATTAATAGTCCATTTCTCTCTATAAATACATTTCTAAAGAAAGCAAAACACACTTACTAATAAATAAGCTAATGTGAACGCACAAAAGGACGGAACATTTTTATTTATGTTTTTCGTTAGTTGCCTTTCTAGTATTTCAGAACAGTGGTTATATAAATCCATCCATGTAAAAAACGTACAAGAAAAAAAAGAGACAACTGCCAAACGGAAGAGTTTAAAGAACTTGGAGTGTCGATGTATCTTCTGTAACTAAGAAATAAACGCAGACATTACAAAACTAAATAAAAAACTAATATTTGGTGTAAAGGTGTGAAACTGATACTCCACTCTAAATCATACACATCATTATCCTCATACCTTCATTTCTACAGACTAGGCCTCAGTAAGTACATATGATTCGCCAAGAATAGAATAAATGGTCTTTAATTGTGTAGGTAAACTCATAGCTAAATTAAAAGGTCTCATATAAAACAAACGAACATTCATGATTGTGGACTGACTAAAACGTGGATACACAACGTTGCTTACCTGAAGGTAGATTCTTGAGCAGGTGCTTTTTGGATGTATGTTTGTATGTAACTAGCGCAGTATAGGAGACCATTTCTACTTTCGGTTATCTAGCTTTATGACGGCAGACAAACACTCATACAGCTAGATAACCAAAGATAGCAACCGACCCCTTTCTCCTGATATGTAACGTGGAGCATCACATACATTAGACCTGATAAAGAAATAACATGTTACAATGTAAGGAAAATAGCAAAATTATGCAGTTTTGTTTTAATACAGTCAACACCCCTCTGTTTAGCTATGTACACGCTGAGAAAGATAATAATCCTCCATCGATCAGGTGCATTTGTACGTGCATATTAGAAGTATTACTCCCATTTTATTCACCATCACGCGCCTACAAACTAACCCACAGGCCCATGTCTTGAACTGCAGTATTCTCCTTGAAGGAGAATGAAAATGTCTCTTTAGTGGGTAAGGCTTCGGTTAAGGCTTGCCTTGAACCCCGGAGTTGTCATTCATTTTACCCATTTAGACATGAATTGCCCCAGTCGTCTAATAACAACCACGACGACATTACTACTAAGATGCCCATTTCATCAGCGCTGCTAGGCTCCAGGCACTGCGCCTCTAGGCCACCTTTGACCATCTATCCATCGTGCTACCGCTATTTGTTTCCATAAACAGAATTGAATAAGTTCACAATTATTTATAGGGGATCAAAAAACATACATTTGAACAGATTAATCATTAATGTTAAAGTTAGCAGTAGAACTCTGTCCCTTCAACCACAGTGCTTTTATCACAGAGCAACCTAAAATTAGTTATTTAGTTATTAGTTAATCAGCCTTTCTAACAGTTAAGGTCTCGAGTTCTGTATATATAAAATAAATTATCATATGATCATATCATATCATGTGACCGTCATATGATGTTTCTAAATACTAACATTTTTAATTGATTGTTTTCCCTAACATCACTGTGTTGTTATAGGGTTACATTGCTCATATTATGTACAGTACAGCAATGTTAGATATAATATAATTGTGAGTAAAAAGTTTTTAAAATGTATGTAAAAAATCACTGATGCAACTAACCAGTGCTATCGGTCTATTTTCAGATCGCGCCTGCAAATTGGCAATTTAAACCAACCCCCCAAATCATGCCACGACTGTCTGGGGCGCGCTGAGCGTGTGACGTCATGTGGTTTAATTTCTTTGTGACTACTTTGTTTACCTGTTGTGCCGCATCTAAATAATGAAACTTTTATAATGCAACTCAAGACATAGGCTATTCGTGGCCAACTATGGAGGGTAGACGGTAATAATTAGAGAGCACATATTCTCAACCGTTCATTATCATGTCAATGCACTCGTGCATGATCATAACAAATTTACACACTAGAGCAATTAATAAGATATAGACAAGCAACAGTGACAAGGATATTATTTTATGCAAAAATAGAAATGTATTTTAATAAAGAACCAAAAAGAATCTCCAAAATCGCATATCATATCTCGTCATATTCTGACTCCAGGCTTTGTTTAAACTTAGAATCATGTCACTTCGTATAGCGCAATATATCTAATGGATTCTTTGAAGGCCTGCACCGGTAGTGCATTGAACTTCTAAATAGGTTTCCGCATCCTCGTGAAAGGATTTATAGTTGCCTGTTGGCTTTGACTACACTGTATCACATCGTTGTCACGGTGTAACTACAGTTGATATTATTTAAAGGTCTGCAGATGATTACGTTCGTTTTTCTAAGTTAACCAGTCTTACTTTCTATATCAGGTAGTGACTATGTTACCCTTTCAGCCCATTTATTACTATCTAGCGTGGAGTAAGAGAATGTGCGAGGTAAAGAATCGTTAACACTTAGTGTGGCCTTGTGGGCTACATTAGAGTTCACGGTAAGCTAATGTCTATTATGTATAACTTCGAGTCACGGATTGTTTACTGACCGTACGAAGGAAACTCCACAATTAGCAAATTATTATATCCATAGAGCAAGCGGATCTACAGTACATAGTTGGGGTGGGGGTGGGGTGGGGTTGGGGAGGGGGAGAGCAAAAAAAACTTACTTTTCATAATGACGTGCGTATTCCTGTCTGAGATGCTCAGAGCGCGCGGTGTTAAAGCACTGTTGTGTTGGACACATTTAGAGGTTCCGGTGTGTCTGGCGATGAAGAGTGTGCTGCTCTGTGATAACAGCGTGCGCACAAAAGCATTCACTGCCAAAAAATTAAATAAAAATAGTCATCGTCAATACAACCGACCAGCGGGCATTTTCCTCTCAAAGTCCGTAGCTATTCATGCTTCGGATGCCGCCTCTTAAAAGATCCAGAGAATGAAACTAGCAGTTTATTTCCAAGATGGGGAATTTTTCCCTTGAAATCTGGCTACAGTATTCGGCCATGGGTTTAATGCAGTTTACTTTATCTAATCTAACTTAAGTATAAGATAATCTGTGTTTCATGCTGCAATCCGTTCTCTGCAGGGCTCGAGCGTGCATCCATTGTGATCCTCCGTGCTCACGATGCTCTCACTAGCTTCGAAGTCTCTAGTTTCAGTCTAAATGCCTCGTCTTCAGTCAGTTCTCTCCTGCAGTGACGTCACCGAGGCAGCAGGCTGGCGAATGACCAATCACAGAGATGCAGGTTCGATGAGAGAATGGAGCGTTCTCTCTCTCTCCCCGTCGGGTAGGGTGTCTGTATTCGCATGCACTAAGAAATGATGTAGCCGCGGTGAATGCAATAAACTTAAAATCGATTGGCTAGTTTTTGCACCCTGTCTTTATGAGTCTTTATGGTGTTTGGTGTTGATGACTAAAGACAAAACCACAGGACAATATGCAACCTTTAAATCGTACGTTTACAATTACGACATTTTATAGGGAGTAATTGTTACTACAATGAAAGCACGTCGTAAAGTTTTCTCAGATGAAAAGACTTTCTGAAAATGCAGCAATTGTTTTTCATTCCACCTGTTGTCTTAGAGACCGCTTAAATTTGACCGCATTCCAGCCCCCTCCAAGCACGGTGTAGTCTAAGAAAGATAAGATCTCCGCTTTATAGACCCGGACGTTGTGCCATACTTCGACATAAATATAAAACAGTAATAAGATGTGAAACTTCGTCAGGTGTGAAACTTCAGATTTTTGTGTTTGTTTCTTTCTTGTGAAAGACCACACGGTTAATTTCTAACAATTATAATATAATTCAATTAATTGCAACTATGAAATGTATACTGTTGATACACAGAATCGCAAAATTTACATAATCACATGATTGACATAATCGCATCGTTTTGTTTATTTATGCAAGTTTACATGCAACTGAAAGATCTGTCCGCTGTCTACGTTTCTGTAGGCCGAAAGTTTATCATAACTTCTAACAAACCCATATAGAAGGATATCGTTTTTCTTTTAAATACGGCAAATGTGGACCAGCTGTTCTGGGGAACACAAACATCGCCGAGATTCGTTTTAATTTGAGCTATGTACTCAGTAGTAGCAGTGATTATAGAATTAACTGACAGCTAAGGATTGTCATGCATTTACTGAAATGATTTTCTGTGGCACAGTTTTGATGACTGGAACCCTAGACGCTATCTATCTTTATTTTTGGTCAATGGCAAGGTCTGTTAATATGTCTATAGATAGTTCATGGTGTATAGTTTAGCGTTTCCAATATCAATACATGATAGTTTTAATTAATTACTTTGAATAAGTAATTATCTGGCGTCTAAGCTTAAGGTGTCCGTTATTGTCCGTGTAATACCACACTCTTAACAACCACATTTAGATGTTTTAAGTAAAATTTAATCTCTCTCTCTCGCTTTCTCTTTATTTCTCCCACACGCACGAACATACACATACGGACACACACACACACACACACGCACACGCACAAACACGCGCGCGCGCACACACACATACACACCACAGATGGCTTTTCTTTGGGTATATTTGGAAAAAAATTTAATGTGTTATGATAAAAAATGAACGACAGCGAGCCCGACTGGACAGTCCGACAGCCGCGTGGCCGAGGTCCTTTACCTCTTTGTACTTTTGTGATAATAAAGTGCTCCGTTAAAGGGTCCAGCCTCTCAATTTAGCGTAGGTCATGAGGGTTAAGTGAAGGGCTTATTGTGTGTCTTTTGACGAACGTGCTTCAGTTTGGTTAGCCGGTTGTCCTGTACCACACTGTAGCCTCTACTACCACGATCTATATGGTTAAACGTTTAATTTGGAAATGGCGCTTTTGCAGTTTACTCTCTTCTTTTTTTAACATCATTCTAAGGTTAGTAACAAATTCTTTTAGTCCCATATAGTGACTACTTTCACGAATGACAGCATGAGAATTTTGCACTGGGCTTTATGTAGGCTTCTGGTCCTAACAGGTTCTAAAAGGCAATTTAAAACGCAAACTCTTAAACATAATCGTCAGAAACATTTTAAATAGTTTTGCCTTTAAAGTAATTCCTTTATGAATCCCTTTAATTGTCTATCGGCTGGAGTATACGCTAATTTGCAATAACGTGAGAGATGGATATGTGAAACACAACAATACTGACCTCTAGAGGCAAGGGTCTCCAATAATCGTTTTTATCAATCGCCTTTATACGAAATCCTAAAAAACCTAGAGCACTTTTTAAAGTGTAATTGCTTTAACAAAAGATTCTTGAATTTTCATAGTGCACATATGCAGCTACGTCTGCGCCTTACATGAATATGATCGTTGTACAACAAATAGTTTACTAAAACCATGTACAACAAATAGTCTACTAAAACCATGGTAATATCACACACACACACACACACACACACACACACACACACACACACACACACACACACACACACACACATATATATATA
>JAOXYF010000001.1:5023568-5041048 GCA_028565775.1 Sternarchorhynchus goeldii | reverse complement strand
GTACAGTACAGTATGGTAGGTAAGTACAGCAGAGTATGGTAGGTAAGTACAGTACAGTAGGTAAGTACAGCAGAGTACGGTAGGTAAGTACAGTACAGTACGGTAGGTAAGTACAGCAGAGTATGGTAGGTAAGTACAGTACAGTACGGTAGGTAAGTACAGCAGAGTATAGTAGGTAAGTACAGTACAGTACGGTAGGTAAGTACAGCAGAGTATAGTAGGTAAGTACAGTACAGTATGGTAGGTAAGTACAGCAGAGTATGGTAGGTAAGTACAGTACAGTAGGTAAGTACAGCAGAGTATGGTAGGTAAGTACAGTACAGTACGGTAGGTAAGTACAGCACAGTACGGTAGGTAAGTACAGTACAGTACGGTAGGTAAGTACAGCAGAGTACGGTCGGTAAGTACAGCAGAGTACGGTAGGTAAGTACAGTACGGTAGGTAAGTACAGTACAGTACGGTAGGTAAGTACAGCACAGTACGGTAGGTAAGTACAGTACGGTAGGTAAGTACAGTACAGTACGGTAGGTAAGTACAGTACGGTAGGTAAGTACAGTACAGTACGGTAGGTAAGTACAGCACAGTACGGTAGGTAAGTACAGTACAGTATGGTAGGTAGCAGTTACTAGGACGTATGAGGAGCTTTAGGGCTGAACTCACATGTTCGTCTGTTGCTGTTCAGTGCAGGAGGGCAGCCAGGCATCTGCACCAGGAACACAGCTGCTCTGGCTTTTCCAGAACCATGAAATGGTGCGTCTTTCTTTGACCAAGTAGTATTTGTGCACCTGTATTCAAGACCATGTATGTAATGCTATGATCCAGTCTCAGTGGTGCCAAGTCAACCTACAAAGTCCCGAGGCTACACTTATATCAATAATAGTATTAATAATAATATATATTGAATAAAATATTTATAATATAGTATATTGAAGATGACATCAGTATAACTAGAATTAAACTTTCAGCCCATCATTAAAAAGCTGGGTTATTTGTGTACCCACCCAAAGGTTTGTTTTTTTGTTTTTTTTGTTTTTTTGAGAGTACTGTTTCCTCTGTAAATCAGAAGCAAACATTCGAATGTGCCGTTCCGTGTGAAGACCAGAGACCATTCCTACGATACACGGAGGGAGCGAGTTAAAGTCACGTCTGTACCTGCGACTGTTGCTGCCCCTGACGTGAGAGTCCTCTCTGACGTGAGAGTCCTCTCTGACGTGAGAGTCCTCTCTGACGTGAGAGTCCTCTCCTTCTCTGTCCTCTGACTCGTTCTCTGGGTCCCCGTGTCCACACTCCCACTGGGTCTGTTCGGAAAAAGAGCCACCCTGGGCGGCCTGAAAGCGCAGAATCCAGAAGGGACGTCACTCTTTTACAGCAGTAACTAATATGCCAGGAGGCAGACGACTAGAACAGCCTAAATCAATTACACACAGTCCATAACCAATGATGATGTTTGCACAGGATGCTGCAGTAGTTCAAATTAGACGTAGTTCTGATCTGTGCATTAAGACACTACAGTGTTTGTGTCGTGCAAATTAAAAATGCATTTTTCTTGAATGGCGGCGCATTCAAATTGCAAAATAGTAAGTAAATAACCTGTAGTGAAGGGCTTTCACCAGCTTCTCCACTGTACAGAGGGGGGATTAAATGAGCTGGGCTGAGTGTTACTTGCTGTGTGGAGTTGATGGGTGCGGTGTGGGGCCGCTGGTTCAGGTGGAGCTCCACTCCACCTGGCTGCGCTAGGAGACCGTGCAGCTCCGCTATCACATCCTGCTGTTCCTGCAGCTTATCGCTCTGGAAGGCAGGTCACAACACTTTAACTGCACCTGCTAGCATGTACATCACATGTACATCACATGTACATCACATGTACATCACATGTACATCACATCTGCTGGGTCCTTATTCGACTGTCTAGAGAGCAGTAGCTAGTGGGCATCTCGGTTTCCTTCAAGCTTCTAGAACCACAGTAAATCCTGCAGGACAGCCTGCCGTCTCTCTGTACACTGCTGACAGTGAGAAAGTTATACGTGCTTTGGTGTCAATTAGACTGGATTACTGAAACTCTCTTTCATGTGGCCTAACCAAGAGCTCCATTACTAATTTACTGTGTTGAGAATCCTCACTTACCCCAGAACGAGGGATCACACCGCACTGACTGACTCTCATATCCTTTTATTAGGCATTCGTGCCTTTTAGAATTTATTTTTGAATTCATTTATTAATATTTACATTTCTTCAAGGCCCTTTTCCATTTGATCAAATTAATGTTAAATATGATCTTATGTGATTAAGTAAGATTATTTAAATGTTTTAATTTTGCACCGTTTTATACACTTTAACAAATCATTTAGACCCCCCCCCACAAGCAACATAAAACTATTATTATTCAAAATATATCCCACAACATGTTTGCCTAAATTCAGTTCAAGTGTTTGGAATGAAAGGGTCTCTCTTACCTGCTGTTTGTACTGTTCCATTGCATCTTCTAGTGCAGCCAGAAAGTCTGTATTTTCCTGCTCTAACTGATGTATTTGAGCTAGTAACTGTGAAATGTAGTCCTCTCTCTCTCTGCTGAAACCCTCTTTCACATGATTCAGCTCCTAATATACCAGAGATAATGTTGGAGATAAGACAAGTGTGAATGTACCTTTATTGAAATATTTGTGTTATACCAAGAACTGTGAAGAACGTTATAACAATATAGTCTGTAATTATCAGGAAATGGTTTTCTTCTTGTGTCCATTCAGGATGTGATTATTAACTATATATTAAGCATTTAAATATAGCTCACATATGTTTGTAAACTCAGGCATTTTCTTGTCTCCATTTGTTTTCATTAATGGAATATTTCATTCAGAGTTGCTGACAATAAATAGAAGCAACATGGCACTGTACCTAAACCACCCGTCACTGTACCTAAACCACCCGTCACTGTACCTAAACCACCCGTCACTGTACATAAACCACCCGGCACTGTACATAAACCACCCAGCACTGTACCTAAACCACCCGTCACTGTACCTAAACCACCCGGCACTGTACCTAAACCACCCGGCACTGTACCTAAACCACCCGTCACTGTACCTAAACCACCCGTCACTGTACCTAAACTACCCGTCACTGTACCTAAACCACCCGGCACTGTACCTAAACCACCCAGCACTGTACCTAAACCACCTGGCATTGTACCTAAACCACCCGGCACTGTACCTAAACCACCCAGCACTGTACCTAAACCACCTGGTATTGTACCTAAACCACCCGTCACTGTACCTAAACCACCCAGCACTGTACCTAAACCACCCGTCACTGTACCTAAACCACCTGGCCCCTATTAGCATCCCTTCATTATTAACAAAATCTGAATTTTGAGGGGAAGCACTAAAGTTTTTAGATAATGTACTGAATAGTGCTGTCTTACAGTATTGCATTTAGCCTCCAAATACTGCACACACTTACAGGAAGGCCTGCTCCCATCCTCGTTTCGTGTGTGGGCTCACCTGTCCCTTCAGAAGCACGCGGCCCTTTTTCAGTGCCGCCGTGTCCTCGGTGGAGTTGCTCTCGATGCCGCTGTCCGGCCCCGAGGCTGTAGTCAGGCCGCTGCGCTCCTCCTCCACGGCGCACAGCCACTCCTTCACCCGCAGCAGCTGCCCGCCGGTCAGCGTACCCTCCCCCTGCAGCTCCGTCAGCAGCCTGTAGGCCGAGTCCGTGCACGTCCTGTAGTGGGCGCTCTCTGCCTGCAGCTTGCCGAAGTCCTGCTCGAGGGGCCGCGCCCGGCGCTCGGGGTCCGAGCGGGTGAGGATCCGCGTCTCTGAGCGATGCCGGTTCTCCAGGGCCCGTCGGAGGGCTTTGATTTGGAGCTCCAGGCTTTCCACCCTGTCGGGCTCCCCACGACAGTTCACCACGACCCGGTTCTGGATGTTGCGAGCCCGTTTGGCATAATTGAGGGTGTTCAGGCTTTCGTCAAAATCAGAGGATGAGGGACTGATGCAGGCAATCATGAGTGTTTTGGCATTACCTCCAAGAGAGTCTTTTAAAATTCTGAGAAAACAGGCAAAAGGCACAATTTTCCATTCTGTCCTTCAGAATATGGAAATAAACATACCCAAAAAGCTATTTTACCACAAAGAGTTAATACCATGTTTTGCTGTTTTAAACCTCAGTAATTTGAGATCTGTTGAGATCAACAGAATTCAAAGGGAGAAAAATCATCATCCTTATAAGCCCACAGTTCATATAGCACAAATGGGAACTGCACATAGAGCCTCGTACCTGGTAATTTTAGAGTCCCTGTAAGGAATGTGTGTGCCTTTTCTTTTCGGGTCTCCCAGCGCTCTGATCACGTTTCCCAGGGCCAGAAGGCCACCGTTGATCTGAATGCTCTCCTTGAGCCGCTCCCCGGTGTTCCCGGTTCGGAGGATGCGCTCGGACCCGGCGAGGTCCACAAAGTGGAACTTGGAGGAGAGGACGTGGAGGCCTCCGCCGGCGGCCCGAGAGCCTCCACGTCTCTGCTCCATCAGCAAAGTGAAGATGGTGTGCGAGCGGCTGGAGTGCGGGTTCATCTGGGTGGCTCCCGTGTGCCGAGCCGTGTTCCCGGATTCTAAAAGACTCAAGACCTCGTCGAGCCCCTCCACCTCACACTCCTTCACTCCACACAGAACTGCAGGGAAGCATGTGGGGAAAAAAAAACACTTTCCAATGAGTATCATTCAGTGCCTTCAAAGCAATTCAAGCACTTCAGAGTTTGGATTGGATCCAACCTGTACCATGTGCTGCCTGTGGCTGGAAGCCTAGAGGGAATGTAATTGGCTGCATTCCCAGAGGAGAGGCACTGAATAACAGGGCTGGGCAATAAAATGAAACAGCATATATTATTATGATAATATGAAATTAACAGTTAAGGAATTTTAAGTATCTTAGTGTCATAAGTTATGGTTAATATTTGGTTTATATGTGGCTTCTGTTTGACATATTGAACCGAATTACACTGACCCAAATTTTTAACTGCCTTCACCAGGCTTTAGTTATGATGTCTTGGTATTTTACATGTAAAAACATAAATATTAAACACCTTAAGGTTTAATGCAGATAGGTCAGTACAAACGTTCTTTCATGCTCCTCGCAATTCTGTAGCTACTGATTGTTCTACTAATTTACAAAACAATTTACTGTGTCATTTTTAATTCAGTTCTCTTACCTACAATTTTCGTATCTGCATTGCAAAATTAAATACATTTTAGAAATGATCCAAATCTTTAAACATTGGGCTGTATCAGATAAGGTGGAAGTCCTACAGTAGGACACATTCAGACGTTCACACACACACAGGCAAACAGCAAATGAAGCCGCGACTCCCCTATGAGCGCGGAGAAACTCGGCGGTGTGGCAGGAGTAGAATAGATTGTTCACAAGGCCTCCATCACGCCTGTGAAACGACTGCAGACGAGGACCCCCGCAGTTCCTTACTGTTGCATATGTCACATTGAAATGGTTCACAAAACCCCACGCGTTTTGGGAGTCCTGCTACTACCAGTCGAGTTTGGCCAGACGCAGCATCTGCGATGTCTGGTGCCGCAGACCCTTGTCAAATTGCTTCACCCTAACCTCTTTCTTTTAAGTGATAACTGGTCCTTGGCTCCGCTGTCGCATATAAACCAGCCACACACCATGTAACGCTACACTGAAAAAACTGCTCTCACAAATGTTAATAATCCATTTATTAATCTAATCTGTCCAGAAGAAAGGATCCAGGAAACAATACAAGGCAAAACAGTCAGAGGGTAGAGTTAATTTAAACTGTTGAGACATTCTTCTCATATATTCTTGTAAACAAAAATAATAATACCCCCCAAACCTATTTCACAAAAAAAAAGGTTTAAAAAAATTCAGATTGAAGCGCAAGAGCTTCCAAATGACAGCTACACATTAGTCAATACAAACGACAACTCAAATGTAGTCAATACAAACGACAGCTCAAATGTAGTCAGTACAAACGACAGCTCAAATGTGGTCAATACAAACGACAGCTCAAATGTAGTCAGTGCATTTCCTATCTAAAGGAGTAGGCTGATCTGAAATCTATTTATTGGACATTTATCAGAAAATGGCAACTGTCTGCATCATCTTCAGTGAGAGCCACAGGCACACTGAGCTTACAAATAAGCCCTCCAAATGCGCCTGTAAATTGTTTATTTCAGCTCCACTTATTCCATGAGCTTTTAAATCTTTCACATGTCAGAACACAATGGAGCAGTTTGTCATTTTGCTATAATTTAAGTGATGAGATTAAGTGATATCTTATGTTTTCTGCTTTCTTTCAGTATGTGGACTTTAAGTGAAATGATTTGTACCATTTGCTTGTTAATGGCAAGAACTTCAGAAATGCTCCACACTGGTTGTATTATTTTCCATGAAAATATGGTTGTTAAGAATACTGACCACAGTAAATTTCTAATTTGTCTTGACATATTTTTGAACTAATATGTTTGCTTTCTTAAGTTTTTCACCAATAATTCTACATACTCAAATATAAAAATCACTTTCATGATAAGTGATATTGAAATGTCTGTGAAAATCCATGATTTGCAATGGAAAACAATGACATTTGGCCTAGATATTTCACAGGCTCCACGGGAAACACTAAGGATGCCTCCACAGGCCAAAAAACTCTAGCCCCTCACCTATGTTGCCTTTGTCATCTTCCCGGATATGAATATCCTTGCTTGCAGTCTCAATCTCCAAAAGGTCTCTGAAGATCTCCTTGTAAACCTCAAGGTAGGACACTCTGACGGAGAAGTCGCTGAGGTCATTCTCATCCAGTAACTTGAAGATCTCGGCCACAGCTCTGGGAATGATCCCCTGTTCATCATCTCTAAAGGAGGCTTCAGCCAAGAACCAGCATTGGGTTAGTAATAGCTGTCCACAGCCAAATGCCAAAAAGCAAGATCTCAGATGGCAAAGAGGGGCTGTGGTTTCGAGCAGTGACAGCTGCACCGGGGGAAGTGTTGTTGGCATCGCAAATGTGTGTGAACTCATAGGGAGATTTTAACTAGAAGCAGGCGAGCCTCTTCTAACCCAGAAAACTGATGGCCTTGATGCAGCCCAGAAAATCTATAGCAGTTTCGAGTAGCTCTGAAGAGGTATGACTGGTGATGATAAACTAACATAACCCCAGGCATATTATACTGTTTCCTAGACCATGATTACTGCATAATATGGGATGTTCATATGGCACATCTTACTTTATACTGCCGTGTAATATGTTTAAAAATAGGAATTTACGCAAGATTTTTGTGAATATAATATTTTTTCCCAGTGGATACCAGTCATCTGAACATGTTACATAGTGACCTTGTGTGCCATCTATCATACTGCAGAGGCCAAAATGTTACAGTGCTGATAAACTTTTAAAAAATAAGGAAAAAAAAACTCACATATGTTAGCTTCTCCAATCGTGTAGGTTTTGCCTGAGCCCGTCTGACCGTATGCAAACACAGTGGCATTAAAACCCTGAAAGAAAGCCTCGACAAGCGGCTGGACACAACCCACGTACACCTCCTCCTGAGTGGAACTTTCTTCAAAGACAAAATCGGAGAGGAAGCAGCGGTCGTGGCCGAGAGTAACCTTTCTGTCTCCCGGGTGGGTGGTGATGCAGCTCTCGTGGCTGTGCAGGACCTCTTTAGGGAGAAGAGGTCGTACTCGCACAGCCACCTGCACTGCAGTGTCCTCTGCTTTGCCCTGGCTGGCCACTTTGGGAGACATGGCAAAGCCAACTAGTGGTTCACAGAATCTCTGTAGATCTGCAGCATGATTGTGCTCATTTCATGACTGCTGACAATAGAAATAAAAGGATGTAGAAAAATAGGAGTTTGATCATTGTCACACCAATGTAGAAAACTGCTTTCAAACAATAACAGTTACGCTTGCAGCCGCGACTCTAACAATGGCTACATTTATAAAAAGTGGAATGACGAAAAACACATCAAAACATCTGGTTTACACTTAAATCTGTTGGAAATGAACAAAATCATTATATAAAATTAAAGATGTAGGGTTAGATACATAACTTAAAACTACATATCTAACGGTTGCATGTCTATACAGAAGCATTAAGTTAAAAAGGTCGAAAACGCATTTTTATAAATACTGATGGTAGTTTAAGTGAAAAAACATGTAGTTTTCATGACTACAACAATGTTACTGTCATTGCGTAATTGACACTAGTTTACGCAAATTACATTGTAATAAACTCAACACAGAAAAGTTTCTAGTCTTTGTTTAAAGTTGCAAGCAAGTCACTTTGGCTAAATTTGCTTGTAGCTATATGTAGTTTTAAGTTATGTACATCTTTAATTTTATATAATGATTTTGTTCATTTCCAACAAGTTTGCTTTTAATGCTTCAACTTTTACAAGATGCATTTATACAGTCACTAGGCTAATAGTACCACAATGAAGTTTGGTAAACTAGATGGATAACAAACAAACAGCTAACTGGTGAGCACTTTGCTTAACCCTTCAATTAATTTCTTTAAATGTTTTCTGAGATTTTGTCGAGTTTTCCCCCAAAATATATAACTTTGTTAGCTTTGATGCTAGCTACAAGGCTTAGTTCGCGGAACCCCGCTAGCCAACAAGCTAGCAACTTAAAAAAATCAAAAAGTTTAGGCATACATGTATTTATCATTTACCTCTTGAAAATGTTAACTTTTTAAACGAACGTATACATCTTCTCTGTATATCAGGGAGGTTAAGGTGGGTCATCCCAACTGTAAATCACGGTAATAATAATAAAAAAAAACCTATAATAAAAGTCTATAATGAACTTCTGAACTTACTGTTGTTTTCGACTCCATCTTTCCCATTCAGGACTCGATTCCTGAGGTTCCCGACTAGGGATGCAGTGACGTCATGTAGTCGTCTAACAACATGCCTGTGTTAACAGGGCCGATGTGCAAAGTACAATTTCGCTTTTGTCACAGCCAAAAGTGGCCAAACGTAACCTTCCTCTGGGTAAAGCGGTACAAAGTATAAACCTTGAGGAGTAATGTGCTTGGATGAGAGCTCTATTGTGATATTTCATGGAAATATAAACCCAGCGCATGTAAACCCAATTTATCGGAATACAGTGATGAAGATGAGATGTAGCGGACATTTTTGACCCTTATGCATGTACCCTTGAAAGTCTGTCTCTCCCTCTGGTAGGCTGTATGACAGGCCAAAAAACGAAAATGAATCTGATCGTTCCTAAAATCTCTCACCATATGTCGCATTTAAAAAATCTGAATGGAGAATGAGCTGCACCCCTGCAGTTTTAGAAATGACTTGATAGAAGGCACGACATCCTTGGACGTTAGAATTTGCACCCACGTTCTCTAATATTTGGTAGGTTACATTTCTGGTATATAATGGTATATAATTATTAAATACTGTAGAATGGTATATAATTACTCAGATATTTTTGCCTTGCTTATACAAAATCTTAAACTCTCTGTGACAGGCAAAAACATACAGTTTACAGCATGTTGATTTTGGTTTCTCAGATGAATAGGCACCTCCACCGTAAATCAATCTCTTGAAACCTATCACAATTAATGCCACTTTGGCTGTAGTCTGCTCACATTAAGTGCCAAAAGTAAGAATTCTCAAGCCTTCCCAAGGTCACACTTTAGTGTATTCATGCACTGCATCACTTGTGGTAGCCATGACTACATGCTATATGAATATGAGTTATATTCTCCCTCAGCTTTTTCTCACAATCATTATCACTAAATCACCATAAGAAGATGAAGTGCTGTTATAAAAATACTATGCCATTTATTTTTATTGGCCAATCTTAAAGATCATGGGAGCAGGCTAATAATAGACTGGTATGTAAACATCCTGTCATGTGTTTTCACACCTATAAGAAACATATTTATTTCCATATTTTAAATGCTTAGCTGAGTTGTGACACGTTCTCTATGAATTGCAACAAAGCTTTAAAAAAGAAAACAATGTGATTCATAATGTGTGTGGAATTATTGTACTCTACTTAAAATATAATCACTCCTGATTGTTCTATTCAAGAATGAAACAATAACTTCATTGAATTCTTTTTATTTCACAGAGTGCTTAACATAACATTTTAGCAAATAAAATAAGAGGTGAGTCATGGCAAAAAAAAATCAGAACACAAAGAATCATAATGAAAGATAATAGCGAAGCTTCATGGCTTATTTATAATTTTCTTACCAGCATGATCAAATAAATATCTACATCTTCTTGAAGTTTTCGATTTCACTGTAAATCTTCAGCCATGTCTATGGCATGGAATGTTGATTTATGTTAGCAGTCAATAACAATGTACACCGGTCCTGCCTTAGAAAGAACCCTGTGTGTGTGATTTGTGTCCTGGTCACTGAGGTAGACTATGACTTGTTGTCGCAGTAGACATATTTTCAACAACAAAATCACTAGTCTTCCACAGCGCCCAGAACAAGCAGAAGCAGAGGTTACAGCACAAACATTGATGTTTACACTGAATGTTTACCAAGATTTATTTCCATTTTTATTTTACACAGTGAACCAAGAGCATTGCTTGAAAATTCACAAGAGAACCACGTGAATTTAAATGAATAGTTATAATAAATAATTTAACAGAATAGTTAGTAATGAACAGTTTATGTCATTTCCATAGTATAAAACAAGGGATAACATTGGGAGCCAGTTAAATGAATTCATCATTTTTGCACATTTTATAAACATATATTTAGATGAGCATCATTCACATGCTCTTGAAATGTTTCAGCCCAAAGGTAAAAGACCTTTATGGAGTGGTCTCAGAGAGCCTCCTCTAATATAAGGTGACTTACACAGCCCAGGAAAAAAATGTCTTGAGTTAATAATGTCATGGCACTGAATCCACATGCCCTTTCCATAAACCCTGCAGCCTAGTCCATATTCTCTTTTATATTTGAGGGCTATCTCCAGAGTCCTTGTTTCACTAGACACTCCAGGGTTTGCCCAGTGACAGTCAGGCTCTCGCTTTGCTAAAAAGTAATCAATGCAGGCATGCTGCTCTTATGAAACAGATTTATTGGTTTGTGCCAAGCATTTATAATTCCAGGAACTGCATAATTATGTCTGTGGCTGAGTGAACAACAGCATAAGAGCATGAAGTAATTCTAATCAAATTCAATAAGGTGGATGTTTCTCTCCTGCTTACCTTACACGTCCTGCTATGTGTTTTTCATCTGTCTATCCATTCGTTCGTTCTGCATACATCCATTCATTCATCTATTGGAACACGCCAAAAACAAATTAAGATATGTGACACCAGCAATAAAAACTAAAGGTTCATTTGAATTAGTAAAACTATCAGAAACTCTCTAGTTTGCTGCTGTTGGTAAGAGATTCCAGCACTCAGTATCTAGAAAATGAGAAAGAAATTTTGTATAATTTACTTACTTTAGTCAAAGTAAAGCAGCTTAGAATTTACAAAAAACTCTTTCAAATCGTGGTACACGTACGAGTGTTCAAGAATACGTGTATTTGCTAAAGAACTCTAGCGAATATTCAGTCCTAGGGGAACAGAATGGTTGCCATGTTGAACAGTAATGCATTATTAAAAGCTGAAATTATATCCCCTAGATGCAATGAAAGCCTTACATTCTGTTCAACTAGTGATGTGGCTCAGCAGGGAGAGATGGCCAAGAACAGCCGTGCGTAGTTCTGCCCTTGTGCCATCTGAATGGGAACTAATGATCACTATAAGTGCCTGTGCAATTTGGCAGACTTACGACTCATAAACCATAGGCAATCATTCTTATGACTACTGCAGAAGAAAGGAGCAAAGACAATGCAAGCTGCAGAAACACTATACACTATACAAAAAAAACCCCAAAAAGAACACTCCTTAAAATGAAACTGACCTATTTTAGGAATTTGTGATGAAAAGGAAAATCTGTCAGAATAAGTGACAAAAACGGAGATGGAGCCAAAAGTTTTCTGATCAGGGTCGTAAAAGAAATGACGTTCTGTATCCAGAAAGGTTTACTGTTTGCAGGTTCTTAAATTTATATAAAAATTAACATCATGCTTTGATAAAAAAAACAAACAAACAAACAAAAAAACTGCATAATGATTCCAAGTGGAAAATCCCCCCACAGAATATGCAGGCAACTGAAATATATGAAAATATGAGGCTCACATATACTACACATACAATTATACACATACAATTATACACATACAATTATACAGCCACTTAAATAAAATAAAATAAAATAAAATAAAATGGCCATATTTGAATGGTAGTGATAGTAGTTCCTTTAGGGTGAAGATATTACTTCTTCTACAATTCTAGCTGTAATTTGCCATCAAAAATAAGGTGATTGGGAAAGGAAACAGAGCAAATAGCATATGGCCGACGAAGATAACAGTACATATCACATCCACAAAATGAGGTGAAATTAATATTTCGCTGCGAGCATGAAATAATGTAATAGCATTTACTTTGAAAAACCATGCCTTCAGGATCCAACCCTGTCCTCCCCTTATGCTGTGATTTGATTACACTGCCATCATCAAACAAGCTTGTTATTGGGAGAACATGACAGAAATATTTTACGTAGCTTTTTATTCCATTCTCCTTTTATTAATTTCTTCGTCCTCTGTGCTGGGTTGAAATGGTTAGCCGAGGGATATATGGAAAAAGGAATGGAGCCTCTCTCAATCTTTTTCTCTTCTTGCTCTGTCTCTGTCTCTTTCCTTCACTCCCTCCCTCTCTCCCCCACCACACACACACAGGAGGTAGATTAGGTTTGGAGGAAACCAATCAGCGCAGACAACCTGCTGTATTCCTACCCTGTGACTGTACTGTACAAAACAATACGATACAGCACTATGTTCAGATACACCAAGGAGGCATATTACCCCTAATGAATGATAACAATAAAAATAATGGGGAATTTCTTATCAATTTAGTTATGGCAAGATAGACCTTTATTAATGGCTCTGATGAATGCAAACACAATCATAGTGGCAAACTGAAGAATATTGTAGGATGCACTTTCAAAGGAGTTCAGCAGTACATTTTAGTATGGAATTACCGTTTCACACAAAATAAGTGCAGTGAGGTACAATTATGGAAGCTATTATTTGGATTAATTATTCAGATTCCATGTCATTCACATCATTAGAATAGAGGATTATATATCAATATTAATTTTAAAGAGTGCTTTGTTGTTTCATTGTTGCTTTGACTACAGACTTTAAAGAGATTCGTCACTAACTGGGCATTTAGTCTTTTCATCAAAACAACACAGTTAAACCCTAGATTTTGTATATTACAAATATACTTTAAAACAGCATCATTATTTTCTCCTGCTCTCATGTAAAAGCTTAGGGTACAATGATAACAGCATTGCACTTACAGAGCAGCAACCTATATAAATATATAAGAAATATAAAAGAAATGAAAGAAAAAGCCCAGAAAGCTGATGAAGCTATTAGTATCAGGCAGGTGGTATCCCTAAGCTCTCTTGAACTTCTGAGCACAGTAGCGGTTTCTATGAGGACTGTCCTTCTGAGTTATATTTAGAGAGCCAAAGGGAGGCTAAACAGGCTCCTGGCCTCCCACTCCTAGTGCGAGCTCAGTTCCTGGTCTCCTCAGTTCCTGGTCTCCTCAGTTCCTGGTCTCCTCAGTTCCTGGGCTCCTCAGCTCCTGAGCACCAAAAGGAAGACACCTTCCATGGCATTTTCAGTTTCTGCCCAAGGCCCCTCGCTGAGTACCATAGCACGCCTGACACCGGCAGCAGCCATCTGGTGCCACGTTGATTTCATTCCTTCTCTCGTAGATGGAGAGTTTTTTGGTCGGTTTTAAAACTCTTCAAGACATGTTAGCATTTGTAAATAGGGCCCATCCTTTATTCCTTTTTATGTCCTCAGTGAAAGAGGCATGTGGACATTCAGTTAGATCGAGCCTCTGTTTGGAAATGCATCCATCGGACTGCTATTGATAGCTGAAAAGAAACGGCATGCGGGTCTCTTCAGCACACAGCAATCGTTTCCAAGCACACCACTCCTTCTGAGCAGAAGAAGTCAACCGGTGGCTTAATGCATCCTCTCAGGAGTAACCTGGTCTCCCCGACTCTGCACAGCAAAGAGCCATTGACCTCCCCACCCCCAATAAAACATCAAAAATGGTCTGTGCTCCCTCTACCCCTAGGGACCACAAGCCCTGCCTGCTTAGTTCTCTAGCACAGATTGTAATAGTACATCAAATGTGTCCTTAAATGGAGCCTCTTTGCACACATTCTGTCATGTTTTGACCCCCCCCCCCACGCCCTGGTGCTTCAAAAGACCTGGTCTACTCCTTCAAAAGACCTGGTCTACTCCTTCAAAAGACCTGGTCTACTCCTTCAAAAGACCTGGTCTACTCCTTCAAAAGCCTCTCTAACGATTGCTGTAAATCTGTGGCACTTCCATCACCTAAACTCACCTTCTCTTGCGACAGATAAAGGCATTGTTTATTGTGTGAGTACAGCCTTCTTGACAACAGACAAAATCTGTGTGTGTGTGTGTGTGTGCATGTCACATACTAATAATTATAGTGTACAAGGAAATACCCAAAAATACACATCTGGTTTTGGGTGGCAGATTCATCTTAAAGTGCACAGAGGAAAACACTAATCTGCACGAATCAGCAGCTGCATTCTTTAGTGTCCTTTGTACAACGCATGTTTTTATTGTGCTCTAAGGGAAGAGAAGGTCTAGTGGCGACAGAGAGAGAGAGAGAGAGAGAGAGAGAGAGAGAGAGAGAGAGAGAGAGAGATACACACGGATGCACAGAGCGGTTCAGAACTACATAAAACTATACAGTTACCAACAGCTTTAATTTTTTTTTATCAAATGTTGTTTGTTAAATTATCACCACACATTTTGTACTCACCTCAACCTCAAACCTACTTTCTGAAGCAGTGGATGTTGTGAGAAAGCCATGATAAAGAGAAGATATTAATGCATTTTATTTTAAATGTTCAGTTGCAATTAGGTGCCGCCCATTACATCAAAGTAGATGTTGCAAACGCTGTTTCTTTCTCGGTAGGCCAAAAATACACAGAACCTACATTAAATGATTTTTAGAAAATTATTTAAAAGCTTAGCAAATGCTTTATCTGGTCAGGACACTGATTTTTTTCTTTAAAACAGTAAATGTATAATACATTAACTATATTAAACTATCGGGCCTCAGGATAAAATTGAATTAATTGCATAAAACATCTTGAACTGGCAGACAGGCGTTTCCGTTTTTATAGGATTATTTGCGTATGTTTGATCAGTTTGGTCGTTAAATGTAGCTGTCCAGCTCTCCGTGCTGAAACAGTGCGCAAAATCGGCTCAGAGGGCCTTCGCCAAAGGACCTATGTTTGTACGAAACACACTGACTTACACCTAACCCTAACCCTAATAAGAAAGACAACAACGTTGTGTATTTAACTGGCTCTTCATCCAATCCTCTCACAAATCCAAAGTGAATAATAAGTGAAGTCTCCTTGTAGGAACTGAAAGGTACAGCACGCCGGTGAGACCCTTCATTAATTCAGTGTAATGATTATTTTCAATAATCGTATGTTGCTTAATTTTCTAAAACAAAAGCAAAGCATTATTTTGCTGTCATTTCCACGAAACTGTATCTGACACTTGCATTAGGCTAATCATTTTGTTCTGACTTGCTGAGAAACCTTTTTCTCAGTTGACTCAGCCTCCCAACAAGCGTTACGATCAGGTACAAATGACCTAAGACAAATTTGCAAACTTACAAACGGACGGTAAGTACAAATGCTAGAATAAAATATTAGAGTGAGAAAAACACTTAACGACACGGCAGTTTTGTGCCATTCGAGAAGTCATGCTTACGATTATCTTCGTCTTTAACGAAAACAGACTACACAGAAAGATTTATTTAAATGATTTGAACTCGTGTTCAGTGCTGCTAGCTTCTACAACATTTCTGCAACTAAACGAAATATCGAGGACGTACGACTCAGGAATGAGCCGACAAGTGTGTTATTAAAATAATTCTACCTGTTGCTTCGTCCAGTGACGCCTTTGGATCGCTCTCCCACGCACTCAATCAGATCAGGACAACTGAAGAATATTATGAAGTACGAAAAGACGGAATACACACTGCGAAAACGTTGCTCGAAGACATTTTTGTTCGACGGCACCTCTTCCAGCAATGGTTGTCCAAATGAAGTTCAAATTTCATCGAACATTCTCTCGTCCTTCCACTATGTGGTGTGCATTATGAAGCAGCGTTTCTGGCTCTTGTTATGCCTGTTTGGCAGTACCATACTCTGATGCTAATTGCTGCCGCATGTTCTGACTTCTTCAGCACCATGTGCAGTGAACAGTTCCAGTTTTGATTCTAACGCTGCTTCTTAAAGGCGAGATCCGTTCGACCGACAGGTGGCCTGTCAATTTCTCTAGCATGACGTAACCATTATTAAAATAATAATAATAATAAAAAAAACACCTTCATAACAAGAGTCCCTCTGGAAGTTTGTGAAAGACAAAAAGTGAAATGCTGCCAACGGACCAAAACAACAACCAAAAAAATCATAAGATTAATATCTTATGAACTCTGGAGTCTGTGGTATATTTCAAGATCAACAAAATATGTAATTTGCAAAATTAAACAGCAGTTATTCAATAACAGTGAATTAAAAGTTTAAGGGAACTTTAACATATCATATTGGTCTTCAGAGCACAAATAATTCATTGAGATTTTTTGATGTAATGTATTTCAAAATTATAATTATTAAGTTAGTATGTGAATCTGTGAGGAGCTGATTATACACTGAAAATTGTACTAGTGTTTCTTCTACGACGTGCTACACTCTACGACGTGTACCTGCATGTGATATAAGATAAAAAAAATTCAAATGTAATAAAATGCCACAACTGTAAGTGAGTGGGTCCCAGCTTCAAGTGTGGCTAACTGATTAAATGGTGGAGTTTTCCTATAACTCTCTCTTTCTCTCTCTCTCTGTCTCATACACACACACACACGAGCAACCAATGTACTACAGTTATCATAACTACATCTGCTGTGCTACTATGTCAAAGCTTGGCTTCTGAATCAATGCCTCCATTTGCATTCAGTTAGGCAACAGAAATCAATAATAAAAGCATTAGAGAACCAGCTTTTAAAGTGCTTTGTGCATTTGTCTAATATTAGTTTTAGAGGTCTCACATAAGAATGAGTCACTGAACATATCTCAGAGGCAAAACATCCATTTAATACTCTTTTTGTGAAGAAGAGTAAACAGTTGATAATGTTTTGAGGCCCTCTAGTGGACCCAAAACACATTGCATTAATGTACAATGTGTGGATACGGCTCAAACCTTCCTGGCCTGATGCCTTTTCTAAACTGTCTTTCTTTCAGATACATAGAACACATATACATGCATGCACACGTTTGCGCATGTACCCCCCCC
>JAOXYF010000001.1:5010803-5023292 GCA_028565775.1 Sternarchorhynchus goeldii | reverse complement strand
AATTTACACTGATTCACTAACAAAATTACACACAGCTAGCACAGGCAGTCACCTGCTTGCTTTGGGCTTCTCCCCCTCCCCTTGCTGTCTCCCCTTTTCCTTTGGCACTAGGAAGTAACCATGGCAACCAGCATCAGGGAGCAATAAGTACTCAGAGAAATGTTTTGTCAGGGAGTGTCAGGATATCCCATAGAAAGCAAGCAGGGATGTGAGTTATGTCCTGAAAAATAAAAAATAATCATTGAATCACATAAGGCAGCATAAAAAGTGCATGTAGAAACTGGGGACAACAGATGATTCTGTGTGCTAACATTCAGATTTGGAGGGGAAATTACAACTGCTGTCAATTTGAAGCTGTTTGGAACAGACCAAGTAAAGCGACAATTAAGGCAGAATAGTCATGTTCCTAAGCAACAGAAGCCTGTCACGTTGATGGCTAATCATCCACACAATCCCTTGTTGGACTTTTTTGTCAAACCAAATGCAGTGTAGAGAGGTTTGTTTGTGTCTGCCAGGGCCTTTCACAGACAGTATTCCTTTTTTTTGTTGTATCATGCTTAATACTACTGCCCTTGTTGAAAGTGATTTTATTATTATTATTATTATTATTATTATTATTATTATTTACATTTCCAGTTATTTTGTGTCTTGTCTGACAATTTGCTATAAAATATAATCACAATAAAATAATGTACAATTGCTCTAATGTCATTTTGGAGTGGTTCAAAAGAACAATATCATTTTTTAAAAAGGTATATTCATTCAAATTAATATTAAATTTGTTAAGAAAATGCCAAGCAATTTCTATTTCATTAACTCATCTCTGTGCTGTAGACTGATCAAAACTGAAAAACTGAAAAAAATAAAATCTTTTCTCTTTAAAGAGTTGCTATACAAACTACCCAATGGCAAGGGTACAAACAATTAGCATCCCCTGTGCCTGGGTTTAATATAAGCTTTTGTATGTCTTCAGAACTTGTTATACTGTATGTGAAAAGCTTTGGACATGCTTACCAATGTAAACCCAAGTGCTCGTCCATTCTTCCACTCTCTCCTCCTGTAGAACAAAGGTCCTATTCACCACAGCAAGGCAGGTAAGAGCACCCAAATGGACCTCAAGTGGGTTCTGGCCTTCTTGACTGAATAGCCAATGAGCATTCAAATCTCTCCATTCACACCCCCACCCACCCCCAAACCCATCCCCAACCCCCCACTCCCCCAATTCCATTTTCAAAATGTACCTTCGTCGGCAGCTGCTAAAAGCTTGGCCACGGAGTGGGAAGAATATTAGGCAAAATATGAAGGAAAACAAAAATGGGAAACTCTTGTCTTCAAGATCCTCCAGGCTGAGACAGGTACTGCCAGATTAAGACTTCACAATTTCCAAAAGGACAATGAATAAAAACCAACAGCCAGTGTAACAAAAAAATAGCATAAAGGAAAAAAAGCCACAACCAGAAAATATCCTCCAGTCCACTTAGCACAACTCTGGGTCTTCTCACACATTTTTTTAACTACAGCTCCCTCTCCATGTTCCAAGCCTGCTATTACAGAAAATTACAACTAAGTCTAGATACTTCGAACAGGGATAATTGGAAGGCCATTATCCAGTACTCAAGGCCAAACATGGAGTTGCCTTTCCTGCTTTTAATGTGTTCATTCTCTGCGCTTTGCCTTTAGTTTTTGGGTTTTTTTAAAACATGCTTTTTATAAAACATACTGTGCAGAAAGGCTGGTTGTACCTACTACCCTACCGATCTGTGTACATCGTAGCTTGTTGGTTTCATTTAGACTTTTCTCAAACATGCTGCAAAATCTCATGGGAACCACATCGATGTGTTGTACACTGCCCCCCCCCCCCAAGCAAACTAAAACAGAGGATGAGTGCCATTAATATCACAAAATATCACAATGGGGGGAGACAGGACACATAATTGCTCAAAGAATTATTTGCAATTTCAAATTCATTTCAGGGAAAATATGTGCCTTCCATATGATGACCTCCTCTAAATAAGCAGGTGCAATTAAATGGAAAATGTTCATAATGGTTGCAAAATCCATGTTTAACACTGCAGGGTGTACTTAGTGGTATGAATATGTTTGATTATAATGGTGCAAATGGATTCCTCAATAAGTCTCATTATATCTCCAAGGATTGCTGAGGTCTCAGGTCATGTTTCTGAGCCCTTATTAGAGTCGGACCATAAGTAATATTTGCATCATACATTTATAATCTTTATGTGCCACTAAGGATGGCAAGCGTTGTACTGAAATATATACTGTGCTTTTATGACACAATAAAACACAACACGCAAAAATAAAACACAGTTTCATATCATGTAAAAATCTAAGCAGACGGGTGTTGCATGGTTTTAGTCGGCTCTTCCCACTCACTGCTTTGGTCCATGTATTGACTGCTGTTTCCACACTGATTACACCCATATGTCACAAATCAAAAACACTTAAAGAGGGCAATGATTTCACTGCAACCACTTAGACTTTCTTTCACAATGCAGGAAAAGTGCAACGTGTGGTACTTCAATTAAGAACAAAGATCGACCTTAAGTTCTAATTACATAACAACCTTTCAAACATTTCATCCTTAAGCCATTTTCCTTTAAGGCATTTCTTGATCTGAGAAAAAAAATTCTTCAGATACCTCTTTCTAAAGCAAAGCTAAAATAATTTTCCTTGCGCTTTATTAGTAGAGTTTCAAATGCAGTACAGCTAAATCTTTTCTACAAGCTTTTGTAGTTAACTGAGGCTGACTACTGACATCTGAGGTGCTTGGCCATTTGGATAAGTAGATATATTTGATGCTGGTAGATATTGCCCATGACAGCTGCTCAAAGACCAGTTCTGTGGTTTATGCCTGAGTGAATGACATTATAAACTGGTTAGAGGAGGCTGACCATAGAACAGTGACGAAGGATTTGTACTTTGAGCTTGAAATTCAGTAGCAGGAAGCCTTTCCACCTGGGTAATTTACTTTAATGAAATGAATTTCCTTGTGTTCGAGTGCTTCAGACCAGTGCACAGTACTCGTGATATTGCTCTGCTAACTTTCAAGAGGCATCGTGGATTCAGTAGTGACCACATTTATTTTCAGCTTCATTGATCCTATTTAAATTTAAATACTGATTCATTCCTTTGAATGAATAATTTTTTATTGATATAACCCTTGTTGATTTTCTTAAAATAATAATCCTTTGATTTTCATCAAAACACTAGGCTAAACTGATTAGATTACTTATGGCCAACACATTATAAACACATTTCAGAGAGAATTTGACTCATTCTGTGAAAGGCACCTTTTTCATAGAACCTACATAAGAAATGATACTCATAATCAAGCATGCATTTGATTTGCACTAAAAGTTGCCATTGCAGATAATGTCATATAAAATGCAATTTCTGATTTGCCACTGTCTATATGTGACCGTTGTACATTTCCATGAAAACACATACAAGATACAGTAGCTTGAAACAAGTCATCTGGAAATTAATTGGATAGTGAGTTCTCAGGTTTACGAGGAAAAGGTCGTTGAGATTGAGTTGCAGAGATTCGTGAGTTTTGAAAGCTGTAATTATGAGGTATGAGCACACAGCAGCTGGGCTGTGATACTTCTGGGCGGGTCCTTTACTGTTTAGCCAACCACTGCTGCCTAAAGGCGTGACTGAAAACAGCTACAGCAAACTGCAAGGAGGACGTTTATCATGCATGAGTGCCATCATCAAAATGGGTATTGCACTGTGGGTAATACAGATATTGGATTAGCCCTGGTGCTAATGCTACGTACAAGTGCATTCAAACGATGGTTTCATATGTTTCGATAAACAATATAGAACATGCATATATATATTTGAAGGGAGGATTGGGGTGGGGAGTGGGGGTTTCCACTGATCCTTAAAGAGCTCATATCAGATGGCCATTAGCGAAATTATTTGTTTAATTCGATCAAAGAACAATGTAAAATTGCAAGCATTTTCTAGCGTTGGTCTTTAATCCCAATTCTGTGCATGTGGTGATGACAATATGTTCCCAGCCGCTTCTTTTAAGCCCTCTTTGTTGTTCTGAATTCCGACTGCTGCTTTAAAAGGGGGTTTTAATAAGAGCCCTAGGCTGTACGGCACCATGAGGATTTGGAAACAGCCTCCTGCGCAGGCTGCCTTTCTCCCCACGTCCTGCAGCCTTAGCCCTCTCTCCGACACAGAAAGCAGATGTGCGTTGCAGGCCTGACCTTGGTTGCTATGGGTACTAGGGACAGACTTGTATTCAACCGTCTGCCTGAGTTCCTGCTAATTGCCGTCGTCATGGCAACGAGGCACCTGATGTAATGCTAAGAAAGGGCAATAACCTTACAAGAGTCCATTTATTTATAGGGAGCTGCTCTGCGCGGTGCTCGTCACATCAGACTTGGAAGGTGGAACTGACATATCTAATACCAGTGATGATAAAAAATGATACATTCTGAAGTGCACATTAGACTGACATGTTCCATTGTTCAACCCGAACGAGTCTGAAAAGGTTCATTTAAAAAAGACGGAGTTTCCCCCATAGCTTGTACATTCATGACAGTGATTAATGTCTTTATCATGCACCAGGGAAAAAAACCCCCCACTTCATATGCACTTTAACATTAACATAACTTTAATTCCAACAGCAACAGTTTAATACATTAAAAAATAGCCATAAGCCCAAAAGCTAATTTTCCTTATACAGACGTATGGGAGGGACATCATACTGTTCAGATGAAACCAGCAAGCCTTTCATCCGAACACATTAAGCTGATAGAATCCCAGTGTGATTCGATACTCAGCTCCTCCACAGAGACCACAGACTCCGTCACTGACGGTTTCCCCACACAGACTGGATTACTGGGGTTTATACCCTCCGAGCTTTACGGGGGCGACAGCCGTTGTGTGGAACTGGTGTGTTGTCGGTAATGGACACAACCTCGAGTCCTCCCAGGGTTAACCCTTTAATGGCAGCCTGTACAGAGGGAAAATGGGTTGAAAGAGTTACACATTATTTACACTTATATCATCTCCAAAACTGGAGTAAAAACATGTAATATAAATGGCATATGGTATAAAAACTGCTCTAAAACGCTTGGAATATGTAAAAGAAATTAGTTTAGAATTCATTTAAATCTCTGTTGCTGATGTAAACACTTGACAAAACACAGTGGTTTTTAACGTGATTCGTCGCAGTCTTTTTCCACACTGTACCTACTAGAAGCTAAACCGCCTCGTTCTCTCTCAAGCCTCCATGAATCTAGATTCCAGCCTGTACACTAGTCAGCACTGTAGCTGCAGGCCTCCTACTGGCATCAATTTAACCCCACGAATGCTTGAACGCGTCGCGCTTCTAGAAGCTTCCCGTTTCCCGCCAGTGTCCCGTAGTGGCCAAAAGGAGCCTTGCGGCGTGGAACCCTTTCACACTTCCTCCCTGCTCTCTCTCAGCTAACACAACACAGCGGAAGAATCCACCGCAGGCCACTGGCTCGGTGGTTAGTCTCAGACTGGTGACTGTATTAGCATATTCCTCGCAGGCAACCATGCTAGGGGAAGCGCGAAAGGGAGGCTGAGAATTTCTGTTATGCCAGTGAACGGCCATCGCCGATTCGAGCGTGGTTCTGGTCAGCTGAACCCATCAGGGGTCTGCGCCAGAGGAGGTTGCAGCCCAGTCTAAGCAAAGAATTTGAGCATTTCACCATGGGCTAAATACGATGAAACCGAGGTGATGGTGGAAAAGCAGCTGAAATGCCATTTGAGTGGCCAGCAAGATGGTTGCCTGTTCAAACCACCAACTGTGGAAAGAGTCAGTGATGTTTATACAGAATGTACATCAGACAAACCACACGCACATATCAAAAACATGCTTAAAACATCAATTAGTAAAGAAGAGAACATGCTGGCTATATAGTAGCAAGTGATGAGACTTCTATCCATAGTGTTTCCAATTCTATTAACACCAGTAAGACCAGTGATACCGGTGAAATATTACAGTCTCACCTGGGGTCTGTGATTCAACACCCTGCCCTGAGGTTACAAACAGAACTAATATAAATCACCCACCTGTACCTACAGCACTTTGATGCTTCCTGCAAATAAAATTCTACATAATCATCTTAAACCTTTAGAATGACCCCAACACTACCATAGAACCTGTGAAATATGCATAGCCTAGAAAAAAAGAGAGACACATAGTGATCCAGTCAAAGAAAGTAAATCAATCAATCTGCTAGTTCTGCATACTTTCATACCTGCAAAAAACAAACAAAAAACCATAACACCCCCCCCCCCAACTTTGTTCTCTTATCTGCACTAGTGACCTGTTACAAACAGAAGTACATTCTGCTGAAAGTCAGAGTTTAATCTAAATTCAAGTATTTGTGCAGGTGCTCACATGCATCACACATTTCTATACCCACTGCTCGTTTGAAAGGTTTGATGTTAATCAAAACCCTGGATCCACTTTAAACAGGCTTATGCTCGCCAAAGTACGAGGTCAAAGAGATGCTAGACTTGTATGCTGGACTCTAATGTATTTTCATTAGTGGCTATAGAAGCATTATTACAGATCATTGTAGCAAAAGAGAATATTATTTATTTGCTTAATTAAAAGAAGGGGGCGTGTTTTAACTAAAAGAAGGGGGGCTATAGGGCGTGTTTTAACTAAAAGAAGGGGGGCTATAGGGCGTGTTTTAAGTAGATCACAATTTATTATAAATATAGTTTAAATTTAAATTAAATGATAAAAAAATTGCGAGAGAAGACAGCAGAATGCACCATTAAAAAATGAATAAACAACAACAAAAATCCAGAACATTTAAGAAGGCTGGCGTTCATGTGTGAAAAAACTATTCAGAAGCTGGCGATATACGATCAGTTCTTGTTCATTTTGGTTCGTTCCGTATGCACAGAGAACCTTAGGATCCCCGTCTTCTCACATGAACAAAAAACAAAAAAATTGTGTTTTTCCTGTGTGGCACATCAGAAAACCCCATCTTGCCGTTGCCGTCGGAAGCAGTAAGATTCACACGTGCCCCAGCAACGTTCCACAGGTAGCAGCACTCTCCCTCCTTCAGTTTCCCAGCATTCTTTCTGTTTCTGGCTGATTTGCACACATTCATCCGACTCCGTTTCCTGAATAGACCCGTCTTCAGGATATTTCCATTGATTGTACCGTTCATGTGATTTATTAGAGGTTTTCATTTTGTGGTACAGACTGCAGAGTTGTGATCTTTTGGCCCATCATCAGAAGGTCTTTCTTTACAGCTCAAAGGATTCACTCGACATACACTGCGGTAGTCAACCTTGGACTACAGGGTCCTTCTTCCTTCCCTCTAGGTCACCCGTGGATTCTCTCGCCTTCGATACTTTGTCAAGCCTAATGCTTCTCCATTTCTCCATTTGTTTCAGGTTATTGTTCTCATGCTGGTATGCTCCACTTCCGTGGCTAATTCTTCAGACCTCACAATGTCGGACACCAGCAACCCCAGAAATGAGCACAAAGCCTGCAATTACCACTGACACTGAATGCTGAACATGTTAAAGCCACCTAACCAATAAAAAGTGTCACCAATCGCAAAGGCAAAAAAAAGGTCGATCTCCAGAGGACGACCCTAAATCAGTGCCAGCGAGGAGAACAATGAGCCCTGATGTTGAGATGGTTCTGCACAGTTCATGTGGTACACAAGTACGCTTCGAACTCAAAGCTGTTAGGCTTTTCTCTTCGGTCTGCAATCGAGGCGCATTGTCGAGTCCCGCAGAGCTGGTGAACAGTCCAAACAGTACAATATTTTTGCCGCAGATGCCCTGCGGGGCTCATGGACATCGCACCGACACCCCTCAGGCCACACCCTTCTTCCATGCCTTTTCCCGTGCCGTTATCCCTCCACTGCAGCCTCGCTTCCGGCATTTAAAAACTACCTTTCAATAGCTGCGGTCTTCTGCTCCTCTTTCCCTCTCTTTCACAGAACTTCAGTTCTTATAAACAAACATGGTGTACAGACCAAAACGGTTTTTATGCTCATGTTTGGTGTCTTTGACCTGTTTTGTGTTCTACTCATCCACTTTCTTTTTCTTTAAACAAAGGGAGCAAATTTACCGATGGTTGTATGGATGTATGGTATTAAAGTTTCTGTTTGTAGACCCCGAATTGGGATTTTAGAAAACAAATCGTTCCATGATAAAATGTTCCATGGTAGTCTGGTTGACAAAATTGTTGTTCTCTATTATTCTATTGTGGCAACCACTTTTTTTTTAAGTTAGATATTCTATTAAATTCATAAAAAAAAAAAAAAGAAAAAAAAAAGTTAAGTTGATGCCCGCCCCCCCCCCTCCCTTTCTATACTTCATTCTCAAACTGCCAACAGTGTCACTGTTTAGTCGGATCTTTACACTGTTTGATTAAGTGATTGAGGACCTCAGATGAACTGCACTGTATTAATAAAACTAAACCAACAAACTACATGGGAGTTAAATGATAGAAATTGCAACGCCTCTCATTTTTAATAACACCGATTCTGATATATGCTATAAAATCAGTCAACAATGTGGCATAAAAAACTGAACAGTGAATAAAGTCATTTTTAATACTTACTGAACTACTAGGTTGTTTGAATGTCAAAAACCTACAGTCATTTTCTATATGCTTATACCACAGTTAAATATGTACTAACGACAAATGTAATATTAAAATGAATGTTTAAGTACATAGGGATATAAAGGCCGTTGTTAGCAATACTCACAAAGCGTCCTGGGCCGAGTCCTTTGATTACCACACGAACAAACGAAACCCCCTTCTCATGCGCTTTCTGCTCGAAGGGAACAAGCATAAAGTGAGACACTTCTTCTATTAAGAGCTAATAAATGAGTGGAGAAAAACAAAATTGCAGGGGGTTGTGTTGTGAGGGCTCTGCAAAAATACTGATTTAGATGACACGGCCTGCGTCCATGCGGTAAATACATGGTTATAAGAATACAGTCCTGCAGTTATTATCTATAGTGGCACTGTGCGGGGTTCTCATTAGCTTCTCCACAGCAGATGCTGATGAAATTACGAGGAGAGCAGAGAGGTAACGTAGAGGGCGAAGGATAAACATGAACTTAAACACGTAAGCGATATTTCCGTCCCTCAGTCAAATTGCTGGTGCATGAGTGAATGCACAGAAAACTTTTCCAATTATGAAACATAAATGTTGCCGGAAGTACTAAAGTGAACAAATACACTTGCAGTATGTGGAGAAACGCACCTTGTTGTCAGGGTGTACAATGTTCGACATGTCCATCAATAATTAACATTTTAATGTGGTATTTGATTAATTCACACCACAAGTCAGACATAGAATCGCATGTAATTTTTTTCCCATGCAAAATGAAAACTACAGCTGAGCTAATATTAAATCAATAATAGGGGTAATCAGGCACATGGTACTTCATTACTAAAAGGAACAGTGCTGCCATCTAGTGGACAGCACTGCACAGATGCTGCACATCACAAACTGCGATGAGAGAAAAGATATGAGAAAGTGACCAAAAAAAACCCCAAACACCTAATATAACATCTCAGAAAGTGAACGAATGGTCTACCAATAGCATTTACAATATCAAATCTCAATTAAATCTCAGCTTCTGTTTCACTAATTTCTTAATCATGACTGGTAGACCACCACCATCATGAACCCACTGTGAACAATGGACACCCCCACCCTCCAATTTACCAAGCTGTTTCTTACAGAGAATTATAACAAATGCTGTTTATGTTACGTGTTATGTGATCGTTTCTTTGCCTGACTGATTCCGCTGGATGAAAAATTCGTTAAGTGCAATCTCGCAGTGACCAGCTGGGTCTTACAGCAGCGGCAGATATTCCGGCGGTCTGCGCTGCGATGGGGGTAGACTTTTTTGCATTGCGGAAGCCCTCCGTTCCACACGATGTCCTGGCCATGTACTGTCCCTTAGGATCAGTCAGCTGGATGTGGGTACTGCACAGAAGAACCATAATCCCATCACAACACGTGCCGGGCTGGAAGCACCACCCCGATGGTCCATGGGTTTTGCCCATGATCTCAGACTCAAGTGGAAAGCAAATGTACTTGGATCTGATTTTATTACATTTCACCATAAACAAAAATTTAAAAAGGGAATGTGCAACAGGTTACATCTCTCATATTAAAATGACAATCTTACTTGTTGTAGGTGGCTTTGATGTGAACTATTGGCAGTTCTTCAAATGGTTTACCAGCCCATCTCAAAGCACTGTTCTCCCCAGGAAAGGGAGGATAATAACTGAGTAGAAGAGACAAGAAAACATCTCTGAACCACCACTATGCAAGGCCAACTCTACCCTAGAGATAAGAACGTAGGATAATGTAAGTGAGTGGAGCAAATATGGCCTGAAAATTCACTCTTATTTTTGGGTTACAAAGCGCATAGGTTCTAAAACTCTAATATATGAATAAAAAATTAGAAATTGCAGGTCTGTAGGGCATAAAAAAAATGACATTTTGTTTTATACAAATGGGCATTGCCCTCAGTCTGGTTGCATAGCCAGTTGTTGCTATGGCAGCAATAAAATTAGGGGGAGAGAAAACAAACAAACCAACCAAAAATGATATACACTCTCTGAACTTTAGGACCCCCATGGAATGAATGTTTTTCCAATATAAACTGGTTCCTCCTTGTATAACTTCAGAAGCCCAGCTGATGAAGGACCTCCGTCCGATACGTCCTGTTTCTTTGGAACCCTTGTGTACTTTATTACATATCTCTCTCTCTCTCTCTCTCTCTCTCTCTCTCTCTCTCTCTATCTTTCTCTCTCTATCTCTCTCTCTCTCTCTTTCTTCCTTTTTATCAACCTTCTCTCACACCAACTCTTTCTCTCTCTCTCTCTGCAACTTTCTCTCAGATAAACATAAGGTCTGAAATCCTCCAACAGGCAATATCCAACCACCCAAAACTGTTCTATATCCAATATGACAGCAAGAGAGAAAGATATATTTTTTTGGTAGTTGTGAGGTGGGGGGAGTTAGGGCATTACATCTAGTAATAACAGTTATTTGACTTGACTGGACTTGGACCTCTTTAAGAATTTCCCACACAGTCCTGTCTGTGCAAAGCTGTCACACAATCCCAGCACAGTGTGTGATTGCTTCCAGCTGTCTGTCTGGGCTGGAGCCTGCTGGAGGGAGCTCAGCTCACCCAACAGCTTGTGAGGCAGCCGACCAGGATGCGAGTGGACCAGACAGCTGGGCTCGCAGAATCCAAACCCACGGAAAACGTGCTTGTAGACCAGAGAGGAGAGCAGCACCATCCACACTTGCGCCGGTGCGCGCCGCGCTAAGCCGAGGGGCCGCAGTACCTTGTTGAGACTCCGAGCTGCGCTGTCTTTGCCGCCGGGGGTGAGATTACGGAGCTGGACGTCGAGCAGCTCCACCAGCTGACCCAGAGCGCGCACAGTGTAGGTGACGTCCCCTGCATGCACGCGAGACTTGGTTTGCTCCGACAGCTCACGTGAGATGATGGCCGCCGGCTCTCCGGATCGAATCTGCAAAGAGAATCAAAACAAAAAAGGTTCAACACGGAGCCGGTTCAGTCCGGCCCACGTCAACCACGTGACTTCAGAGCGTCCGGAGAACAGCAGGACCTCACTTCCAAGATGAATCTCCTGGACGTCTGACCCTGGACTGGGTTTGAAATGTTGTCTAATCTCCATTAACCAGGAGGTAAAGAAAGAAAACTGAACAAATTCAGAAAGTTAATGACTCATTAACTGAACCAAGTTAGTGATTCAACTGCTGTTCAATTGAGATTATTATTATTATTATTATTGTTGTTGTTGTTTACTGAGGGAATAATTTAATCAAAAATCATTCCTTGTTACATCCCTAAGGCCTGAAGACACTTGTATGTTGTAGACCAGGATTAATCATGCTGAGCGATGTGTGTGTGTGTGTGTGTTATGCCTGGCCATCACTTGCAATCAGTGTCATGTTTATTAGCTGAACCAATTACTCCAGCCACCTCCATCTATTACCCCACCCACCTCCATCTCCCCATCTCTCTCACCCAGTTTCTGGTTTTCTCTCTTTGTCCATCTGTCTGTCTCTCCATGTGCTGTTCTCTTCTAGCACTCTAGACTAGGTTTGACAGCTCGATCCTCGTTTGAGTTTATGTGATAAACCCACAGACTGATGGACAAGACACTCAAAAATTCCTCTGACAAATAAAAGTGAAGCACATTACAACTAAACCCACATCCTGAGTCGCCGGAGCTGATTTAATGAAGTACACACTGAGTCCAAATTCCCACTGTGTGTGTGTGTGTGTGGTTCTTACTCTCTAGTTGATGACTGATACCCAGGTGGAGGTGTGTGAGTGTGTGTGTGGTTCTTACTCTCTGGTTGATGACTGATACCCAGGTGGAGGTGTGTGAGTGTGTGTGTGGTTCTTACTCTCTGGTTGATGACTGATACCCAG